>JAMPIV010018362.1:0-332500 GCA_024509875.1 Oreohelix idahoensis | reverse complement strand
GGGGGGGGGGGGTTTGGTTTTTTGGGGGGGGGGGGGGGGGGGGGGGTTGGGGGGTTTTGGGTTTGGGGGGGGGGGGGTAGTTTGGGTGTGGTGTTGGGGGTTTGGGTGTAATGGTGGGTTTGTGTTTGTGGGGGGGGGGGGTTGGGGGATTGTTGTGGGTTGGTTTGGGGGGGGGGGGGATGGGGTGTGTGTTAGTTTGGGTTGTTTTTTTGGTTGAGGGGTTTTTTTGTTTGGGTTGTTTTGGTTTTGGGGTTTTTTTTGACTTTTCCCTGGGCGGGAAAGAGTCCATAGAGAATACTAGAAGTGAACCTCACTAGTTATGCTGACGTTATATGTATTGCGTTGGTGAATGCCCAAAGAACTTTATATACGCTGTAACCCGCTATTCCGGCGGTATTATTTTGGACAAGGACTGACATTCCTTGTTTGCTATAGGAAAACCACAGAGGCCATTGTATTTAGGGGCCCGCCATATTTTGCGGCCTGCTGTATACCAGAAAGGTATCTAACTTGCTGGTGTCAGAAGAGAGTTGATTTAAACTCATATATTTGAAGACCCGCTCCCAATGCGGGGTATCTTGCTGTGGCTGAAGAAAGAGAGATAGACTAAGGTCATTTTATAATACGCACAGCTTACTGATGAACTATTGATGAAAAGCTGTACTGAACTGTTGTCATGTGCACGATGTCCAAAGTTTTGTTAAATGACTATATATCATGATGTCGGCGTACCATGTTCTTATATGGTATTAAAGTGTTGAAACGTCACAGGTGCGTTACAACGTTCCCTGACTTACTACATGTACTGTTGAGGTGTGTACAAGTTTGATTGTCAGTATATCCTACTACACGCATTCGCACCTATATCCACCTACACACCTGAACACTGACTTGTCAAAGTAAAGCAGCCTTTAACATTATGGTCGACCAGTATGGGTCACTTCAGCTATAACATTGTAATGGCCAGAACAGACCGTTACACACTGTCATCAGCTTTTCACTTGGGGTCTAATGTTGGACCGACACGTTTCAAAAGGTAGTCAGACTGATTGAATAAATAAGCGTATAATCCACTGATCGGTCTAATTACCTGGCGGAACGTAAACACGTCTGGGAGCGGCTTCAGAGCAAGATGTAAAAGATACAGATAGTCCCATAGCAGATACGTCCGATCTGTCAGTTATAATTATGGCATACTAAATCCGATAACTCACTTGTTTCTGGGAATTTGCTCATGTGACATACAATGCAGTCTCTCTGATCTGTGTCTCTGATTTCACTAGATTTTATTTTCAGTTTCCAGTTCAAATCACAGATTGTGTTTCCGCCGAATATTCCGATGACATTCAATGTATATTCCGGCTTCTCAAATTAATCCAATCGAAAGCTCTTTGGCATTGGGTTGGGGTGTTTTAAGTCGTCATCTCACCCGCGTATTTTAAAATATTACATTTTAAAATTCCATCGCATGACCTCCGTAGTGGAGTGGAGTGTTAGAGACTTCACCCGACTAGATTAGCAAAGAGAGCAAAATAATAAAGGAAAGGTCACATATTATGCCAAAAAAGCGATTGAATGGGAGAAAGATAAAAACGGAAGAAAAGAAGAGATAATGCCCGACTGGCTGAAGATGTGAGAGTCACCAAAAGAACACGTATTGACGTTTTGTCACAACGAATGCTAAATAGATGAAATTCTTAATATTCTCTTCTTTACTCAGTAGAAAAAGTAAATAAGATGCAAATATGAATTAGATGATGCCGTAGATGACGCATTGTTTAGTCATTAAAATGATTACTTTATTTTGTAATTTATTTATTGAGCTGACAGAAATTGTTGTTTGTCTATCACAGGTGATGAAGACCACTGTGTTCATCCAATTATTAAGAATATATTAACTTTGTCTGTGGGTACGAAGGTGATGATGAGCCCGATTCGGGCCTGGAAAGATCTTGGACAGTATGGAAATGGAATGTTTGCTTCAGGTGAAGTTTTCATTTCACGGGCTTTTCTAGCCTGTCTCCGCTGTCCAGCTGCTGCTTTTCTGGATGCCTCACATGCCGCTGCACCTTTACGATGAGATGTGCGCCAAGCGGTTCGGACTTGCGCTGCAGCTTCCCATGTGTCAGGGTTTATGTCACATGTTTTTAATGAAGTCTTGAGCGTGTCTTTAAAGCGCTTGTTTGGCCACCATGGGAGCGTTTACCCTTTTGAAATTCACCATAAAAGAGTATTTTCAGCAGCCACTGGTCTAACATCCGGACTATGTGACCTGCCCAACGAATCTGTGACTACATCAAAATAGTATCAATGCTAGGGATACCAGCTTTGTCAAGAACGACTGTATCTGGGATCTTGTCTTGCCATTTCATGTTCATCACTTTCTAAGACAGACTGTATGGAAGTGGTTAAGCTTTTTTACGTTGCGTCTATATACAGTCCATGTTTCCCATGCATTCAGCAGCACTGGAAGCACCGCTGCCTTGTACACCTTCGGCTTTGTCTGTAGACTAATGCAACCTCGATCCCAAACGTTGGTGTATAGTCTGCTAAATGTGCTGCTTGCTTTGGAGTTCTTGGTGTTCACCTCATCATCAATGGCGACGTTCTGGGATAGTGTGCTACTCGGGTATGTGAATCTGTTCACAACTTTCAGTTTCTCACAATTGACCTTGATGATTTGCTAATATAAATTGTGCTGGAAGCTGGTTGGTACAAGATTTATGTTTTCTCCGTGTTGATGGTAAGCCCAAAGTTGGAAAAGGCTTCGCAGAATCTATCCACGCTATTCTGCAGATCAGCCTCTGAGACAGCATTGTGGGCACAATCGTCAGCAAACAGAAGATCTCTGATGGTGTGTGATTTGACCCTAGTTTTTGCTTGAAGCCTCCTGTTAAAAATGTTCCATCAATACGATATCTGATATTAATTCCTATGTCCCCGTCTCTGAAAGCATCAGTCAGTATAGCAGAGAACTTGATATTGAACAGAGTCGGTGCAAGTACACACCCTTGTTTAACTCCATTTTAAACGAGGAAGAGCTTTGATAGCTCAACGTTTTCCTGAACTCTAGCCTGCATTCCATCTTGCAGTTGCTGCACTATTGTGATAAATTTCTTTGGGCAGCCGTATTTTGCCATGATCTTCCATAGACCCTCTCTACTGACCGTGTCAAACGCCTTTGTCAAGTCGATGAAAGATGTGTACAGGTCACAGTGTTGTTCTTGGCATTTTTCTTGTAGCTGTCTTGGAGCGAACACCATATCAGTGGTTCCACGTTCTTTACGGAATCCACACTGACTTTCAGGTAGAAGACCTTCGTCAAGATGAGCCGTAAGGCGATTCAGAAGGATTCTGGTGAATATCTTCCCTGCGATTTATAGTAGAGAGATGCCTCAATGGTTTAGTACACGCTTGACGATTATCTTTATGCTTATATAGATGTATAACTGACGCATCTTTGTGTTCTTGTGGGGTGGTTTCACTCTGCCTCATTTGTTGAATGATCAAGTGAAGTTTCTCTCAGAACTGTGCCGCCATCTTTATAGACCTCAACAGGAATTGAATCGTAGCCTGAGGCTTTTCTACTAGAAAGATGACGAATCCCTTTTTGAGTTACCTTCCAAAGTTGGTATATCATCTAGTACTTCATTTATAGCAAATTGAGGCAGGCGATTGATGGCTTTGTCGTTAATATATGATGGCTGGTTCAGAATATTTTTAAAATGTTCGACCCAGCGTTGGAGGAGTTTTTCCTTGTCTTTGATTAGTGTTTTTCTATCTACATTAAGGAGGGGGAATGATCCTGAAGATGTTGGACCATAGACCACTTTGAGTGCATAGTAAAAGATTGTCATGTCATGGCTGACAACAAAGCCTTGGAGCTCATCTGCTTTATTACTCAGCCAAGAGTCCCGCATCTGGCGTAATGTATGGTGGACGATTCTTCGCATGTTTTTGAAAGTGTCTTTCTTGGATGTAGATTTTGGATCATTTAAGTAGGCTGTATGGAGATGGTGTTTGTCAGCCAACATCTTTTTATAGCATTTGAGTTCTCATCAAACCAGTCATTGTGTTTCCTGATGGCGGGATCCCAGGATCTCTGTAGCATTAATGTAGATCTGCTCACTTAGGGCTGCCTAATTTGTTTCCACATTTTGGCCGTCTAACAAGATAGATTGGAGACAGTCTAGGGTGTCAGCAAATGACTGTTTGATTTTTATTTTCTTCAGTTTGGTAACATCTAGCCTTTTTGAATTTTCTGAGGGCGCCTGGCTAGTTGGATACGAATTTTGAGTTTAGACACGATGAGGCGATGGTTGGTCCAGCATTCGGCACCACACATGGACTTGGACACCCGGACATCTTGCCTGTCCTTCTTCCTAACAATTACATAGTCAATTAGGTGCCAATGCTTTGAGCTATGATGCATCCAAGAGGTCTTGTTGTAGGTAGGAAGTTGAAAATGGTGTTAGTGACAAGAAGGTCATGTTCTGTGCAAGTCTGGAGGAGAAGTCCATTGCTGTTACAGTGACCCACGCCGTACTTTCCGATAGTGCCATTCCAGGCGATTTTATCTGAGCCTACTCTTGCATTAAAGACACCAAGAATGATGAGCGTATATGCTTTAGGAACTGATGCAATGGCTGCATGCAGTTCTTCGTAAAACTTATCCTTGACGTCATCCTGGTTTGTCGTAGTTGGTGCATACGCACTAATGATGGTGGCATGTTTCCTTCCATAAAGAAGGGAGATCTTGACCGTCATGAGTCGGTCATTTATTCCATTTGGGGGCCCCGCTAACTTGCCGACAATTGCTGTTTTGATAGCAAAGCCAACCCTGCTTCTCGTCTTTCTTCAGTTCCTCTTCCGCTCCAATAGAATGTATAACCTGCACACTTTTCGCAACGTTGGCCCTCGCTGTGTCAATGTTGTATCTGGTCAGTTCTCTCCCATTCAGGACAGTTCGCCTCTCAGGTCTATTTGTAGTAGAGTCTATGTCAAGGAGAGTGCTCACATTACATGTGATTAAAATGAGGAGGAAAAATATTTCCTTTCTTTTCCTTTTTCCTATGTGTCGCCCGCTGAAATAGGGTACCCACTAACCACAGTAAGCTGGTTAGGTAATGGCGGAGCAGGCAATGTTTAGGGCACTTTTTCTAGTACCTTCCTCATGCCATCGAGGTAAGCAGTGCTTTCCTGAAGAGGGCTACTTAGTCATTCGGGGGGGGAGGGGGGGGGGGGGTTACATAATTCCACTGCTGCTCCGATCCGTGGAAGACATCCATATGGCCTGATCCGCCTGTGTTTAGGTCTGCGACTACGACTGCCAGTATACCTACGCCTGCCACTTCGCCGCTCGCCCATTGCCACAGGACTTGTTGTGAGTGGATGGATGAGGGGATGAAAGAGTAACGCGCGGTGATTTGGCTCAAAGTGAGGAAGAGTTGCGTAATTCGTCGACCTCACTCTCTCGCATGGGTATATCAGAATCCAGTGGCAAGACAGGTTAGACGACTGGAGATGAAGTTAAGTCCAATAGATGACCAGAGTTTTCAACGTGCCTCGCCATGCACCTTACGCGTCACAGCGCGTTGCTGGTAATCGCCGTCATGACCCTTGAACCAACAGGAGGTTTCTTCCGCGCATTCTATCGAATCCAGTCTTCGCATGCATGGGTAGGCAGACCATAACTCACCGAAGGTTTATAACCAATCGGCTACCATCACCTGGTTTTGCACAATGAGAAATAACAGTCATTTCTCTGGTTGAATTAGTTCAATTATCTACTGCACAAATTTGAGTTTACAAAATAAAAGGATGGCTTTTATTCACTGTCTAATTCGGAAACAATAATGATTCCATTAATATTTCCATACACACATAGATGTTTATTATTTATAGTCTCATTCATAACGTTTTCTAAATAAATCTCACTGTTATGAGCTTTTAACTGACACTTCTTCATTTTACTTTGATTGTCATTTTTTCTTCTTGCAATGAACGGTTTATCATTCAATATTTTTGTCTCAAGATGGATTTTGGGCGACCCCTTTCAGCTCTCTCTTTCACTACAGCAGTAACCGGTTACATTTTTGTACTTTATTTTGCCTACTCGCACCCTTTTATTTTGCCAGGCAATCGGTTGTTTTCATACCATATATGTAAGACATTTCTACATTACGCTCATAATTTTTTCCATGTCAGAAATATTTTGAGAATACCACGCCCCGCATGTTAAAACCGGAAACTGAAACATATGGAGTCAGAGAGGGATTATAGTTAAAATTAATGAAATAAGTTCACATGAAATAAGACATCTGCCAGTGCCTTTTATTCCTCTGAGCAAAAAGTCTGTGAGCCAGAATTGGCATATTGGTTGTACCAGCAGAAAGTACTATCTCTGGAACAAGAGGGAACAGTGGCCTACGCTTTAAGGTGAAGGACTCACTTCGTAGACTCTCCCTGACACTCCTGGGACCGAGCTGTATCCTACAACCTTGACCAGCGACGAGCGTGAGCAGTGTAAAAAGAACCAACCCAGCGAGAGCACAAAAAAACCACTGGCAGCTAAGTGCAATTTATAAGCTGCCAAAGTGAACTTTTTTTCCATATAACCTACTATCCATCAATGATGAATTTTTTTCGGTTAAACTATTCTATTATTTTCAAACTGTTGAAACTTATGTGGTTATTACATTTTGCTACTTGTAATTGTACAAATTTAACTTCGATGTAATCATTTTAAATGTACTGCGAGTTTGTCTCAGTCAATTTACTACACACACTCGAAACAGAGCTATACTAGAATAATAAGAATTCCACTTACTAAATGCTACATTGTAGGACCATACTTTATTTGTATTTTTTTTTTTTTCTTGGCAATATAAAACAAACGTCTAAGCCCAACGGTAGAATATACAAGATGGTGTAGTTTCTTTGGTTTGTTTGTATTTTGTTTTATTATTAGGGGTGATGTGTTCAGCCTCACGCCGGCCGCCTTAACCTTTCCAAAGTTACTCTGGTACCCAATTCATGAGGCTGGGTCGACCCCGTAGCCGTTCGCGAAATAAAAAAATCCTACCTCGAGGATTGGACGATGCACCACCGAGCTAGGAACCCAGTGCGCTAAACACTGCGCTACCTCGTACAAGGTCACAAAAGTTCATAATACCATGGTTTTGCAACTTAATATTTTGATTGCGATGAACCATGAATGTCAATAATAACATTGATGTGATGTCAGAGGTCATGTCAAAAGAAGGCTTCTTGGTAACGCGGGAAAGAAGCAATTAGCTTTTATTACTCGTGTCATAAAAAGAAAAAATTCAGAGCGGGCTCCAAAAGAATTTGAATTTTTTGAACTTTTTGGGTAAAGTATATCGAGTACTTTATAGTTTTCATTGTCTATATTATTAGATATAGTGATCCTCAGACACTTAGGGAACAAAAGTTTTAGTTTCTTTATTCTTCTGTCAAGTTGTCCAATGTACATTTATATATCTACACTTCGTTATGTCAAGTTGACACTTATCTTAATTGCGTCATAATTTTTTTTTTTTTTAGTTTGATTCTGTCTATTTGATGGCAGTAATCTGTTACTGAACGTCAAATTAAAAAAATTAAAAGTTAAGAAAATCGTCGAGCGAAATGTCAGCAACGAATGCGTATCAAGTTATCAGTAAGAAAAAAAAAACAGTTGCATGGAATATTTATCAAGTTATCAGCACGGGTTACAGGAACAGACAATTGCAGAGAATGTATATCAAGTTATTAGCAGGTATTAGAGAAAAAATAGCAGAGGTAGGAAATGTAAAACATCGTATCAGCACTTGACCACAAACTGTAAGCAGTAATTGTTGGGAGGTTGTGCGGAATTTGCCGCCGCCATGTAAAATACCTTCAAAGAAATATGTTCTGTAATGTATGTCTTGTAAGGAGAGGGCAGGAAATTATTCAGTTGGGGTACTGGAAGATGGGACAGGTCTGTATTTCAGAGCTGGCATTTGCTGATGATATTGTCCTGATTGCTAAATCAGAGGTACATCTTCAATCCAACCTGCAAGTCTGGAAAGAAGAGCTGGAGAAGAGAGGGATGATCATAAGCAGATCGAAAACAAAAACCATGGTGATATCACGAGAGGAAAGAAGACATCAGATTAAGCTGGAAGAACAGGTCCTGGAGCAGGTCGAACACTTTAAATACCTTGGAGCTGTCATAGACTGGAAGGGAGGCATCAAAGAAGAGTTGACTACCCGAAGAGCAGCAGCTGGGAGACTTTTTCAAGCCATAAATCGAGGATTCCTCAGCAAAAGACAAGTTGGTAAGAAGACGAAGATTGGCGTATGTTGCTCCATCTATGTCCCAGTCTTGACGTATGGATGCGAGTCATGGGCAATGACTACAACCCACAAAAGCCAGTTCCAAACCTCAGAAATGAGGTATCTGAGGAAGGTGGTTGAAGTAACAAGACGAGACATGGTCCGCAAGGAGACAATACGTCAAGGCCGTAAAACCACACCCCTGCAGACCCAAGTAGAACAGTCTAAACTGAGATGGTTTGGCCATGTCTGCAGAATGGGAGAAGATCGGCTACCAGGGCAATCATGGAAAATTAAGTGCCAGGGATCCAGACCTCCAGGACGACCCAAAGTCCGCTGGGAGGACAACATTAGACAATCTTTGAAGGACCGAGGACTAGAATGGAACCAAGCCAGGAGGAAGACAGCCGATAGAATAGTACGGCGCTCTCTCTTATAAACCTCTACACCTCACGGTAGAAGAGAAACGCCTAAGTAAGTAGTAACGTATGTCTATCTAAGATAATATTACATTATATAAGATTGAAACCTTGAAATTGTTTGAAATTATATACATTTGTAATTAAATATATCCCTACATTTCGCGTTTGTGTTGGTGTTATGTTTCTCTTCATTTTACGTAAAAGGTTGTGTCAACGAACACTAAACACATTATTTTAAAGTTACAATATAACACTAGCCTACCCGTGGCGAATCAGCCTAACAATACGTTTTAGCTTGACATGCTAAGTCCTTCAGTTGTATTCATGTCTTCATCATATTTTTCATTTGTCTCCAGTTTTTTCTTCTCCATTTGTTTTTATTCTACCTCTTCCTTTCTTACCAAGGGAATTCCAGAACCTGGACTGCATTATAATGCTATCAACGTGTCCTCAGTGTGTGCCTCATCCATCACCAGCGTGCTCTTCTAACCTCTTCTTCCAGTAACCCTTGTCTGGTTCTTGTCATCATATTCACGTTGGTGACCTTGTCAAACTCTTTCAACTCTTCTCTTCTATGCAAGTTTACATTTATGAAAATCTGTAGCTTTTTGGTTAGTGTTTTCTATTGTACTCCATTTTTCAGAGTCCTACAATATGGCTGACTCGACACATGAGTAGAGGACATTTATTTTTCTGTTGGACTTGATTTCTCTTGATCTCGATAGATTTTTCAATGTCACAAAAGCTTCTCTTGCCATTAGTATTCTTATTTTCATATCACTGTTCGTAAAAATTGCTGCCAATGTGCACGATTCTACATCTTTTAGCGATGCTTCTTCGAGGTCAACCGTGTTATCATTTTCTGCACTTATTGTCATGGTCTTTGTCAAATCCCTGTGTCTTTTCAGACCTAGTTGTGACATCTCATTGACTGTTATTATTTTGTCTTATACCTGATCTCAGTTATAAGCATAAGTGCCATGTCTTCGGTAAAATCTAGATCATCAAGAGGTTTAGTCAGTTTCAACTGAGTTAAGTCGATGTTTTCATAACCCATGATAGGAAACTCTATTACGAGCGATACAACAGGAGGAAATCTCATAATCAGAAGGGGTCCTCTCGTCAACCGCGTGTTACGGCCCCTTAATCTCCTTTACACTCTGAAGATAGATGTCCCAAGTGTCAGCCTCCTGTTGTCTAGTGCAGAGAATTGAACCCACGCCACCTTTCGTTGCAGCTTTCAAATTCACTGTTATTTTCTGCCAGCTGGAGGCAATTGTGAAAGTACTCTTATGATGAGAACAAATTACTGTCCCGAGTTCCATTGCCCGTTGCGGTTGTTCCACAGCCAGCACGATGTCTTTTCGGAAGATTTGCTGAGCCTTTTAAGTGTCCTTATTCTTGACTGCCCCCTCAACCCCAACAGTTTAAATAGATCATTCAGTGAGGTAGCCAGGAGACCTCTTGCACCCACCTCAACTGCCATGACCCTTGCAGTGAATCCATAGTATTCTCATGCCTCTGGCCAGATTATATTACTTGGCCACTTTGAACGAGTGTTGCTCGTTGTCGTAAATTTATTTAGAGAGAAAGAGTCTTAGAAATAGTGGTCCGGTTTAGAGTGTAGAATAATGGTGAAACGCTCAGTGATAGAAATGTAGAGAGTAAATAGTTGCTTCACAGAGTGCTGGAGGAGAGTAAAGACAGACTTATTTACGACAAATCGTTTCTCTCAATCTACTCTTCAGGCTCTCCTGGTCAAGCAATTATTTACCAGTTTCCAGACACACACCTGCTCTCACACCGATTTGGTGCTTCAAACACACAGACGACGTGGATACAACTATATTAAACAAATAGGGGAAATTTTAGGCTTTTGGTATTCCAACACAGTAACAATTAAGTTTATGTTGTTTATTAAAGTTAAAAAAAAACAATCACTACAATAATCATGTGTTTACAGCAAAAATTATCATAAGTACAGAAAAATGCAAATAACAAGGTAGGGAGGGGATGAAAAAGATTGGTATCGACTAAGCCCGTCCCGCTTATTAGACAAAGATAAACCCAGTCCAAAGATAGATAGTTATCAGGAACATAGGTACGTTAATCTAACAGTGAAGTTAATTACTCTGAAAGAGGTGTTTCAAAATTAGGTATGGGTGGTAGAAAGAATCCTGTTCTTCCCAATTGTTCTTCCCTTTACTAAGCAAATGAAAAGGAGGGGTTTTAAACAGAGTTAACAAATTATCAACTATCCCACTTAAAGGAACAAGGCAGGGTATACAGAAAATTATATTACCAGGTAAGCAAGTTAACAAAATGGTTACAAAAAAAGATTTAATTTCCTGTCATTCATACACGCGCGTGAGGATCCACACTCATATATTCACACACTTACCGATTACAGCATCAGACACTCCAATAGAATTATATAAACAGCAATTACACTCTTGACCCATGAAAAGGTTTGGTACTTCCGTGTCCCGCCCCAGATGTTGCGAGGTTTGCTGATAGCAACTATTCTCACTTATCGCCGGACGTGAAGCCTAAGAGTTATTGTGTTTTATTATATAAAAAAGGAGTCTATGGGATGGCACTGACACAGTTCGACACGGGGTGAAAATGAAGTGGTCTCTTTAATCTTCCGCTATGGTAAAATTCCTTCAATGCGTGATGATAGTAACTGACCGGTAAGTTTATTAATCCAGTGAGGAAAAACTTAAGCCGTCACAGTTCAGGAAAATATGTACTCTCTCACAGTAGGGCAGTAAATCAAGTATCGCTACTGGCACGGTTCAACTTCCAGTTTATCTTACAGATTTGTAATTTTAATATGATGATTGTTCTTTAAATAGTCTTGGGTAGGCTTTCTTTCATGTAAGTATGATAGCTAGGTCGCATCGAACCGCCACAAGACTAAATTTAAAAATGTTTCATCAATATGTCTGGAAGTTTTTAAGATGATTTCTTTATTGCTGGGATCGCAAAGGTTACGATCACTCTGTATGAAAGAAAAAGACATGTAATATACCGAAAAATCAAATAACATTCTAACGCGCGATGAATTTCCCGTTAAGACTATATATATATATATATATATATATATATATATATATATATAGATATATATATATCTATATATATATATATATATATATATATATATATATATATATATGTATATATATATATATATTCGCGTATTTAATTATGTATTTAATAAACACTGCGCGAGTTCTACTGGTTAAAACACACATCTATAAATATAGGACTTAACTAAATTTATTAATTATAAATTCCTTCGCGACTTTAAAAGTTAATTACAGCATTTAAGCATCTATTATCTTTTTTGGAAATAATATAGCAGATATATCATTACATTTACAACTGGAACTATTGAGATGGTTTAATTTAATAGATTTAAATTAACACAAAATCCAGTGAAATAGAATGAATGAACTAGACCACTGATCACTTTACACAATATATATTTTACCGTTTTGCACAGAAATAGAATTCACTGCAAATATAGTGGGACATGAGAAAATTGACACCTTTTTAGATCTCAGGACACTTTGGGGTTCTGACCGCCAGACTAAAAAGAGATGCCGCCCCTGGATTTCTGTATCGCCGTTCGCTGCGTCCGTTCCGGCTTTCCCCGTCCGTTTTCACTGTGATCGGTTCTGCTTTTGGCACGGAGATGCGAAATACCGGCAAGAAACTTGCGTCGCTCGTTTCATGGACCACTACTGTCTTTGATCGTGGCGCTAGTCTTTCCTGAAATCCCCCAGTCTGTGTCTTTGATCGTGGTCGCTACTATCTGTTTCATTCTGGCGCCGCCCCCTCTGGGCCAAGTTAATGAAAATGTGATTGCTCAAGAGATGTCCATGGGCGTGATTTAATCTCTCCTTAAATCAATGCGATGACCAGAATGAACGGTAGAAAAACTGTCCACATATTAATCAGCAAACGTGTTTGCCCTCTGTGTGGAACGGTTGCATAGCTAATGAGTCCAGGTGAAAAGAAAAATCCCGTTTGACGAAAGGTTATAATATTCGGGGGCACTGATGTTATCCAAGGGGTCGCTACGAAGGTCGTACTATATCATCCAACACTTCAGGTTCATTCAGGGTCGGCTTAGTTCGTCTGTCACAATCGTCCCCTCTTTTGAGACATGAAAACCTCTTTTCATGTTTGATTTATGACGATGAAGCTGCCCTGAACGGTAGCTTTAGGATGATTGGTATCTTCAACTTCCTCTTCTTCCTCCGTAGTCCAGTTTCTACTCAGGAAATCAGCCCCGACATTCTGTCTTCGCGGAATGTATGCCACTTTGAAAGAATAAACGCTTAGAAGAAGGGCCCAACGCATGACCCTTGCGTTAAATTCTTTATTGGCACCAAGAAATGCTAACGGAGCGTGGTCTGTTTGCACTGTGAAAGATGTACCGTAGAGAAACTCATGATGGCGTCTGATACCGTCAATCAGAGCGAGGCATTCTCTTTCGACTACGCTGTAGTCCCGTTCAGCTTTATTTAATTTCCGACTGCCATAGGCAACTGGAAATAGCATTTTCAGGTCACTGTCCTCGGCTTGAAGCAGTGTTGACCCAATGCCCTAACCTGACGCGTCGACCCGTAATACAAAAGGTTTCTTGAGGTCAGGCAACCTCAAAATGGGGTATGCAGACAACTGTCCTTTCAAAGTGCTGAATGCGTGTTCGCACTTTTGATCCCACATGACCTTATCCGGACGCCCTTTCTTTGTGAGGTCAGTCAGAGGTGCCGTCAGTCCGTTGAAGTTCTGGATGTACTTCTGATAGTATGCACATAGCAATATGAAGGAACGTACGTCTTTCTTCGTTCGGGGTCTTTTTGCTGCCACTATTTTCTCCACGTTCTTCTTAATAGGCCAACTGCATCCGTGAGAAATAGTATGCCCCAGGAAGTCTAACTGTTCAAACCCGATGAGACATTTGCTAGGTCTGGCTGTGAGACCAGTTAGCGGTATAGCTTCGGCTCACATTGTGCAAGTGTCGACTAAAGTCAGGATGAACCTGTTCTTTCTTTTGGTCTTTTCCAGGGGTCCAATGATGTCGACAGCAACCCGTTCAAATGGAGTACCCACTATTGGCATTTGCCCTATAGGTACTGGGGGTGTCAAGTGCTTTGGTGCTACCCGTTGGCACTGGGCGCAGGATTTCACATACCTGATAATGTCAGAGTTCATTCCTGGCCACCAATAGTGGTTTCTTATTCGCTGAATAGTGGCGTTTTGTCCCATATGTCCGCTAAAGGGAAGAGAGTGCCCCATTTCTAAGATCTGGATTCTGTACTGCGTCGGTACTAGGAGCTGGTTATTCCCCGTGTCCGGGTTGCCCGTTCTACGATACAATACGCCGTCCTTAGAAAAGATGTCTCCGTTGTGTCTGGGGTCCTTAGCCATGGGCAGTTTTCTAAAGCAGGGCGCCAGAGTAGGGTCCTTTTGTTGCGCCTCCTTCAGTTCATTCGGCAACAAATTTGGTGCAGGCTCCCTCTCCTTCTTGGCTTGCCCTCTTGTGGTTACCGCTGCCACAATCGGCTCCTTTGGTCTCCCAATAAACACATATCTACATCTCAGGATAACTGGGTAGATAAGATCATCCATAATGGCCGCTTTACTAACTCCTCTGACAAAGTCAGAGTGTATTTCTACCATTGCGATAGGAAGCGTCCTGGGTGCATCACTCCTGACAACTCCACTAAGTTTGACGGTTTCCTCTGTCTCCTGACCGGGTTTGACTAGGTGCCTAGCAACAATACAACTAAAGCTTAGTCCAGTGTCAAAGAGACAAGTAGTTGAGGTACCATTCAAAATTACAGTTCCTCGAGTTGAGGGTCGGTCCCCCTCAGGTTGAGAATCACTGACATTGACTCTACCTTTCGAGGCTGTATGCAAACATCCGATGCGGTTTGGACCGGTTTGTTTGCCCTGATTAGACGTTCCTGGTGTAGGGTCTTCCCTTTTCCTTGACCTTGGTGGCCGCGCTGCCACGTAGGCTTGGTGGGTTGATCAGAATTGTTGTTAGGGGGTATCGGGTTTTGTAGAATTTCGATTTTTTCCTGGGGAGGTCTCTGGGTATTATTTTCTCGTTGGTTATAAATCTGAGAGGAATTAGAGGAATAGGATGACTGCTCTAGATTTTGTTTACGAGATGGCTCATCTGTGGGTTTACGTTTAGTGCTGGGAAGTTCGGCGATTGCATTGGTATAGCGTTCTGCCTTATTGAGTATGTCCTCAAGCCTGACTGCGCCCTGTTCAGCCAAAAATCTACGGGTTTCGTTTGACAAAGTTGATTTTATCTGTTCCACAAGAACAAGTTCAAGTAGTCACTCATATGTAAGAGGTAGGTCAGATAATTCAATGCACTTTGTCAAATAGCCCGTGAGACGTGAAGAGAACTGCGGGAATGTTTCGGTGCTCTCTTTCCGGCTGTTTCTGAACATTTGCAGAAATTTTCGGGCGGTCATCTCAAACCGCTCTAGCAAGGCCTTCTTCAGCATGTCGTAATCATGTTGGTTGGTTCCCAGCTTTGTATATACGTCATAAGCAGTACTTTTTAATGACGTTGAGAGTTTAAGTGCCCAGCGGGAACTCCCTAACCCATACAGATTTGCGAGCCTCTCGAATTTTTCTAGATAGCTGTCAATTTTCTCATTGGGACTAGGAAAAGACTCTAAAGCAAAAGACATCGCAGTTAATTGGGCAGATTGAGTGCTGGAGAGGTCCATTGACTGAGACTGGGGCGAAGACGGCTCTAAGTTATTCGAAGTAGAGGCGCCCCGACTCTCTAAAGCCTTAAGCGCCAGTTCATGCTGTCTTTCCCTCTCTCTCTCTCTCTCTCTCTCTCTCTCTCTCTCTGCGTGCTTTCATTTCTGCCTCAATTTTCTTCTGCTCCAAAAGGCGTTCTTCCGCTTCTTTCCTATCTGCCCTCTCCTGTGCTTCTCTCCTCTCTGCTCTCTGCTGCTCCGCGTCATATATTTCCAGTTCCTGGTTGACAAACCGGTTCGCAGCTTCTGCGTCTAGTCCTGCCTCTTTCGCTTCCAGCCTCAGGATGGATCTCATCTTTATCATCTCTGCCATTGTCAAAGAATAAGATGTAGTATGACTAGAGAATAGTACGAAAGAACACGAAAGGAACAAAACTCAAAGCCGCTACGAGAAAAAAAGACACAAAGTATAAATTTACTTGTGTTACCTCCTATTTGAAATGTGCAAACTTATCGTTGCTATTAATGTCACTTAAGACTCTTAACGCAAGCGACTATGCCACTAAAATGGTAAGTTACACTAGAAAAGAATCTACTTTTACTAACAGTAGAGAAAAATTTTATATTAAAACAATTTAAAAGGAAAAAAAAATTTCCCCTAAAATTTTAATTCTCCGTCACAAAACTCGCCCCTGAAATCAATTTATGAGAAAAGACGATGTTAAATAGACTTAAAAAGTCAGAACAAGGCGTCTTTGGCTAAGCTCAACTCTTTTTAACTTCCAAAAAAACCTTTAGTGACTGTAAAACCAATCACGCAATCCCAGCAAATCTTATAAAGAAAAAATTTAATTTTCTCCGCCAGAGGATAATTTAGCTAACCGAATTTATGATTATCCGTACTTTCTACTGCTGTGGAAAGAACACAACCTGTAAATATGTGTGTGGACGACCCAAATACTAAAAGGCGTTGTCTAGGGGTGTAATTAGTTATTAATTTATTTCCCTAAATCACAAAGACAGATCACTCACACTCTAGTTAGACGCAGACTTAGATCAGACTCAAAATATCTTTATCCCGGTTATGCGATTGCCTCAAATGTAGCTCAAGATCCCAGGACCAGCCCACAAATATTGTCGTAAATTTATTTAGAGAGAAAGAGTCTTAGAAATAGTGGTCCGGTTCAGAGTGTAGAATGATGGTGAAACGCTCAGTGATAGAAATGTAGAGAGTAAATAGTTGCTTCACAGAGTGCTGGAGGAGAGTAAAGACAGACTTATTTACGACAAATCGTTTCTCTCAATCTACTCTTCAGGCTCTCCTGGTCAAACAATTATTTGCCAGTTTCCAGACACACACCTGCTCTCACACCGATTTGGTGCTTCAAACACACAGACGACGTGGATACAACTATATTAAACAAATAGGGGACATTTCGAGCTTTGGGTATTCCAACACAGTAACAATTAAGTTTATGTTGTTTATTAAAGTTAAAAAAAAAACAATCACTACAATAATCATGTGTTTACAGCAAAAATTATCATAAGTACAGAAAAATGCAAATAACAAGGTAGGGAGGGGGTGAAGAAGATTGGTATCGACTAAGCCCGTCCCGCTTATTAGACAAAGATAAACCCAGTCCAAAGATAGATAGTTATCAGGAACATAGGTACGTTAACCTAACAGTGAAGTTAATTACTCTGAAAGAGGTGTTTCAAAATTAGGTATGGGTGGTAGAAAGAATCCCGTTCTTCCCAATTGTTCTTCCCTTTACTAAGCAAATGAAAAGGAGGGGGTTTTAAACATAGTTAACAAATTATCAACTAACCCACTTAAAGGAACAAGGCAGGGTATACAGAAAATTATATTACCAGGTAAGCAAGTTAACAAAATGGTTACAAAAAAAGATTTAATTTCCTGTCATTCATACACGCGCGTGAGGATCCACAATCATATATTCACACACTTACCGATTACAGCATCAGACACTCCAATAGAATTATATAAACAGCAATTACACTCTTGACCCATGAAAAGGTCTGGTACTTCCGTGTCCCGCCCCAGATGTTGCGAGGTTTGCTGATAGCAACTATTCTCACTTATCGCCGGACTTGAAGCCTAAGAGTTATTGTGTTTTATTATATAAAAAAGGAGTCTATGGGATGGCACTGACACAGTTCGACACAGGGGTGAAAATGAAGTGGTCTCTTTAATCTTCCGCTATGGTAAAATTCCTTCAATGCGTGATGATAGTAACTGACCGGTAAGTTTATTAATCCAGTGAGGAAAAACTTAAGCCGTCACAGTTCAGGAAAATATGTACTCTCTCACAGTAGGGCAGTAAATCAAGTATCGCTACTGGCACGGTTCAACTTCCAGTTTATCTTACAGATTTGTAATTTTTATATGATGATTGTTCTTTAAATAGTCTTGGGTAGGCTTTCTTTCATGTAAGTATGATAGGTAGGTCGCATCGAACCGCCACAAGACTAAATTTAAAAATGTTTCATCAATATGTCTGGAAGTTTTTAAGATTATTTCTTTATTGCTGGGATCGCAAAGGTTACGATCACTCTGTATGAAAGAAAAAGACATGTAATATACCGAAAAATCAAATAACATTCTAACGCGCGATGAATTTCCCGTTAAGACTATTTATATATATATATATATATATATATATATATATATATATATATATATATATATATATATATATATATATATATATATATATTATATACATATATATATTTATATGTATATTCACGTATTAATTATGTATTTAATAAACACTGCACGAGTTTTAATGGTTAAAAAACACATCTATAAATATAGGACTTAACTAAATTTATTAATTATAAATTCCTTCGCGACTTTAAAAGTTAATTACAACATTTAAGCATCTGTTATCTATTTTGGAAATAATATAGCAGATATATCATTACATTTACAACTGGAACTATTGAGATGGTTTAATTTAATAGATTTAAATTAACTCAAAATCCAGTGAAATAGAATGAATGAACTAGACCACTGATCACTTTACACAATATATATTTTACCGTTTTGCACAGAAATAGAATTCACTGCAAATATATATAAAAATCCAGGGGATAATCTAGCAGGATTTCAAATATAGCTAGTGCTTCTGTAAAGGTCTGGCCAACGAGTGATAAAGTGTATTTCTACGTGGTCTGTATATATCTAACTTAATTGTAAGATGAGTGGGACATGAGAAAATTGACACCTTTTTAGATCTCAGGACACTTTGGGGGTTCTGACCGCCAGACTAAAGAGAGATGCCACCCCTGGATTTCTGTATCGCCGTTCGCTGCGTCCGTTCCGGCTTTCCCAGTTCGCTTTCACTGGATCGGTTCTGCGTTTGGCACGGAGATGCGAAATACCGGCAAGAAACTTGCGTCGCTCGTTTCATGGACCACTACTGTCTTTGATCGTGGCGCTAGTCTTTCCTGAAATCCCCCAGTCTGTGTCTTTGATCGTGGTCGCTACTATCCGTTTGATTCTGGCGCCGCCCCCTCTGGGCCAAGTTAATGAAAATACTGCATATGATTGCTCAAGAGATGTCCATGGGCGTGATTTAATCTCTCCTTAAATCAATGCGATGACCAGAATGAACTGTAGATAAACTGTCCACATATTAATCAGCAAACGTGTTTGCCCTCTGTGTGGAACGGTTGCATAGCTAATGAGTCCAGGTGAAAAGAAAAATCCAGTTTGACGAAAGGTTACAATATTCGGGGGCACTGATGTTATCCAAGGGGTCGCTACGAAGGTCGTACTATATCATCCAACACTTCAGGTTCATTTAGGATCGGCTGAGTTCGTCTGTCACACTCGTACAATCTGGATTCAAAAGGCACGGTCAGCTCAATCAGAATAATCTGCTGCGATGGTTAGGAATGCAGCACTACATCTGGACGTCTTCGAGATCTTCTGTTATTCTCTGGATATGCCCCTAGCCCAGGCAAGTCTACTGCCATCTCCAAGTCATTTGCACAGTCAAAAAGAAATGGTAAACTGCTGCTTGATTGACTTGGTTTGGAATGTGCTGACTTTCCTACTCTCAGAAAGTATGTACTTGCGGTGCTCGGTCTGACTTTGATGTTCGCCTTCACTCTTGCCAGGCCTATTGTAGCAGCCAGCTTTTTTAGTACATTGTTGTGGAGCCATGTGTATCGCCCTTGCCATAATGAACATGTGTTAAAGTGTCTGCTTTTCGTGGCACTTTGAGCATTGGGCATCATCAGGCTTTCCCCATCTCATAAGGTTTGTAGACAATGGCAGGAGGTCATACATTGATCTGATAATGAAGCTGAGGTACCATATGCCATATACCATTCCATGTCAAGGACCTTTGCAGTGTTCCTTCCTATGTAATCCATTGACCTCGTTGAGCCTGCTGCACGGCTTTTTGCATCCTCTTATCATTCTCAGCTCCTCGTATCTCCTGAATTACCATGTTGTGGTGAAGTGGGAAGTTATAAATACTTATAGGGAACTTAGTGTACTGACTGAGATCAGCTGTGAAGGTATCTATATCTATTAAGAGTAGTGTATTATAGATAACCTTACTTGCTACCACATATCTATATATCTCAGTCAGAATTATTCTGGAATAGTGTGATGCTACGTTATGTGTCTAGGGTATGAGTATGGTGAAGTGTAAGTCACAACAACAGACAGATAAACAATTTAATTTAATCCACTACTCTTGACAACACTGTGACACTCACATACATATAACACTCTACAAAGATATCTTAAAAGAGTCACTGATGAACTTTCAAATAACAATATGTATTCATTACTGGCATGAATGAATATGTGTCCTGATTCAACTACAAGGGAACCAGGAATCACAATCAATTTAAATTACAAGTTATGTACAGAATGTATTTAATATGAATATTGTAGTGACATATATTAGTACAAATGTTCTATGTGTGTCAGTTGTGTAGTAGTAAAATGAGGTAATACTGGTTTTGTTTTGTTCAAGCTCTGTTGGTATTGGTCATCCTGACTTCAATAGTTTGTCTTTAGGGACTATTATTGGAGATGTTCACAGTTCCTGATTTTAAGACAAGTAAATTCCCCTCTGAATGGTATTTTTATAAAGTTATTTCAAGATGAGGGGACATAATGTTGAGCTCAGCTGGCCAACTCTGCTTATCTTGAGTGATGGCGGCAGGAGAGGACTCCTCTGCTCGAATTCTCTTCTGGGCTCTGGAGACACCTCACTGATAGCTAAAAGGACCAAGGAGTATGCTGTCCGACACTGGATTCAGCAAATCTCTGACCAGATGCTGCTCAGTACCATCAAGACCACTGTCCCTGAAATCAAGAAGGATGTACCTTCTACTTCATAACTAATTTATATTCTCTTTTACACTGATCACAATACAGCACAAACATTGCGTTCAGAGCGTTAGGCCAACAGTCAGCTTCATCTGAAATACTTTATACCAGCATTACCATCCTTAATGGTCACTACGCCTCTGCACTTCCAGCATTATTTCTTTCTAGTCAATCATCCAGGTGTCAGTGTACTGTTTGGCCATTCCATGCCGTTTTACTTCTCTCCGACACCCTCTGTTCAGGCTGGAGCATTTTAGGCTTTACCTCACGTTTGCCACTGAACTACACATATATATACAGGCATAAATCAACAATTCACATTCAATTTTCATTAAAAGATATTAAATGGTTCAAGCTTACCACAATTCATACGAATAACACAGATACGTTGATTAGCAATGAATTCTGGCACAAACTGGCACAAATTTCCTTCTGCTTATCTTCCAGGCTTTTATTGAGCCAAATATAAGCTGGCTTCAACGCACTGATGCTTTATCAAGTGTATTTAAACAAGTGGTTTCGAACTAACGCTCCCAAGTGTGTATATCAGCGAGACTGGCCAATGAGCCACGTTTCGACAAGTGTTTGAAAAAATGTTATCTTTTCCCGTCTCCCCTAACAACCAAGATAGTATTTATAGCCCGACCAATCGTGGTTAGGCTTTCATTTGTTGCGCTCCAATCAATTTGAAGTTTACATGGTAGGCTATTTCTGTAACGTAAATTTTTTTCAAACACGTTAAAAAAAAAATCTTATGAGCAGAAATGATTTTATGCTGTCAGGCACCCCCAATATTTTATTTTGGGTATAATTTATTAATTCCTGGACTATTTGCGTAACGTTTTACATATTATTTGTCAGCAAGCCCTAAGGAACCCAAAAATACTAATTTAAAGGAGCTACGTGGCTGCGTTCAAAATATGCAATTTCTTCTACCTCCTGTTTGGAAGATGTGCTGTCTGGGTACTGTTATGTGTTCAAACGTAAACCCATCTATTGTTATCTTTTCTAATAAGAGTCTGTTATGATTTATAAACCTAACTCTGGGAAAGGGTAGTGTATTTTATCACTGTCCGTCTGAAAAAGTTAGTGCTTGTAGACTTACACGCGTGATGCCAGCATTTGTATATCGCGCGTCGCGTGTTGCATGCGTTCCTGATTTCCAGCCCTCCCCTCTCGCCATCCTTTTGTCCATCTGTTCGTTCGTTTTGGTAACGTAATATAATTAATGTTAGGATTAATTTAGGTCATTACGCAGTACGTCTCAATGTTTTTCTTAGAAATGCAGCACACGTTTCATTGAAGAAAGCGGGTATAATACAGTAAGCTTTTACTATCAACGTGAAAGCGTTACAATTTGCAGACGAAGCAGAAAACAAGGGGGATTTCGAGTACATTCTTGGTGACAGCACTGTCATTTTCCCATTGCTCTTCTCTTTATTAATTTTATTTGTTAGGCTTTATATTTACCTAATAATTTATATATGTGGATTAGAATATTTCATGACAATGCCACTGGGCTTAATTCCCCATCCAATGCATCTGATTTCTGTAGTAAAGTTGCACCTAACCCAATATTACTTGCATCCGTCCTTACTATGAATTCTTGACTTAAGTCAGGTAATTTCAAAATGGGTTTACTTGTGAGCTTTTCCTTCAATTCTTGGTAAGTCATTTCACATTGTGGTGTCCATGTAATGCGATCTGGAAGTCCTTTACGTGTCAATTCCGTTAAAGGTGCACATATGGAATTAAAGTTTTTGATATACTTCTGGTAGAAACCACATAATGAGACAAAGGATCTCACGCCCTTCTTGGTTTGTGGTCTCGGGGCTTTCTGTAGTTTCTCTAAATTCTTTGGGTCAGGGGTCATGTTTCCCTGATAAACTGTGTGTCCCAAAAATTCCAATTCTTTACATCCAACGCAACATTTGGTTGGTCGGGCTGTTAAATTTGCCTCCCTAAGTCGATCAAACAGCATGTTTCAGAGAGTCAATGTGTTCCTCAAATGTTTCTGTTGCTATAAGGATATCATCCATAAAATTTGTTATACAGGGATTATTCAGAGGATCCAATAATTTTCTCATCATTCTAGAGAAGACACTAGGCGCATTCTTCAATCCAAATGGCAATCTATTAAAACTCATAGTGTCCTTCTGAGGTACTAAAAGCTAGGTATGGTCTAACCTCAGGCTTTACTGGAATCTGATAGTATCCTTTACTCAGATCCACTTTTGAGAAATATTTAGCTTTATTTAGTCTGGCAAACAGCTGATTTGTATCCGGCAATGGATCCACCTGTCCTTCTGTAATAGCATTCAGTCTCCTGTAATCCATACAGAGTCTATGTTCTCCAGAGGGCTTCCTTAAGAGTACAACACCGGAACTATACGAAGACTCACTGTGCGAAATAATTCCTTCCTTCAACAGATAGTCTATCTCTTCCTTCAAAGCTTTTTCCTTAGCAAACGGAATCGAATATGGTTTCATACAGACAGGTGTGGAGTCTATGAGTTTCATATCATATTCCAATAGGTTTGTATGCCCTGGTCGGTCTGTTAACACCTCTGCATGATTATTTAGAACCTGTTGCACTCTCTCTTTCTGAGTTTTCGTTAAATGTGTACTGATTTTCACCTGTGCTGCTGTCTCACAGGGGTGTAATGGATATTCAAATGATGAAGTGGTTCCTTTTTCATCTCCATGGCGATGGACAAGGTCAACAAGTGTGTCTCTTCCTGATGTTCTCTTTCCAAATATTTCTTCAGGAGATTCACATGATAGATTTATTCTTTCCCCTTCTTATCTATCTTATAATTTGTTCTAGACACCTTCTCTAGAACTGTATATGGACCCTGCCATCCAATTTGTAACTTATTCTGACTCCCGGGCAAAAGAAGCAGTACCTTCTCTCCCACAGCCAAATTTCTGTCTTTCGCCTTCCTGTTATAATAGGCAGCATGTTTCTTCCTGGCTTGTTTCAAATTTTCATTGGCAAGTTTCCAGCCAGTTTTTAACCGAGTGGTCAGCTCATTCACATATTGGTATGAAGATGTAATGTTTTCCTCTGCCTTTTCATCAGTCCACGTTCTTAACAAAGCTTCAAGTGGACCTTTTATTGGCCTTCCAACAATAATGTTGCCGGGGCCATACCGGTTGAACTATGGGGTACCTCCCGATAAGCAAAGAGGGCGGCGTGCAGGTACTGGTCCCATGTATCTGGTTTTTCGTGTGCCAACTTTCTCAGGATCGACATCAATGTGCCGTTAAATCTTTCCACTTGGCCGTTCCCTTGGGGATGATACACACTACAATGGAAGTGTTTGGCCTGAAAGATCCTGAAAACTTCTTCAGTTAGTTTCCCCTTGAACTGAGAGCCATTATCAGTCAAGATTTGATTGGGAAAGCCTAACCTTGTGAAAATTGTGAGCAATGCCTCTGCCACATGTTTAGAATCAATCGATGACAGGGCTACTGCCTCTCCCCACATAGAACAAGTGTCCACCAGTCAGAATGTAGCTGTTCCTTCTCTTGGTTCGGGTGAGAGGTCCCACAAGATCCACGGCAACTCTCTCAAAGGGTGTTCCCACTATGGGCATTTCCCCCAGAGTTGCTGGTGCAGTCCAATGTTTAGGTGCTACTCGTTGGCACTCTGGACAGGATTTTACATATCGTTTGATATCTTCAGTTATTCCTGGCCAGAAATAGTGACAAGCTATTCGCTGTCCTGTTGCGCTGATTCCCATATGACCACTGAAGGGAATCGCATGCCCTAGTTCCAACACTTTAGTCCTATATGAAGTGGGAAGGACCAGCTGTCCGTGACCATTGGATTCAGATCCAGCCTTCCTATATATCAGTTTGTTCTTCATATAAATCTCTCCCTTGCCTGGAGGTGTATGAGATTTGGGCAACTTCTTGAAACATGGCTTGAGTGTTTTGTCCTCCGCCTGTGCCTTCCTCATCTCATCTGGGTGAGTATTTATGGGATTATCCTCCTCCTTCTTTGACTGTGATCTGGTCTGCACTGTTGCCAATATCACAGTTCTCTTGGGATTCCCCAAGAAGACATATCTACACCCCAATATTAGAGGGTAGATTGGCTCATTTATCACTGCTGCTTTTATGATTCCTTCCACATATCGCGTTTTCACTTTTATTCGGGCGACGGGAAGTGTCATGGTAGCTACATCCTTGGTTGCAGTTTGAATCTCCACTGTTTCTGTGGTGTATTGATCGGCCTGCACCAGGTGAGAACTCACAACGGAATCGTAATCTAAACCGGTATCATATAAACATCTTATAGTGACACCATTACAGATGACATCTTCACACACTGGGGGTGGTATGGTTCCTGTAATTCTTCAGGTTTGCCCTTCTTTTCCTTTTTCCCCGATGTCATAGCAGCAAAATGAGGAGGTTTCCTGCTACAATGGTCAGTGTCATGATTGTTCATCTTACAATTTTTACACCACCTTTTTCCTTGGTTGAAAGATTTTCTTTCATCATATTTCCTTTCATCGAATTGTGGGACTTTATTTTTATTTTCATACCGTGGCCTATCAAATTGGTGCTTACCTTTATTTTGATCCTTAGGATCAAATTCCCTATTTAAAATCACTGTGGTGCCCTATTCAAAAAATTGTCCTTTACCTGTTTCTTTTTATTACTGTTAATTGCTTGAGCTGCTTGATCACCTTTCAGCAAATTTAGCAAACTCAAACAAGCCTCTCTGACCACCTGGTTGCCAAGAAAGACTTTCTCCATGGGTCGGAGCCATGGACTCTCTTAGTTGCTCTATAAGGACCATTTCCTTAAGATCTTGGGTTTTCCCCAGAGAAGTCCATTTCTCCAAGTATGTCTCTATGCGTGCAGAGAACTGGTGATAGGTTTCACCTGACAGTAGTTTAGCATTCCTAAATTTTTTCCTGTTAAAATTCTGCATTCTTTTCATACCTTAACAAAAGAAACCTGCTTTAGTGTCCTATTTTTTCTAATGTCACCTGTCTGATCATTTTTGCTAAATTCAAACTTCATAAGCTGCCCCACGAAGTCCCTGAGATAACTTTAAGCTCCACCTTTCTCTCTTAATCCCATTACGTGGTAGCTAATAGTTTTTACCTATTTAGGTAGTTTCTCAATTTCATGTCTTTCTCAACCCACAAAATGATAAAGAAAAAAATTCATAGCTGGGTTGAGGGCTCCCTGAGTAACCCCCCGTAACATCAGAGGGCAAAAACTGGCAAATTTTCTGGAGCAATTTCCTTGAAACAAAGTCAACTCCCTTAGTCGTAATTCATGTTCCCAATCTTTTATTTTGATTCCCTTTCTGCTGCTAAAAAACCTCTCTTCCCTTTTGCAGCTAATTTCTTCTCTTCCCTTTCTGCAGCTTGTCCAATGGCTTTTCCTTAGGCAGCTACCAATTATCTTTAGCCTCTTTGTCAGCCTCAATCTGCAACCTCTTTTTTAGTCTTTCAGCCTCTGCTTGCAACCATTCTTAGTCACCAGCCCCTCAGCACAAAGATGTAACTTCTTAATTTCCCTTTCAGCCTCAAACTTTTTCGGCCTCTTTTTGTTTTCTTCTTTCTTCGCGTTCAATAAGATTGTCACATGCTGCCGTGACATAGGCAACCATAACTTGCCCATCTAATCCTAACTCTTTTGCAGTCTGAACCGCAGCAGATCGAAATTTGGCCAGGTCCGCCATCGTCTATTATGTAAATTTATACAATGTCTAACCAACAATTCAAATCTTAATGGAAGCAATTCCTCAGGCACCGTGAGGATAGAACTTATTTAATTCCCACCCAGGATACCTTTTAGTCTTATATTACATCCAGAGTGAAATTACCCCCAATTTTTAATAGTGAAGGATTTCAAAAGCCGGACGAGCCCATAATATTTGGTGAAGATGGAAGTTCTCTCAAAGAACTACTTATAGGGAACCTTAGTGTAACTGATGAGATCGCTACCTGTGGAAGGTATCTATATCTATTAAGAGTAGTGTATTATAGATAACCTTACTTGCTACCACATATCTATATATATCAGTCAGAATTATTCTGGAATAGTGTGATGCTACGTTATGTGTCTAGGGTATGAGTATGGTGAAGTGTAAGTCACAACAACAGACAGATAAACAATTTAATTTAATCCACTACTCTTGACAACACTGTGACACTCACATACATATACCACTCTACAAAGATATCTTTAAAGAGTCACTGATAAACTTTCAAATAACAATATGTATTCATTACTGGCATGAATGAACTATGTGGTCCTAATTCAACTACTAGGGAAACATGCTCACAATCAATTTAAATTACAAGTTATGTACAGAATGTATTTAATATGAATATTGTAGTGACATATATTATTACAAATGTTCTATGTGTGTCAGTTGTGTAGTAGTTAAATGAGGTAATACTGGTTTTGTTTTGTTCAAGCTCTGTTGGTATTTGTCATCATGACTTCAATAGTTTGTCTTTAGGGACTATTATTGGAGATTTTATACAGTCCTGATTTTATTAGAACAAAGTAAATTTCCCTTGGAATGGTATTTTTATAAAGTTATTTTCAAGATAACATACAGTGGCCAACTCTTGCTATCTTGAGTTAAGTGGAATCCTGCATTCTCTATCTGGAAACCTCATTTTTAAGAAGGGTATGCGTCCGACAATGGATTCCAAATCTTATCGAATTCTCTGTTACACATCAAGACCACTTTGAAACAAGAGGATAATTATTCCTAAAAATTTTTTTTTAAAAGCACAATTTTTTTGCGTTCATTAGGCAAGGAGTCAGGCTTGCATTTCAGTGTCTGTTTTATATTTTGGATTCAATGTAGTCAACCGATTTGCAGCTTCCTAGAATTATTTTTACCATTAGAACCAATCCCAAACTGTGTCAAATTTATTGAGATGGTTTTTTATTTTTAAATTTTTTTAATCCATTTTTTTATGAGCTAGATTCTGTTATATATTTTTAGTTTAGCCACTGAACATTTACACATTGTTATACAGTGCAAATTAACAATTTACAATTCATTTTTTTTTTAAATTAGTTAAATAAATTCACTCAAAATCCCATATTCATACGAATAAGGGTATTTATATAAGTTGCAATTGTTTATTCATGGGGTGGGGCAAGTGGGGAAATTGTAGGGGGGTAATGTTGTGCTATTTTTAAGTATATTGTGGAAAAAAGGGGGGGGGGGGGGGGGGGGGTTTATTTAACTCCATCTGGGGAGGGGGGGGTTGGGGTTTTATATTTGTGAACTGTAAAAGTGGGTTAAATTTTTAAAGATTTCTTATACCCCTTGACTTTTTGCTTTATTTACCACATAATCCTAAATTTAATTATGATTTGTTTTTACTCTTGCTTCACTGGGGGGGGTGGGGGGGTGGGGGAAAATTAGGGGGGGTTGATCTACGGTGTGTCTTCCTGTGGTCCTCCCCACCTAGGGGCCTATTTGTATAATGGGTAGCCCCAAGGGGGGTAGCCAGTCCCCCAAACTGGGTAGGGGGGGGAACCTTAAACATGGAGTATCCCTTCCCCCCCTCTATTTTTTTTTATTTGTATCCCACTGTGGGGTTTAACTAATTTACCTCGTGGGAAACAAGTTTTAGGCTTTAGGGGGGGGGGGGGGGGGGGAAGAAAATGTTTTAGGGGGGTGGAAAGGGGGGGTCTTTGTAGAAATCGGTTTTTTAGTTTTTCCATAGGGGTGGCATAAATGTTAGATAGTCAAAAATCGTAGCTTTGAAGTAATGGTAGGATTTTAGGTCCCATTTATTTTTTTAGGCAATGGATATTTTTAGTCTTTTATATTAGATGGTGGGGGGGGGGATTTTTTTTTAACGCTATAAGGGGTTTTTTGGGGGATATGTCATTATCCCAAATTTTTTTTTTTATAGATAGTTTCTTTTATTTGAGGATTTTAATGTTTTATTTATTGTTATGCTTATGTTACAGATTTTGGCTGTGGGTTGTTGTTTTGGGGGGGAAAATCTCTTCTAATAGTGTATATAATTAATTAAGTAACTTTAAGATATTTTGCCAGTAACTACATAGTTTAGATTTTCTGTTAGTTTTTATTGGGGGGGGTGTTTTTTGGATTATTTAAGATTATTGTAGAAGTTTTTGTAGATTATTGGTTTATTTTTTATTTTTATTTGGGGGGATTTTCAATCCCATGGTTTGGGGGTTGTAATAGTAGAGCTTAGTAGAGTTTAGAGTAATGTTTTATGATTATTTTGTCCTCCTTTTTATGGGAACCCATTTTGGTTGGAGGGGTGGTTTAGTTTATTTTTTCTTTCGGATCAGTTGTTTTGTGGTTTAGCTGATTGTTTTAGGTCAGTATCTTTGTAGGAGGGGGGTGGGTTAGATTTTCCCCCCCCCCTGTTTGGGGGGGGGTGATCTAGTTAGACTTTTTTTAGTTTTTTGTTTAGCTTATGGTCTTTTTACCCTGGTCAGGGGAGGAGTGATTTCATTCTTGGTTGGTGATAGGCCTTTTTTCAAGCTTGGTCTATGGATTCTTTGTTTAATCTTTTGTTTGAGTTGGTTATATGGCAGGGAGTGTATATTTTATAGGGATAAGACTCCTGGTTGCCTACGAATGTGTTTCCCCTCCCACCCCCTCACCTGGGGGCTCGTGGGGGGGTGGGGGGTAAGGATTTGTTCCCACTGGTTTAGCCCTTTTTTTTAAAGGGGTGGGATGGGAAGTTATGCCTGGGTTTTTCCCCCCCCGACCCCGTCCCTTGGGAATTCCATTTTTTTTTTCCGGGTGGGGGGAACTTTAAAAAATGTTTGGCACCCTCAGTAAAAAACCATCCCAAGGGGGAGGGGCGGGGGGGTGGTAGAAAAATCTAAGAAGGTGGGGGGTTATTGTACTGTTTCATTACCGTAATTTTAGATTTAGTTTTCTCTTTTTAAACTAGATCCACAATATAGCTATAGGGTGGTTTTTTTTCTTTGTTGGCTCTATTTCCTAGTATCTATATGGGGTGTTTGTCAGGGAGTTAACCATTGGGTTGTTTTTATTTAATGCACTTTCATTGTATTTTTTGATAGAAAAATTTAACTTTTCATGCTGTTTTATTTTTTTTTTTTTTGGTTTTTTTAATACTTGTAATAGAGACATGTGGTGTGCCAACTTTTTAGTACTGTTAGGTTTCTTTTTTAGATTTCGTTTTTTTCTAGTATTAGTAAGTTTTTTTATTTTTAGGTTTGGGGTTCAGTTGGTCAAACTTTTTCTAAATTTGTGGTCCCCCCTCTCCCCCCCCTGCCGGTTTTTTTTTATCTTCTTGGTTTATTAACTTTTTCCCCTCTTCCCCCGGGGGGGGGGGGGGGGGGGTTAATTTTTTTAATTTAGGGGGGGGGGGGGGTGGGGGGGAGGGGGGGGGGGGGGGGGGAGGGGGGGGGGGGGTGTGGGGGGGGTGGTGGGGGGGGTGGTGGTTGGGGTTTTATGCCCTGGGGGGTGGGGGGGGGGGGGGGGGTGGGTGTTTTGGGGGTGTTTTTATATTTTTCGGGGGGGGGGGGTGTTTTGTTTTGATTGGGGGGGGGGGTTTTGGGGGGGGGATTATTGGTTAAGTTTTTTTGTTTTTTTTTTTTTTTACTGGGGGGGGGGGGGGGGCGGGGGGGGTTTTTTTGTTTTTTTGTTTTACTTCCTGTGTTTGTAATCGATGTTTCTCGTGTTTTTGGGGGTTATTTTTTTGGTTTGTGTGGAAGGGCCCAAACTGAAAATTTTTTAGTTTTAGGTTTTTATTTTTTGTTATTTTTTTGGTATTTTTTTTTACTGATGGATCAAGTGTATTTAAACAAGTGGTTTCGAACTAACGCTCCCAAGAGTGTATATCAGCGAGACTGGCCAATGAGCCACGTTTCGACAAGTGTTTGAAAAAATGTTATCTTTTCCCGCCTCCCCTAACAACCAAGATAGTATTTATAGCCCGACCAATCGTGGTTAGGCTTTCATTTGTTGCGCTCCAATCAATTTGGAGTTTACATGGTAGGCTATTTCTGTAACGTAAATTTTTTTCAAACACGTTTAAAAAAAAATCTTATGAGCAGAAATGATTTTATGCTGTCAGGCACCCCCAATATTTTATTTTGGGTATAATTTATTAATTCCTGGATATTTGCGTAACGTTTTACATATTATTTGTCAGCAAGCCCTAAGGAACCCAAAAATACTAATTTAAAGGAGCTACGTGGCTGCGTTCAAAATATGCAATTTCTTCTACCTCCTGTTTCGAAGATGTGCTGTCTGGGTACTGTTATGTGTTCAAACGTAAACCCATCTAATGTTGTCTTTTCTAATAAGAGTTTGTTATGATTTATAAACCTAACTCTGGGAAAGGGTAGTGTTTTTTATCACTGTCCGTCTGAAAAAGTTAGTGCTTGTAGACTTACACGCGTGATGCCAGCATTTGTATATCGCGCGTCGCGTGTTGCATGCGTTCCTGATTTTCAGCCCTCCCCTCTCGCTATCCTTTTGTCCATCTGTTCGTTCTTTTTGGTAACGTAATATAATTAATGTTAGGATTAATTTAGGTCATTACGCAGTACGTCTCAATGTTTTTCTTAGAAATGCAGCACACGTTTCATTGAAGAAGGCGGGTAATAATACAGTAAGCTTTTATATCAACGTGAAAGCGTTACAATTTGCAGACGAAGCAGAAAACAAGGGGGATTTCGAGTTACCATTCTTGGTTTGCTGTGTGGCACTGTCATTACCATGTCTCTACGTTCCTTGTTTGATGCATTGCACCACCAGCGGATGTTATCATGGCGAAATCCCCGTCTATTCGTCTGTGTGTATCCGATTACCTCCTTCAGCTTGAGCGACTCTTTGGCGCACCAAGAGCTTCATCCACTTCCTTCCAGTTTTCAGTGTGGGCCGAATGGACTTAACTACGTCATCTGCTGACTCGCACAGCATCATTGCGAGCCTTGCATTTCCTGCTTTGAATTCTTCAACAGGGGTCGGGGTGGCTCAGAGGTATGGCGTCTGCCTCGTATTCAAGAAGTACTGGGTTCAAATCCCAGTTGAAGCATTATTATTTATTGAAATATTTTTTTCAGAACCAGTGGTCCTAATTACGCCATACTCCCCCTTGGTCTCATGGTTAGTGAGATCGGACGTCTAGTCTTCTCGGATTGTGACGGTATTGCCTCCCCTGCTTACTCTTAGCTGAGATGTAGATAGAAGGGTGATGACACTTCTATTACAAAGGGAGCCTTCACAAGATATTTAGAATAAGCGAGAACAAAACTGCTTTGGCTGAGTATGTTAACTCTGTAATTCTGCCGACTCTTTTGTGAAGGATTTAAGCACTTATTTACTTTTAGCTCGTTTAAGCCCCCACCCCTGATTTACTCAGTGGAGATCTATTATTCTAATATAGCTCTGTTTAGTGTGTGTGTAGTAATTTGACTGAGACAAACATGCAGTAATTTAAAATGATTAAAACGATGTTAAATTTGTAACATTACAAATAACACAATTTAATGATCACTATAGGTTTTAACAGTTGGAAATAATTTGAATAGTTATGGATCAAGAAAAGTTATCCTAAGAGTCTTTAATAAATATGAGATATTACAAGAAGTTCAAGTGGCAACAAATATTTGAACTTAGCTGCCAATGACGGTTCTGCTCCTTCGTATGGGTTGGTTCTTTACACTCTGCTCACGCTCGTCTCTGATCAAGGTTGTCGGGGGTAGCTAGTTTCCCAGAAACATCAAGGAGAGTCTACCACGTGGGTCCTGCGTCTTAACGCTTAGACCACGGTTCCCTTCTTGTTCCAGAGATGATACTTTCTGGAGGTACCACCAATAACTATGGTAAAGAATAGAACGAAACGCTCTTCTGCGTATGGCGTTTTCCACCAGATAGTTTCGGGTTCCTATTTTCCCATACCAATAACCCGATTACTCAGACTTTATCCTCGACGAGAATTAAATTTAATCCCTCGGGATAAAACTTTCTTTACATTTAAATAAGATAACTTTCATAGTTACTTTATATTTAAATGAAAAGGTTAATAATACAGATAGAGTCTGTTTACAAATACATCTCCACTGATTAGAAAGTGTTCACAATATAAATTGAATATGTTTTCATTTATGTTTACAATGATTGAAAAGTTTGAAAGTTCCATTACTTTAAAATGAATATTTTCACATAGACATTTACACTGGTTTAAAGCTTGAAAACTTAAATTCCTTTTAAAGTGGCTATGTTTATAGGGACATTTACACTGCTTTGAAAATGTACAATGTACATCATTTCTGTCATCTTTCCCTCCCTGCTCCATAGGGAACCTGGAACTACATTATGCTTTTCGTTCTCTTTACGAAACTATCAATAAATCAATCACCAGCCCATGCAGTGGTGGTTCATGAATAATCATTCTAGATACTGAGGTTTCCAGCCTAAAATGACTTGTGCCTCCTGTAGCAACTTTCACACATTAAAATTCACATGGTAATATATATATATATATATATATATATATATATATATATATATATATATATATATATATATATATATATATATATATATGTGTCTGTGTGTCTGTGTGTGTGTGTGTGTGTGAAACATAGAATGAAAAATGCACTACTTACGCCAATCTTGGCTATAGACTTGTTGCTCAGATGAATAAAAGAGACGAGTAAGTCTCTTACACGCGTCTGAGGTGTATTCAATTTGACAATAGATTCCCTCTCTGACTCCGTGTGTTTCTTCTGTTTCCTAGTCTCGGTGTTCCTTATTAAAATGTAGAGATTTCCTGTGCTTTGTAAGTCTTATTTGGTTCTCCAATAAAAGGTCCGGTAAAAAAAGATTATGAATCTAGTCTTCACTCTGGCGAGGTCTGATGTTGTCTTGGCGAGCGTGAAATTCACAGTGGAATAAAACTGCGAAATGGTCAGACTATATTCCTATCTTCCCAAGCATTGTTGATATGAATCTAATCAGAAAGATCGAATCATTTCAAATCATGCAGATAGGGTGTGATATTTTCAAAAGAGTCCCAAAATAGTAAGAAGAGAAATAAAGACAGGAGGCACCTCTGTTGTACTCTGGTTTGAATCCCTAATGGTTCTGGTAATTTCCTTTCATTAATTTCCCTTTACATGTCGTGTCTTCGCATGTTTTCATTAAGTTAATAAATGTCATGGGACTCCATAAAGCCTCATCAACGTTCAAAGTGATTCTGTCTACACAGTCTATTATCTCTATATAGTCAAAAAATCGATTGTACAGAGGTTAGGTACATTCAAGAAAAGGTTATAATTAACATTACGTCTGTGATAAAGTTTAAGTGCATTTACTCTCACTTACTCAATCGTCAATTACTACTGGTTCCTTGAACCCAAATTATACATACTTATATACAATAAGTATGAAGTACCAGAAATCGTACTTCTTTAGAGCTTGAAGATTCGTAATAACCAAATAGAGCACTACTTCATATATATACAACAGCAGGTATCATGAAATCATCATAAAGATTGAAGTAAGAATAGTACAAACAAAGACGATATGTGAAAATAGTGGGAGCGAAGAAAAGTAAATAATGAAAGAAAACCAAATGCTATGAAAATAAAGTAATCGCTACCACTACACATTGACAAGACAAGACGCAAACAACATTTATATATATATATATATATATATATATATATATATATATATATATATATATATATATATATATATATATATCAACTAAATGATAGTAAGATGAGAGCAGCAGGATACAAACAACAATTCTGAAGAACTAAATATAAAAACAGTCAACAACCACGAACTACAATCAAGAACATGACATCACAACTAAGATAGAAAATGATATAATAAATTCGGAGTGAGCGCTATAATACACAGCACTTTTCACTGGACCTCACTTAGAAAGAATTACATCCTGGCCTTACAAACTCTTTGATTTTGGGACCGTCCTGAGAGGTATTCCGAAATCACCAGAAAATACAAAAAGGAACAAAAAATATAGAAACATAACCTATATAGACATAAAGAAGGAGCTCAATCATGTAAAATATAGGAAGGACTTATGCCACTAAACATTAAACCACTTATCTTATTTATGTCCTCCTCCTGGACCGATGCATCCCAGTGGCAATACACGAAGGTGGCTCCTTTCTTTGATTGTTTCTGTTGTAGACTGCACTCCTAGCTAAGGCACTTTTGCTTGAAGACTGTGGACATTTTCACTGCTTGCCGAGTAGAACTTGAAATGTGAAGAATAAACTTTTAATGCAGTTTTTTCATACAGTTCTTGACACACAATGTCACTATGTTCTGCAATCTGACTCGATGTTTGACATCAACGATGCGTTGAGGTATTTGGTATACCAACCTAGTATACGCACGAAAAATGTTTCTTTCACTCTGTTGCACCACTTTGTTGGAGTCGTTGCTTTGCAGGCGTTGCAAACTGTTGGTACCTTCATGTGTGCACTCTAAAGCTGTAGCTGATATATTCGTAGTTGAAATTGATAGATATTGAGGCCATCAAAGTTAACACGACAAAAAATTCCATCAGCTAGATCTTTGGAATCAGTGTAGACATAAATGTTGATTAAAAGCTGTAATTAATTATAGTAGTTCATTTCCACTGGCTAGGCATGTACAACAGAACTGTGGGGGTGTTGCTAAATGAGCTGTAGTTGTTATTGTCTACTTCAAAATCTCCGGCTTGGCCTTCCAATTAACTGTGGCGTTATCAATGGTATGTTCATTAAATTAGCCAAGTAAGTGTCTAGTAGGTGGAACGCCAACAGTAAATCATCAAATAAATGCTCCAGTGACAGATACGATACAGGCTTTATTGTCGATACGTTAATCCAATATAATAGATGTTCATCAATTTAACACACTTGAATAGTGTTGTTAAATATTTTTAATGTGTATTGTCTAAACAGTACATGCACGTAAGAGTCATTGATCGTAGGAAGACTGGTGACGTTTTCTTGAACACTTTATTTGCGCCACAACACGATCACAATGACACAGACGAAATACAGTTACATTGAATCAAATAACACAGGTAAGTTCTCAATGTTCACCCTGCATATGAACTAAAGGCCTGTACAACTCCCGGCCTCGACGTATCTTCAATAACTTTAATATATGTTCATGGATCCCTCGAGCACCAATATCATTAATCATCAGCGCTATCTCTTCCCGTAGCCTGCAAACATCGCAGTGCTAATAATATATGTTCATGGATCCTTCAAGCAATAATATAGATATGGCCTCAAAGTAACATCATTGCTATCTTTACAGCAACTACTGGCATAGCAGTGCAAATAATATATGTCCATGGATCCTTCAACAATAATATATGTAAGCCTCAAAGTAACATCAGCGCTATCTTTACAGCAACCACTGGCATAGCAGTGCAAATAATATATGTCCATGGATCCTTCAACAATAATATATGTATGGCCTCAAAGTAACATCAGCGCTATCTTTACAGCAACTACTGGCATAGCAGTGCAAATAATATATGTCCATGGATCCTTCAACAATAATATATGTATGGCCTCAAAGTAACATCAGCGCTATCTTTACAGCAACTACTGGCATAGCAGCGCAAATAACATATGTCCATGGATCCTTCAAGCAATAATATATGTATGTAACACTGGCCTGTACACACCAAGGCCTACAGAACATCTCTTTAAATAAAGTACATCCTATCTCTATAAGCAATAATCCCTGTACCAGAATATCCACAGGTACACATCGAAAAACACTCAACATCTTCCCCGTACACTCGCTCGGGAACCCACTGTAACGAAATTATTCTTTTTTCGCATACCCCAGCCAATCACACATGCCTGGGGCTAACCGCCTGAGAACTATCGCTCACATCTCAAAATTAGCTTAGCAAATTCATCTCACGCGGTAACTCAGCCGCAGTGAGAAACGTTCTGAATCTCGAAGATTCGAATATAATTCGTTCATATATATTTTTAAATAAATTAACAGCTAAACAAATTCATCTCACACGGGACTCGCCGTAGAGATGTTAGTAGCGATCACACGCTCTATTCTCGTACATACGAGTAAATAATAGATTATATTTTTTAAACAAATTAACCAGCAGACAAAACCGCTGTCCAAGCGAGATAACCAAAATCCGGCTTGCATGTCCTAGACTTCTAACGATTAATTCCCCTAGACTAGAAGTAAGATAAGACAGCCTGCAACAAGTGTCCACACATAGGACCTCGGCAGTGAACATATAATACAAGAAGCGAACTGTTCTGTCCGTCTTGCGTCCGCACGGAAGTCGTCTAATGCAACATTATTGAACTCATGAATGAATCAAGTAGAGCTCCAGAATATACTTCCTTTCAATTAATATCTCATCTAGCAATCACACACATTGCTAATTCCTCATGAAGTAGAATCATACAGCAGACATAGAATATAATCCTAAAAACTACACATCCCACTTAGCCATTCCGGCTGAATACACTGCTCTGTAAGTTGTGTCCCCTTTCTCTCACTCACTCACTGCCAAACATCACCCGACCGTTTCCCCCATTCACGACCTACATTCTTCCCACGGACTTACCCTAAATCACACTCACAAACATACACACACCCTCAACTCAGTTCACAATCTATTCCCGTGATACTTTAGTTGAACACCGCAGCGTTTCACAATAATGAAAACATTGAGGTGCACAAAAAGTCGTGTAACAGGTGTGTAGCTAGGTAGACAAAGAAAGAATGCCAGACATAAATGATAGATAAGTAGACAGACAGACCAAAAGATCGAAAAAACAGATCAATGCCACGAGATAGATAGATAGATAGATAGATAGATAGATAGATAGATAGATAGATAGATAGATAGATAGATAGATAGATAGATAGATAGATAGATAGATAGATAGATAGATAGATAGATCGATCGAACGAACGAACGAACGAACGAACTTTATTTTCAGAGTTTATATTTGCGCACGCAGGCCCGTCTAACATTCTGCCCTTCCTTTCTCTCGTCTTCAATACTGAATCCATTTATTCTCACATGTATCTTAAATATTACTTAAATAATAAAATAACAATAAAATACAATAAAATAAAATCCCAACATTGTAACAGTACAATAACAGTTACACAGATTTATAGTATCTTATCATAATTAATACTAAACAGGACAAAATTATCTTTAAAACTTACAAATGATGTTATGTAATTATTTAAGAACATAACTAAAATTAGGGTGGCATTTAATCTGCACTCCATGTGTATTTGAAAAGTCTGTGATTGAATGAATATGGACTAAGCGTGTTGTTTAAGTCGTGTGGAAGATTATTCCTCAGATGAGCAGCAGAAAAAGCTAAACTTTTCTTGAATAAGTCGAGCCTCGGCTTGGGCATGTGTAATTTATTTTAACTTTGACTGCGTCTTCCGCTGTATTTGAAAATAGGCGACAGATAAGTTGGAGCATTCTGTGATACGATTTTGTGAATAAATGTGGCTTTGTTGAAGAGAATGCGCTTTCTTATTGGTAATATGTTAAGATATGTATATGGGTCTACACACTGTGTGAGGTTTTTGTTTGAAATTAGGCGCACTGCACGTTTTTGTAATGAATAGAGTCTTTTAGTGTTGGACATGGTGCTGCCATCCCAAATTGTGGAACAATAGTCTAGATGTATGTATTTGTATTTGGGATGTATAGAACATTTTTCGTGTCTCCTCATCTAGGAAATATTTGATTTTAGCTAACTGGTAAACTTTTTGTGCCGTTTGTTTGGTAAGTGCGTGTACATGCGAATTCCAACTTAAATGTTGGTCAATTATGAGTCCTAGTGTTTTATTTTCATTTATAATTTCAATAAAAGAGGTTCCAATGTAGAGATGAAGTGTTGTTTTCAGTGAGTTTTGTAATTTTTGTCTATGTTGATATTATCATACATTTTGTTGTAATGATATTTATTTGCATGCAGTTTTCATTGCTACACTTAAGAAGATTGTCTGTGTCGCTTTGTAATAATATTTCTAGAGTGTTGCAACTTTTATCACTAGTATAAATGGTACAGTCATCTGCAAATAGGTCGCAGGAAGAGTGCTTGATGTGTAGTGGAAGGTCATTTATGTAAATGGAAAAAAGTACAGGGCCGAGAATAGAACCCTGAGGAACACCAGTGTCAATAATAGTTGGGCTTGACAAGGAGTTATTGTACCACACTACTTGCTGTCTGTCGGACAGGAATGATTTAAGAAATGTCCCTAGTTTAAAGTTAACTTTCATTGTTTCTAATTTTCTTATTAAAACAGCGTGGTCTAACATATAAAATGCTTTCCTAAAGTCTACAAAGATTGCTCCACATATGTTATCGTTATTGATGTTTAGGTGCAAGTTGTCCATCATCTTAGATGAATTAGAACACCTAGTGCAACTAAGACGCAAGGCACGGAAAACCGCTCAGAGAAATTCTAGCCGTGGAAACAAACCCACATACAACAAACTCACTGCACAGGTTAAGCTAGCCAGCAGAAAAGCCAAAATGGAAACCTGGAAAGAAAAATGTGAAAACTTCATAAACCACCAAGCGAAGCAGGATTTAGAAGAGGAAGACAGACTGTTGACCAGGTAATCCGATTGGTGCAACATATTGCTGATTTTTTTTTTTTCGTACACCCGCTATTACTCGAGGCGAAATCTCGGGTTAGTATGTATGTCTAACCTGACACTGATTTTATGTGAGATTCCCTTTTTCCTTGCAATGAGACAGGTGTCCCTCGCCATTCAGGCAGATACTCGCCGATTTCGGAGGTATCCATTGGAGCAGGGTCGGCTCAGGAGCCGACAGTCCCTAGTCGACGACACTTCTTCAAATGTACTCGCCAGGGCTCGAGTTAATCCAGTCCAAATCCCGGTCGACGAAAAATCCTCAAATGTTCTCGTCCGGGTTTGATCCTGGGTCACCCGGTCACCAGCGCAGAGTGGAAACCACTACGCTAGCGCGGCTCCCAAAGATTGCTGATGCTTTCCAGGATAAAAGTCATGTGGCTGCAGTTTTCGTAGACCTCAAGCAGGCGTACGACCGATTATGGAGAGAAGGTCTATATTTCAATATGCAGAAGATGGGCATAGAAGGAAGAATGTTTTGTTGGATACAAGATTTCCCCACAAATAGAACCATCTTCACAACGTTCAACGGAACAACATCAGAGAAAAGAACCATCCAAGAAGGCCTCCCACTTGGCTTTGCCCAAAGCTGCACACTCTTCCTCATATACATAAACGATCTGGCAGACTACCTTGAATTACCCAGCGCCCTGTTTGCTGATGACCTAGTCTTTTGGGCAGAAGGGAAGTCCCATTTTCAACTGCAAAAGAAACTAAACCGTGCACTGGCAGCTCTAACAACCTACTGCAGCTTCTGGAAAATGGTGATCAACACGAGTAAGATATTCTTACTAAATTCACACTCAGCAACAAAACAGTAAGAAAAGAACTGGATTTAAAACTTGATGATACAAAGCTAGCTAAAGAGAACAATCCGACTTATATAGGAATACAGCTAGATACCAGACTCACATACAAAACACATGTTGAGTCCCTAACTGCGAAGACTTTTTGTTGTTGTTGTTGTTTTGAAAAGATGATGGGTGAAGAGCGGGCACTTAACAGCTGACCGTTATTGCATCTTCTCGTTCCATCTTGGTCTACCCTGTTCAACCTTAAAATTGGTTATAATTGGGGTATTGAGTGTCATTTTATTTATTCATTCTGAATTCAATTTAAGTAACTATTGGCTCTTGCAGTTACTTACTTAGTCATTCCACTTCTACCGTAAAGTGTAGAGGTTTGAAAGAGAGAGCGCCAGACTATCCTATCGGCTGTCTTCTTCCTGGCTTGGTTCTATTCTTGTCATCTGTCCTTCAAAAATTGTCTAATGTTGCCCTTCCAGCGGACTCTGGGTCGTTGTGGGGGTCTGGATCCCTGGCTCTTTCTTTCCCATGCTTGTCGTGGTAGCCGATCTTCTCCCTTTTTGCAGACATGGCCAAACCATCTGTGATGGACGAACTCGGCTGACCCTGAACTTTGTTGTAATTCTTGTAAAACGGGACTTCTTTCACGTGGATTCATTAGCTATGCAACTGTTCCACACAGAGGGCAAACACGTTTGCTGATTGATATGCGGAAAGTTTACCTATCGTTCATTCTGGTCATCGCATTGATTTAAGGAGAGATTAAATCACGCCCACTAACATGTCTTGAACAATCATAGGCAGTTATTTTCATTAACTTGGCCAGTGGGGGGCGTCGCCAGAATCAAACAGATAGTGCGACCACGATCAAAGAGACAGACTGAGGGATTTCAGGGGAGACTATCGGCGTTATCAAAGACAGTAGTGATCCCTGATACGAGACGCAGTTGCTTACCGCTATTTTCGCGTCTCGGTGTCAACCGCAGAACCGAGCGAACGGGGAAAGCCGAAACGGGAAGCAGCGAGCGAATATACGAAGACCAGGGGGCGGCTTCTCCCCTTGATTTGGCGGTCAGATCCCCAAAAGTTCCTGGGATGAAAAGAGCTGTCAAGTTTATCATGTCCCACTCAACTTACATTCCATTTTAGCTAAATAGACCATGAAGAATAGACACGTTATCACTCGCTGGCCAGACCTTTACAGAAGCACTAGCTTTATTGAAATCTTGTTATAGATTTTCCCCTGGATTTTATATATATATTTGCAGTGATTTCTATTCTGTGCAAAGCGGTAATATATTGTGTAAAGTGATCAGTGGTCTAGTTCAGTCATTCTATTTCAATGGATTTTGTGTTAATTTAAATCTATTAAATTAAACCATCTCAATAGTTCCAGTTGTAAATATAATGATCTATCTATTATATTATTTCAAAAGATAATAGATGCTTAAATTAACTTTTAAAGTCGCGAAGGAATTTATAATTAATAAATTCAGTTAAGTCCTAGTTTTATAGATGTGTGTTTTTAACCACTAGAATTCGCGCAGTGTTTATTAAATACATAATTAAATACTCGAGTGTATTATAGGCTTAACGGGAAATTTATCGCGCTTGATTTTTCGGTATGTTACATGTCTTTTTTTCTTTCACACAGAGTGATCGTAACCTGCGGTCCCAGCTAAATAAAGAAAGAAATAAAGAAATCATCCTATAAACTTCCAGTCATATTGAAGAAACATTTCTTTTAAATATAATCTTGTGGCGGTCCTTGCGACCTAGCTGTCAGAATTAAATGAAATAAAGCCCACCCAAGAACATTTTAAAGAACAATCATCAAATTACCATTACAAACCTGTAAGATAAACTGGAAGGTAATCATCGCCAGTAGCGATATTATATTTACTGTTTACTGTGAGAGAGTACATATTTTCCTGACTGTGACTGAGCCTAGTTTTTCCTCAATTGGATTTAATAAAACTATCATCACGCATTGAAGGAATTTTACCATAGCGGAGGATTAAAAGAAACCACTTCATTTTCACCCCTGTGCCAAACTGTGTCAGTGCCATCCCATAGACTCCTTTTTTATATAATAAAAACACAAGAACTCTTAGTCTTCAAGTCTTGCGATAAGTGAGAATATTTGTTACCAGCAAACCCTCGCAAACATCTGGGGCGGGACATCGAAGGACTAGACAGTTCATATGTCAAGAGAATACTTGCTGTTTTTATATACTTTTATGGATCGTGTGAGGCTGCATTCGGTAAGTGTGTGAGTATATGAGTGTGGATCCTCACGCGTGTGCATGAATGACAGGAAATTTAATCTTTTTCTTTTGTAACCCTGTTGTTAACTTTCTTGCCTAGTAATATAATTTTCTGTATTCCCTGCATTGTTCCTTTAAGGGGGAGTTGATAATTGGTTAACTCTGTTTAAACCCCCCCCCCCCCCCCTCCTTTCCATTTGCTTAGTAAAGGGAAGAACAGCTAGGAAGAACAGGGTTTTTTTTCTATCACCTATACCTAACTTTGTAACACCTCTTTCCGAGCAATTAACTTCACTGTTAGGTTAACGTACCTATGTTCCTGATATTATCTATCTCTGGACTGGGTTTATCTTTGTCTAATAAGCGGGAAGGGCTTAGTCGATACCAATCTTCTTCACCCCTCCCAAACTTGTTATTTGCATTTGTGTACTTATGATAATTTATGTAATACCTGATATTTGTTAGTAATTGATGTTTAAGGTGAATAAAATCACATAAACTCATTTAGTTCTGTGTTGGAGATACCCAAAGCCCAACTTTTCCCCTATTCGTTTAATATAGTTTGTATCTACGTCGTCTGTGTGTTTGAAAACACCAAATCGGTGTACGCGCAGAGGTGTGTCTGGAAAACTGGCAAATAATTGTTTGACCAGGAGAGTGGAAGAGAAGATTGAGAGAGACGAATTGTCGTAAATAAGTCTGTCTTTACTCTCCTCCAGCACGCTGTGAAGCAACTATTTAATCTCTACATTTTCTATCACTGAGCTTTCCATCATCATTTTCACTCTAAACCGGACCACTATTTCTAAGACTCTTTTCTCTCAAAATAAATTTACGACAATATTTGGCTGGCTCGCCGGGATAATTTTGAGATACATTTGATGCACACATATTTGTGGGCTGGTTCTGGGATCTTGAGCTACATTTGAGGCAATCGCATAGCCGGGTTAAAGATATTTTGAGTCTGATTTAGTCTGGGTCTAACTAGGTAGAGTGTGAATGATTTGTCTTTGTGAATTAGGGAAATAAATAAATAATTTACACCCCTAGACAAACGTTCTTTAAGTATTTGGGTTGTCCACACAGCATATTTACAGGTTGTTTTCTCTCCACAGCAGTAGAAAGTACAGATAAACAAAAATATTTGCTATTTTAATTATCCTCTGGCGGAGATAATTCAATTTCTTTCTTTATAAGAGGTGCTGGGATTGCGTGATTGTTTTACAGTCACTAAGGTTTTTGAAGTTAAAAAGAGTTGAGCTTAGCTAAAGACGGATTGTTCTGATTTTTAAAAATTAAGTTAACAACGTCTCATCTCAATAATTGACTTTAGGGACGGAGTTTGTTGTCAGAGATTTAAAATTTAGGGGGAAATTTTTTTTTTTTCCTTTTAAATTGTTTTAATATAAATTTTTCTCTACTGTTAGTAAAAGTAGATTTTTTTCCAGTGTAACTTACCATTTAGTGGCATAGTCGCTTGCGTTTATAGCCTAAATTGCCAGATAATAGCAGCGATAAGTTTGCACAGTACAGGTAAGAGGTAACACAGGTAAATTTGTACTTGTGTTTTTTTCTCGTAGCGGTTCAGAGTTCCTTCCCTTCGCGTTTCTTCTTACTAGTTCTCTAGGCATACTTCATCTTATTCTTTAACAATGGCAGAGAGGATAAAGATGAGGTCCATCTTGAGGCTGGAAGCGAAAGAGGCAGGATTAGATGCAAAAGCTGCAAACGCGTTTATCAACCAGGAATTGGAAATATATGACGCAGAGCAACAGAGAGCCGAAGCTGAGAGGAAAGAAGTGGCAGATCGTCTTTTGGAACAGAAGAAAATTGAAGCAGAGATGGAAACTCGCAGAGAGAGAGAGAGAGAGAAAGAGAAAGAGAGAGACAAGGAAAGACAACATGAACTGGCGCTTAAGGCTCTAGAGAGTCGGGGCGCCTCTACTTCGACTAACGGAGAGCCGTCTTCGCCCCAGTCTCAATCAATGGACCTCTCCAGTACTCAATCTGCCCAATTAACTGCTATGTCGTTTTCTTTAGAATCTTTTCCTAGCCCTAACGAAAAAATTGACAGCTACCTAGAAAAATTCGAGAGACTCGCGAATCTTTATGGGTTAGAGAGTACCCGCTGGGCACTCAAACTTTCAACGTCACTGAAAGGCAATGCTTATGACGTGTACACAAAGCTGGGACCGAATCAACATGATTACGACATGTTGAAGAAGGCCTTACTACAGCAGTTTGAGATGACTGCCCGAAAGCTTCTGCAGTTGTTCAGAAACAGCCGAAAAGAGAGCACGGAAACATTTCCCCAGTTCTCTTCACGTCTCACGGGTTATCTGACAAAGTGCATTGAATTATCTGACCTACCTCTTTCATATGAGGGACTCCTCGAACTTGTTCTTGTGGAGCAGATAAAATCCACTTTGTCTAATGAAACACGTAGATTTTTGGCGGAACAGGGGGCAGTCAGGCTTGAAGACATACTCAATAAAGCCGAACGCTATAGCAATGCAATGGCCGAACTTCCCATCACTAAACGTAAACCCACAGATGAGCCATCTCGAAAACAGAATCTAGAGCAGTCATCCTATTCTTCCAATTCCTCTCAACATTTTAACCAACGAGATAATAATACCCAGAAACCTCCCCAGGAAAAATCGAAATTCTACAAAACCCGATTCCCCCCCCCCCGCCCCCAACAATTCTGATCAACCCAACAAGCCTACGTGGCAGCGAGGCCACCAAGGTCAAGGAAAAGGGAAGACCCCTACACCAGGAACGTCTGATCAGGGCAAACAAACCGGTGCAAACCGCATTGGATGTTTGCATACAGCCTCGAAAGGTAGAGTCAATGTCAGTGATTCTCAACCTGAGGAGGACCGACACTCAACTCGAGGAACTGTAATTTTGAACGGTACCTCTACTACTTGTCTTTTTGACACTGGATTAAGTTTTGATTGTATTGTCGCTAGGCACCTAGTCAAACCCGGTCAGGAGACAGAGGAAACCGTCAAACTTAGTGGAGTTTTCATGAGTGATGCACCCAGGACGCTTCCTATCGCACTGGTAGAAATACACTCTGACTTTGTCAGAGGTGTTATTAAAGCGGCCATTATGGATGATCCTATCTACCCAGTTATCTTGGGATGTAGATATGTGTTCATTGGGAGACCTAAGGAGCCGATTGTGGCAGCGGTAACCACAAGAGGGCAAGCCAAGATGGAGAGGGAGCCTGCGCCAAATTTGTTGCCGAATGAACTGAAGGAGGCGCAACAAAAGGACCCTACTCTGGCGCCCTGCTTTAAAAAACTGCCCATGGTTAAGGACCCCAGACACAACGGAGACATCTTTTTTAAGGATGGTGTATTGTATCGTAGAACGGGCAACCCGGACACGGGGAATAACCAGCTCCTAGTACCGACGCAGTACAGAAACCAGATCTTAGAAATGGGGCACTCTCTTCCCTTTAGCGGACACATGGGACAAAACGCCACTATTCAGCGAATAAAAAACCACTATTGGTGGCCAGGAATGAACTCTGACATTGTCAGGTATGTGAAATCCTGCGCCCAGTGCCAACGGGTAGCACCCAAGCACTTGACACCCTCAGTACCTATGGGGCAAATGCCAATAGTAGGGACTCCATTTGAACGGGTTGCTGTCGACATTATTGGTTCCCTGGTAAAGACCAAAAGAAGGAACAGGTTCATCCTGACCTTAGTCGACACTTGCACTATGTGGGCCGAAGCTGTAGCGCTACCATGCACTAATTCCAAGCATGTCGCAGAAGCCCTTGTGCAAATTTTTACACGGTTGGCATTCCCTAAACAAGTTTTGACGGACAATGGATCCCAATTCCGTAGCCTGTTAATGGAGGAGATCTTTAAGATCTTGAGGGCCAAACATATCCACACAAGTCCCTACCATCCGGCCGGAAATGGGCTCGTGGAACGTTTTAACGGTACCCTCACCATGATGTTATGTAAGCTGGGTCAGGAGAAACCGGAAGACTGGGACCAATATATATCGGTTGCCTTATTCGCCTACCGAGAGGTACCCCAAGCGTCTACGGGTTTTGCGCCAGCTACACTTTTATTTGTCAGACCTATAAAGGGGCCACTAGAAGCCTAACTTCGGTCCCTGACAGACCAGAAGGCTGACGAGACAGTCGTCTCTGCAAGCAAGTATGTATCTGAGCTTAAGGAAAGGCTAAAGCTAGGATGGGATCTAGCTACTACCAACCTTAAGAAAGCCCGCGCTAAAATTACTAAAAGATACAACAAAGCTGCAAAAGAGAGAACTACAACCAGGGGAGAAAGTCCTATTGCTACTTCCAACCGGAAGCAATAAACTTCGCATCGGATGGCAAGGACCGTTTACCGTCCTTAAAAAGATCTCACGTACCAACTACAAGATCTCCATCAAAGGAAAGGAGAAGGTCTTCCACATAAATCTGCTAAAGAAATATTTGGAAAGACCGGTGCCATCCTCCGAGCATCTCCTGGCTGTCGCCATAGCAACGGAAGACGAGGAAGATCATGATGGTTGCATGGAGTATCCATTGCAACCCACAGAATCCTTTAAAGATGTCAAGTTCGGCGACAATCTCTCACCAGAACAACAAACAGAAACCAGGGCTCTACTAAAACAGTACAGTGCAGTCTTAACGGATGTACCTGGTCGAACAAATCTCATTGAATTTGATATGAAATTAACAAACGAGACCCCTGTTCAAACCAGAGTTTACCCCATCCCGTACGCTAAAGCTGATGCAATTCGCGGATAAATAGACAAGCTGCGTCAAGCAGGAATTATCAGTGAGTCTACATCTCCTTACAGTTCCAGTGTAGTGCTGTTGCAGAAGCCCAATAAGGAAGTTCGGCTGTGTATAGATTACCGGCTGCTAAACGCTGTAACGGAATTTCAGCCCGAACCGCTCCAAACTGTTTCTGAGTTGTTCACCAAGCTTAGCAAGGCAAAGATTTTCTCCAAGATTGACCTCAGTAAAGGTTATTATCAGATACCAGTCAAGGAGGAAATTAAACCTTTGTTAGCTTTCAGCACTAGTGAAGGACATTACACATTTAATGTGATGCCGTTCGGATTGCATAACGCACCAGGAGTGTTCACCAGGATGATGAGGAAACTTCTAGAACCTTTGCAAAGTCCCCATATCCATAATTTTATGGATGACATATTAATTGCATCGGAAACCTATGAAGAACATATTGCTACGGTTGCTATGCTCCTCAGGAGACTACAGGAAACGGGTCTCACAGCCAGACCTAGCAAATGTCTCATCGGGTTTGAACAGTTAGACTTCCTGGGGCACACTATTTCTCACGGATGCAGTTGGCCTATTAAGAAGAACGTGGAGAAAATAGTGGCAGCAAAAAGACCCCGAACGAAGAAAGACGTACGTTCCTTCATATCGCTATGTGCATACTATCAGAAGTACATCCAGAACTTCAACGGACTGACGGCACCTCTGACTGACCTCACAAAGAAAGGTTGTCCTGATAAGGTCATATGGGATCAAAAGTGCGAACACGCGTATAGCACTTTGAAAGGACAGTTGTCTGCATACCCCATTTTGAGGTTGCCTGACCTCAAGAAACCTTTTGTACTGAGAGTCGACGCGTCAGGTCAGGGCATCGGGTCAACACTGCTTCAAGCCGATGACAGTGACCTGAACATGCTATTTCCAGTTGCCTATGGCAGTCGGAAATTAAATAAAGCGGAACGGAACTACAGCGTAGTTGAAAGTGAATGTCTTGCTCTGATTGACGGTATCAGACGCCATCATGAGTTTCTTTATGGTACATCTTTCACGGTGCAAACAGACCACGCTCCGTTAGCATTTCTTGGTGCCAATAAAGAATTTAACGCTAGGATCATGCGTTGGGTCCTCCTTTTAAGCGTTTATTCTTTCAAAGTGGAATATATTCCGGGAAGACAGAATGTCGGGGCTGATTTCCTGAGTAGAAACTGGACTACAGAGGAAGAGGAGGAAGGTGAAGATACCAATCATCCTAAAGTTACCGATCAGGGCAGCTTCATCGTCATAAATCAAACATGAAAACACGTTTTCACGTCTCAAAAGAGGGGACGATTGTGATGGACGAACTCGGCTGACCCTGAACTTTGTTGTAATTCTTGTAAAACGGGACTTCCTTCACGTGGATTCATTAGCTATGCAACTGTTCCACACAGAGGGCAAACACGTTTGCTGATTGATATGCGGAAAGTTTACCTATCGTTCATTCTGGTCATCGCATTGATTTAAGGAGAGATTAAATCACGCCCACTAACATGTCTTGAACAATCATAGGCAGTTATTTTCATTAACTTGGCCAGTGGGGGGCGTCGCCAGAATCAAACAGATAGTGCGACCACGATCAAAGAGACAGACTGAGGGATTTCAGGGGAGACTATCGGCGTTATCAAAGGCAGTAGTGATCCCTGATACGAGACGCAGTTGCTTGCCGCTATTTTCGCGTCTCGGTGTCAACCGCAGAACCGAGCAAACGGGGAAAGCCGAAACGGGAAGCAGCGAGCGAATATACGAAGACCAGGGGGCGGCTTCTCCCCTTGATTTGGCGGTCAGATCCCCAAAAGTTCCTGGGATGAAAAGAGCTGTCAAGTTTATCATGTCCCACTCAACTTACATTCCATTTTAGCTAAATAGACCATGAAGAATAGACACGTTATCACTCGCTGGCCAGACCTTTACAGAAGCACTAGCTTTATTGAAATCTTGTTATAGATTTTCCTATGGATTTTATATATATATTTGCAGTGATTTCTATTCTGTGCAAAGCGGTAATATATTGTGTAAAGTGATCAGTGGTCTAGTTCAGTCATTCTATTTCAATGGATTTTGTGTTAATTTAAATCTATTAAATTAAACCATCTCAATAGTTCCAGTTGTAAATATAATGATCTATCTATTATATTATTTCAAATGATAATAGATGCTTAAATTAACTTTTAAAGTCGCGAAGGAATTTATAATTAATAAATTCAGTTAAGTCCTAGTTTTATAGATGTGTGTTTTTAACCACTAGAATTCGCGCAGTGTTTATTAAATACATAATTAAATACTCGAGTGTATTATAGGCTTAACGGGAAATTTATCGCGCTTGATTTTTCGGTATGTTACATGTCTTTTTTTCTTTCACACAGAGTGATCGTAACCTGCGGTCTCAGCTAAATAAAGAAAGAAATAAAGAAATCATCCTATAAACTTCCAGTCATATTGAAGAAACATTTCTTTTAAATATAATCTTGTGGCGGTCCTTTGCGACCTAGCTGTCAGAATTAAATGAAATAAAGCCCACCCAAGAACATTTTAAAGAACAATCATCAAATTACCATTACAAACCTGTAAGATAAACTGGAAGGTAATCATCGCCAGTAGCGATATTATATTTACTGTTTACTGTGAGAGAGTACATATTTTCCTGACTGTGACTGAGCCTAGTTTTTCCTCAATTGGATTTAATAAAACTATCATCACGCATTGAAGGAATTTTACCATAGCGGAGGATTAAAAGAGACCACTTCATTTTCACCCCTGTGCCGAACTGTGTCAGTGCCATCCCATAGACTCCTTTTTTATATAATAAAAAACACAAGAACTCTTAGTCTTCAAGTCTTGCGATAAGTGAGAATATTTGTTACCAGCAAACCCTCGCAAACATCTGGGGCGGGACATCGAAGGACTAGACAGTTCATATGTCAAGAGAATACTTGCTGTTTTTATATACTTTTATGGATCGTCTGAGGCTGCATTCGGTAAGTGTGTGAGTATATGAGTGTGGATCCTCACGCGTGTGCATGAATGACAGGAAATTTAATCTTTTTCTTTTGTAACCCTGTTGTTAACTTTCTTGCCTAGTAATATAATTTTCTGTATTCCCTGCATTGTTCCTTTAAGGGGGAGTTGATAATTGGTTAACTCTGTTTAAAACCCCCCTCCTTTCCATTTGCTTAGTAAAGGGAAGAACAGCTAGGAAGAACAGGGTTTTTTTCTATCACCTATACCTAACTTTGTAACACCTCTTTCCGAGCAATTAACTTCACTGTTAGGTTAACGTACCTATGTTCCTGATATTATCTATCTCTGGACTGGGTTTATCTTTGTCTAATAAGCGGGAAGGGCTTAGTCGATACCAATCTTCTTCACCCCTCCCAAACTTGTTATTTGCATTTGTGTACTTATGATAATTTATGTAATACCTGATATTTGTTAGTAATTGATGTTTAAGGTGAATAAAATCACATAAACTCATTTAGTTCTGTGTTGGAGATACCCAAAGCCCAACTTTTCCCCTATTCGTTTAATATAGTTTGTATCTACGTCGTCTGTGTGTTTGAAAACACCAAATCGGTGTACGCGCAGAGGTGTGTCTGGAAAACTGGCAAATAATTGTTTGACCAGGAGAGTGGAAGAGAAGATTGAGAGAGACGAATTGTCGTAAATAAGTCTGTCTTTACTCTCCTCCAGCACGCTGTGAAGCAACTATTTAATCTCTACATTTTCTATCACTGAGCTTTCCATCATCATTTTCACTCTAAACCGGACCACTATTTCTAAGACTCTTTTCTCTCAAAATAAATTTACGACACCATCTTAGTTGGGACTGTTCTACTTGGGTCTGCAGGGGGTGGGATTTTAGGCCTTGACGTATCGTCTGGTTGCGGACCATGTCTCTTCTTGTTACTTCACCAACCTTCCTCAGATACCTCATTTCTGAGGTTTGGATCTGGCTTTTATGGGTTGTAGTCATTGCCCATGACTCGCATCCATATGTTAAAACTGGGACATAGGTGGAGCGGTATACAGCCATCTTCGTTTTCTTACCAACCTCTTTCTAGCTGAGGAATCCTGGATTTATGGCATGAAAAAGTCTCCCAGCCGCTGCTTTTCGAGTGGCCAACTCTTCTTTGATGCCTCCCTTTCGGTCTATAATAGCTCCGAGATATGTGTTGTCGACCTGCTCCAGGACCTATTCTCCCAGCTTAATTTGATGTCTTCTTTTTTCTCGTGATATCACCATGGATTTTGTTTTAGAGCTGCTTATGACCATCCCTCTCTTCTCCAGCTCTTTCTTTCAAACTTGCAGGTTGGATTGGAGATGTGCCTTTGATTTAGCAATCAGGGCAACATTATCAGCAAATGCCAGCTCTGAAATACATACTTGTCTCATTTTCCAGTACCCCACTGAATACTTTCTTGTTCTCTCTTGCAGTTGCTGATTTTAATTTATATTAGTATTTGTTCATTTTCTTTTCTCTTTTGTATTGTTTATAGATAAATATTGTCCTTTAAACTTGGTTTTAATTTGTATTAGTATTTGTTCATTTTGAGTTGTTATTTTCCTTTTCTTAAACCTCGTTGTCTTTCCTTGTCCTATGAGTAGTTAGTAATTTTGTTTTCTGCTTTTTTTTAACAATTTGTTAGTTCTTGTTGCTTAATTTATATTTGGTTTTAATCTCTTTTCTGAAGTACAACCTCATATGTTTTCCTTTGTTTTATGTATATATCTTTTAAAAGTTTTATTGGGCATTTACTGGGGCATCTATAATTAAAACCTTATCACCTGTCATGCCTATATTGTGACTTCTAACGTAAGTTTTTAATTCAAGCCTTTGTTGTTCGTGCTTTTTACATTGGATCAGGTAGTGGTCTATGTCATTCTCTTCCTGACATTCTTGGCAGTGTGGATCCTCTATCATAAAGTATGCTGCACCGAGACGGAGATGCTACAGTTTTTTGTTCGATGGTATCTTTAATTCTTCTCTGACCTGGCACGTCATTTTTGGTTCTTCCAGCAGTTTAAACGCGTGTCTGCCTTTTCTACTGTTCTTCCATGTTGTCTTCCATTCCTCGTTTATAGTTAGCTTCACTTGGCTCTTGATCTCCGACCTTCCCAGTCCTGCTCTTATATTGTTTTTACTTATTCTTCCATTCTTTGCGTTCTGGTCTGCCAACTCGTTACCAACTATACCTATGTGTGCTGGAACCCACACTAGCATCACACTACATCCTCTGTTCCTTAGTGATGTATTAATTGCTCGAATTTCTTCCTTTATGTCTGGCCGGCTACATTTACCTGGGTGTTCTAGTGCTTGTAGTGATGATAGTGAGTCTGTAAATATCGTAACAGCTTCTGGTGGGTTATCTTCAATTATTTCTAAACTTTTTAGAATTTCTACCTTCTCTGCAGTAAAAATCGAAGCCCCTTCAGTTACACTGTAGCTCTTTTTAATTTCCCACTGTGGTATTACAACTCCTGCGCCTAGTTGCCCACTATCACTCTGTTGAGATCGCATTATGCGGCGAAGCGATCTTGAAAACATATATTTGGAGAGGTCGCTATGCACCATGATGTGTCTCACCAAAACACAAAAACTATGGTCAATGACTATGACTAAGCACGGTAGCGAAGCATGACGAGGAGATCATAGTTACGTTTTGTGTGGATTGGACAGTGTCGGCTTATGTGGCGTGGTCCACTCTTGATGTATAGATTTCTACTTATAAAATGTGTTAAAGAGTCTAGATTTTGACTCAGAAATAATGTAGGATTATAATTCGATGTGGGACAAACCCATTTCGTTAGGATATTTATAACCCACGGTAAGGAATAGGCGCGATTGCCTGAAGTCTGTATTTACAGACATGTCAAGGTTAGTAAAACCTGCATGTAGAGCTATAAACATTTGAACAATATATTTATTTGCCGACTAATGACAGTGTGCACGAAGGAACAAAACTACAATAATATGAACATTGTTGAAAATTATAATATGCCAAGAATGACTGATAAAGAATGAAGAAAACGGACAAAATTATAAATGTGCTACGAAAGCACGAACGTATTAGTATTAATAGGAGGAAGAAATGAAGTAATCGATATTCAATTTCAAGATGTTAAATTATGTTAGAGCAGTGTATCGCTCAAGATAGTTTTGTGGTAAAAATGGAAGTCGTTAAAACCAGAAGTCTTCAAAGAATCTTTCAAAGTTTCGGATTCTGTATTTTAATACTCAAAAACTAACAGTTTATTCCAGCGGGTTGAGGAATACGAATATAAATATGTATGAGAACGATCACCAAGAAAAGTTCTGGCCAGTTTTTGTGGCAATTCAACCACAAATAGAAAAACCCTAGGCAACATACAGACAACCAAGGAATTGTTCTTAACATACCCTTGGATCCATCAGTGTAGACGGCCAAACTTTGTTTTGTTAGTTGATCTATGAACTTTCTACTTATCATTTTGGCTTCCTTATTTTCTGTGTTTTGTTTGATCTTTTCAGTAAGTGAGTAGTCTATGATTGGCGTTTTTAGTTCCCAGGGTGGTATTTTGCTTCTATATTTATTACTATTTGACGCTCAGTGACAGTGGATCAAAGTCAAGATAGAGCTGTGTGGCATGAATGCTTTTGTCTAAACAACGACTGACTGTCAATTAGCAAGTCATTACTAACTAGGTACTGTACTGTTGCTTTATGTATGTGTTCTTCTAGTGGTTTAGAAAGCGATTATAAAAGAGAAATTGGTCTATAGTGTTACCAAGGTTACTGTTATCTGACGAGCCAGGTTTGAAGAGAGGATATACTTTAGCAATCTTAAAGGACGAAGGAACATAACTTTTAGCGATACATTGATTATATATATATAAGTTAGTGACTCACTAATAGCTGGTGCGGCGTAACGCGGTATTCGATTACTAATTCCGTCAAGCCTTGATGAGCTATTATCTTTAACGCCAATAAGATAGTTATACACTTCATTAACTGTCATAAAAAGAATGTCGGGTGGAACTGAGTTTGTATATTTGTTCTCACAGAATGCTGAAAGTTTGTCTAAGTCACTAGAGGAAGGTGATATTGTGGATTTCAGACCGTTTATTTCTGCTTGAAAGTGATTGCTGAAGTCTGTGCAAGTAAATGAAGTGTTGGAAGAGAATGAGTCTGGTGCATTACGTTTTTTCGCTAAGGTGTTAATTGCCTTCCATATTTCCTTACTATTCGATTTGTTCTGAACCATATTTCTAAAGTGATTTTTCTTTTCTTTGTGAATTAAATATTGAACCTTGTGAGAGAGAGAGAGAGAGAGAGAGCGAGAGAGAGAGAGAGAGAGAGAGAGATAGATAGATAGATAGATAGATAGATAGATAGATAGATAGATAGATAGATAGATAGATAGATAGATAGATAGATAGATAGACAGACAGACAGACAGACAGACAGACAGGCAGGCAGACAGACAGACAGACAGACAGACAGACAGACAGACAGACAGACAGACAGACAGATAGACAGATAGATAGATAGATAGATAGATAGATAGATAGATAGATAGATAGATAGATAGATAGATAGATAGATAGATAGATAGATAGATAGATAGATAGATAGATAGATAGATAGATAGATAGATAGATCTACTTACCGAACCCAGAACAGGTACTTCTACAGGTTTCATAACCACTTCAACATGGTCGTGATCCTTATGGCGTTGATTGATCTGGTCTTTGTTGTCCAGGTTACCATTGACGACATGTAGGAAGTTCAGTATATTCTCTGAATAATCTAAATGTGATAGAAATTTATTGTCGTTATTTCATTTGCCTTACTGTCTCGTTACTGGTTGTTATTGTTATTGTTGTTCAGAATCGACATCATTGCACTCCGCGCAAACCCATAGTTCCTCTGTATCCCTCAGCAAATATCGAAGGGTATGAATGCTAACAGTTCCTGTTGCGCGCTGATTGTACATACGCCTGATGCATCCTCTCTTTTGTTCATTCGTACCATCCCACGCCTAACGTCAAACTCCAGCAATGAGGACCCAAAGACGCAACAATAGAGAATGCAGTCAGCGACCCATAGCTTGACTTCTTGTGTCAGGGGCAGCGAACCAGAGCTGACCAGGACCCTACTCCACCTCTACGTGGTGGTCCTGGAAACAGGCTGCATCACTGCAGTCTGGCTGAGAGAGTAGGGATCGAAGAGGGAAGGCAAACCCGGTCCCAAAAATGCCATGCTGAAGTCGGATGTGTCGGCCGAAAGGCGCAGATATCGCAGCTCCGGTGTAAACAGACACAACGCAACCAACGTCCTTTTCAGGACGAACGAGGAAGAAGAAGAAACTCCAGCAATCTCAGCCGTGTTTATTCATCGATTGCAGTTCATTCTCTAACAGGCGATCATTTATCGTCTTCAGTATCTCTCACTTTTCCATATCCAACGCACCCACTATAGGTGCTCTTGAAGCTAGTCTACCAGCTCTTTCATTGCCGCGTACCCTTGCATGACCAGGACAGTAGATCCACACCAGTTCCTGAAGGTTTGAGACTGCTATGGAGCCGTAGCCATCCATTTTGGATCTTCCGAAGCATGGACTGAGAGTCTCACAATAACTGCTCTTGTCAAAGAAGTTTCAGACAAACACCTTAACGCAGCAGTAGCTGCCTCTACCTCCATTGTCATGCTGGAGGTTGTTGTCATGTAGGCCACGCTATGTTCAGCGACGATCATGCCCTTAATTCTAGCCGAGAAGCCCCATCCTGATTTCCCACCACGGGCTACAGACCCATCAGTGTACACAACAGCATCATTATTCAAAACATTTTCATTTATCAGTTGATCAGTATACGTTTCACCATGTGAATCATAGCATGACAAAACTAATTGATCATGTCAACGGATAATACTTTTATTACTTAAGTTGTCTAGCCACCTTTGATAGAGACGGTCACAGTTGATCTAAGGTGGTCCCGACCACTCCTCATAACAATACGACCCGGCAGAGTACGGAAAGAAAGCCACATTGTTTGTCTAAGCTGCCGGTGATTCGTATTTGTCAGTCTGACGGATGCACGAAAACACAGGTGATAATAAGATCATCGCTTTCGCTGGTCCATTTCTGTAGCACAAATACAGATAAACCGTCTGAGGAGATTATGGTGAAAAAGGCATATAAACAGGAAATGAGTTCACAGAAGTGTTTGTGAGATTGCATACATGGCAATCGGAAGTATTACGGACATATTTCAAAGAGGTCACGCGTTTAAATTTTAAAATTGATATATTAAAACACGGAAGGGGGGGGGGAGGAGGGGGGAGGGGTTAGTAAGGATTTAACACCCGACCCACGTGGTTCTAAAGAGCTTACCATTGGTTTAATTTGAGAGCCGGAATAGACTTTGACTTTCATTGTGAAGTTGGTCTAAAAGTACAATCTGAAACCTGAATTGAGTAATGGAAATATAATCTAGCGAAATCGGAGACATTGATCAGACTGCATCGCCCCGTGACGCTAGCAATTCCCCAGAGCCAGAGAAAAGGATCGGACAAAGGATTCCAAAATTGTAAGTGACTGGTCAAAGTGTCGGGGCGTATATATAGCTTAAAAGAGAACCCGCAATTTTAAATACAAAAACTGGAAACTTCAGGAAACATGAACACAAGTCATAAGAGGAATAATAAAATTACCCAGGCAAGTGATTTGAAGCATCGTATCAACGTGCTGTGTCCATTCATCTGTGCCAGGAGATTGTGTTCCCAAACGTTACTTTAGGGACAGTGTAAACATTTATTTTACCATGTGAATGGAACATGTCTGTACTTGTTAAGTGGTTATACAAGTCATAGGATGCTGGCAACCTCAACATATGAAAATAGTATGTGCATAAACCACTACAGCAAGTGCTGGTGTTTGTTTTATGTAATTCGCTCAGAAAAGCGAAAGCAGCAGCAACCGCAGACTCTGAATGGAGCAGTGATGAGTGATGATTACATCCCATGTGCATCAAGTGTATCGTATCATTTTGTGAGATACGTACATTTATAATTTTAGTTCAAGCACAAATCATTGTACTCGCGCTGTCCAAGCACATAGTTTCCCATTAGAATACCCAGAAGACTAATGGTGATTTCTAATCATAATCCTTGAGGTATGCTGTGTATACTAAGGGAGATTTATTATTCAGAGAGGTTAACATTAGTGGATGCACAGCGAGACAATGCGCCTGTTAATCTTCCAACTCAGTGTACTTATCAGAGGCTTTAGTTTTTTTTTTAAATTTTGTCTAACGTTCGTAGTACGAAACTGCAAGACTAAAGTTTCTACGCCACTACTGTGAGTCAAGAGCAGGGATTCAACACTAACCACCTATATTGGACGAGTTGTGTGGAGAAGTGCCCTCATCACAAAAGAATTGACGAAACCACGGCTGCAGGACTCACTTAGATCAGCTAAGTTCTTATTAAAGGAAACAACAAATGGACAATTTTTATAAATCCTCACCCAAGTCTCAGTGAAGACAATTTAATATTCATCTAAAATTCACAATCATTCTATCGTTATTTTAACCTGTTAAAATGAAATTGATTATTTAATTTGTTATTTTAAAACAAAACAATCATTGTTGATTCAGTTATTATAAGTATGAAAGCAAACGTGTGAGCAAGACTCTTCATATATTTACATCTATAGAGCAAATACGATGGGGAGTAAAAAAATAACCTTAATATGACAATAAAAAGTCAAAATCACGTAGGAGGCAGTTGTGCTACATATATGTTATGCCCTCCCGCTTGAGGTACCAGTGTGCGCAGGTCCGTCGCCCTGATGGGAATTATGACGTCAGTAAACCATAGCCAAAAATGGTAGCCTCCTTGGAAGCATGCACCGGAATAAAGCAACGTGCTGTTATCCGTCTAATGGGTAGTGAGGGTGAAAAACCAGCAGCCATTCATCGAAGGATGAAGAGGCAGTATGGGGCCGCTTGTGTGTCGCTTCAGCAGGTTTATGAGTGGCACAGGAAGATTATAAGTGCGGTGTCAACTGCAGTTGATGCAGCTCGCTCCGGCCAGCCTCACACTGCGACTACGCCTGACGCTATCGCTGCAGTGGAATGAGTGAAACGGAAAATAATGGCGGGTAACAATCGACGAAGTGGCTGGAAAATTGAAGATCTGTCATGGCTCGGTGCACCCCATCATTCACGACGTGCTGCAGTACCTGAAAGTCTCCGCTAGGTGGGTACTAAAACAACTCACACCCGAATATAAAGAACGTCGTGTGGATGTTTGTGAAACACTGTTACGACGTTATGAAGCTGAAGGAGATGTCTTTCTACACCGTATAGTCACTGGTGACAAATGCTGGGTCTACTACTTCAAGCCAGAGAATAAGCGAGCCAGCATGGACTGGCGGAATTCATCATCGCCGAAAGCAAAGAAGTTCCGTACAACGCGGTCGGCCCGCAAATTGATGCTCACGCTCTTCTGTGACTGTGAAGACCCAATCCTGGAACATTACATGCCCAGGGGACTCACTATCAACAGCGAATCATACTGTTATCTGCTTCAGAACCACTTGAAACCTGGAATCAGGTCAAAACGTCGCGGCTTGCTCAGTTCTGGTGTGTTGTTTACAGCATGATAACGCGCGGCCGCACACAGCTCGTGCGACAGTAACGAAAATCTGGAATCTGCGTTTTGGGTGTCTTCCGCATCCTGCATATTCACCGGACCTTGCACCGAGTGATTATCATGTAGTTGGATCCCTCAAGGAGGCACTCGGAGGCAAAAAGTTCAGTACGGACGATGAGGTGAAAGAGGCGGTCAATACGGATCTACGCAGTCAGTCAGAAGAGTTTTTTTTCTCGCGGAATACAGGCATAAGTGAAGCGCTAGCACACCTGCATTGAACGTGGCGGGGACTATGTTGAAAAGTGATTAAGTGCCTTCATTCATATTTGTGCATATTCTGTTAATAAAACAATATTAAGGTTACGTTTTGACTCCTCCTCGCACTAATAAAAATAATTTTTCTGGATTTACACCAGCTGGGGACATGAACGGGCTAAAACCATTGCTTAATTCTTCGCGAAAGGCGATGGATCGGATATAAGTTAATAGTGTTCTGCCCTATGCAGCAATGTTTTTGACTTCTGAAAATATATTGTGAAAACTACCTTGAGATAAAAGCACCATTATCCTTCTATCCGCAACTCGGCCAAGAGTAATCTTGTGCGAAGGTAGACACCTGCGGGGTTGTCGCACTGAAGGTCCTGGCTTTGAGTCCTGGGTAAGCCACTCACGTCTGTTGTTTTTCTGTTGTCACGTTTTATACTTCTTCATATCTTACGACACAATGGGCTAATCACCTGTTTGCCAGATACTTTGATTACATGTTTTACACAGGAGACTTGTGCTCTTTGGGTCCCCTCTACACCTCGTTTTACCTGGGTAGAAGAGGTTCCGATTATGAGATGAGATGAGATTATATCTTACGAGTGAGTGAAAACATGCCTTTATGTTTGTCTAATATTTATTTACTGAACCTTTCGAAGCATGGACTGAGGGTCTGACACAATGAAATAATTTGTTAATGAAGTTTCAGTTAGCCACCTTAATTCTGCAGTAACAGCCTCGACCTCCATTCTCATGCTGGAAGTTGCTGTTTTTTAAGCACCACTTAAGTTGAAGTTTTAAGCCCCGCTGCTCCCTCATGGGTACTCGTTTTAGTAACCACTTCAAAACTAATAGTAACTACTTCAAGTCGACACTAAAGCCAATGGACTGCGATATTAGTAAATTATACAGCCTTCTGCAACACTGAACATACCATAACATATCTTAGAGATATTCCCTTTCTAACAGCACATGAAGTTCTCAAATATATCGTGGCATTAAAAAACAACAACTCATCTGGGCTTGATGGTATCAGCAATAAGATTCTACGTTGCGCTGCACCCATCATTTGCGACTCCTTAACCTATGTGTACAACCAATGTATTGCACACAACTATTTCCCCACAGCATTTAAATCTGCCAAAGTGTATCCTGTCTATAAATCTGGCTCACATAGCGATCCAAACAGCTACAGACCAATATCCCTTCTATCATCTCTGTCAAAACAACTAGAGAAACACATTTACAACACCACATTTCACCACTTAACAACAAATAAACTGTTCATTGAGAGCAAGTCAGGTTTCAGACACAAACATTCCTGTCACAGAGCTCTCACCAAAATGGCAGACAACTGGCTGTCGAACGTAAATGATGGAAAATTTGGTGGTGCTATTTTTGTTGACTCAAAAAAGCATTTGACATGATTGACTGTCACGAGAGGGTAGATGTTATTGAAATTATTTAGTATCCTAAGCATAAAGTTGTATCAGGTGATACCAGGATAGTGCCACATAAGAGTCTAGTCTTTATAAGAAATACCCCCTTCTCTGAAAAGAGTAAGGGTGTGTAGACCTCAAGGGTAGGATCCAGCTGTATAAGTTCCTTGAGAAGATAGTAATGTATTGCTCTAGGTCCCTATGTGCTTCCTCACCAGATCCTCCTCTGATAATATTATTATTATTAATAACTCTGCTAGGGGTATTAACTAAATTATTTACCAACAAGAACTTTAACTCAACTTAAATAATTTAAGTAAGTCGGCTGGTAAATATTTACAATTTATTTTTACAAGTATTATTTTCTGCTTGAAAATCTTTCAAGAACTAAAATTCAATTACAAATTTAAATAAATAAACACTTGAAACTTAATTACAAAGTTATCAAAGTCTTTGACATTAGTAGAAGGTTCTCTCTTGAATGAACTCACTCCGGTTGTCGAAGGTTTGTATGTTAAGCTTAAGTCTATTTTGTCCACAGTTCGAGAATCTTTGTTAAGTACTGACTAGGATGTTTGCCTAGCAAAAATACACTGTTTATTCATCATGTGACTATCTAGTTTGTGGTGATGCTGGGATAAACCGTACAGTAGCTTGGTGTGGCAACTTATCTTCACTTCTTGATTTTGAAGTATGTTCCTCCTTGGGTCTGGCAGGAAATCTGTCTCCTCCAGGCCTTAGGATCTGGGTGACCAGCCTTATACCATTAAAGGCACTCGCACCTCTGGATCTTACAGTAGAGTCTGGCTCCTTATCTTCTTCTTTCTTTGATCCTTAGCCGTCGACCGTCAGAGCAGTCAGTAGTCATTACGCCTGGTGGCGTCTTGTAGGGCAACAACAAATTGATCCCACTTTGCTCGGTCGGCGGCCATCCTTCGTACAGTGCCCCAACTCTAGTTCATTCCCTGCATCTCAGCCTCCACAGTCCTCCGCCAGGTTGTTTTTGGTCGGCTCTCTTTCGTATTCCTTCAGGGGTCCAAATCATAGCTGTTCTTGTGATTGCATCGGGGACTCATCTGAGGACATGGCCAACCCAGTTCCAGCGTCTGCCAGCTATGATGGTGTGCATGTCCTCTTGCTTACTCCGAGTAAGCAGATCTTGGTTGGTGATGGTATTCGGCCTATGAAAAATTCACCGAATCTTTTCGCCGAATTGGCTCCTTATGGTGGAACTTAATTGCAGGATGTAACCTGAAAAGATATTTTATTTCACCACTATATTGCCTATCTCGGTCTCTTTATCACAGAAGTAGGAAATGAGAGATAGTGCAGATAGACGCACTTGTCATATCACATCAGCAATAACTTAATTCAGTTCACTCTGAACATACCTTATTCTAATTCCTTGGTTGTAGCTACTGTCCTTGATTCGCCACCATAAAATTATTAGGTGTAGTGTACAAATACTAAGTAATATATCAATCAACACAGTAAAACAATTTCTGTCATCCTTATATTACTATTGTGTGTGCTATTCCATCAAGAAATAATTCTTTAAATGCTTTTCCAAAACTATAGACACACTTTTGCCACCATTCTTAATTTATTTAAATATATACAGGCTAGTAAGTCCTTCAGAAATTTACACTGTCGTTTAATAACACATCTGCACACTTTCTAACGCGCACATTTTGATCAATTATTTAAAAAGTGTATATATATATATTCATTCTTTCTTACCCTCAGGCACGCACAGTCGAGCTGTTAATGTTTGTAATGATCTGCTCTCAGCTACAGAAGGCAAAAGCCCTCTTCATTAACACTTTTTGCGCTCGCTGTGATTGTCAAAATATTATAGCCCAGATTAGCAGTCAAGGTCTATTTATACGTCACATCCGGCATCTCAGGGAGCAGAGGCCAAAATGGTGTTTTCATGACCAAGACCCTACTCCACATGCAAGTGGTAGTCCTGGAAAAGGCTGCATCACTGCAGTCTGGCTGAGTAAGTAGGGATCGAAGAGGGAAGGCTAACCCGGTCCCAAAAATGCCATGCTGAAGTCGGATGTGTCGGCCGAAAGGCGCAATAAACACAGCTTTGCTGTAAACGGACACAACGCAACAGACGTCCTTTTCAGGACGAACGAAGAAGAAGATATCTCAAAATGTTTGCCCACTTTGTCCTGATGTACATGTGACGGACAACTCAGCTGTCCCTGAAATTGTTAGAGGGTGGTCAGAACCCTCTTATAACATCAGTACCCCTGAAATATTGTTGTAACTTTTCATCAACGGGGAATTCTCTTCAAACGTGGGCTCATTAGCAATGCGCAACAGAAAGGCGGATTCTACACGTTGGATCATTAAATATGTAGACTGCTATCTTCTGTGCATTTTGAGATCGCATGGCCTTTAATGGGAGGTTCAATCACGACCATTGCCACCTCTGAGAGCGATTATAAGCAAGCATTTCGCTACACCTTTCTTCGGGCCTGCCCACGGGTGGTGCCAGAATCAAACGAAGAAGCGGAGAGAGATCAAGGCAGGATGATCCTCAGGAAGCGGCTACGATCAAAGCACTGAGAGCCTCAGAAGAGACGAAGCCAGCTTCTCGAAGGAAGTTCACATCCTCATGCGAAACGGGAGAGACGGAGGAAGCGATTTCACATCCTAGTCCGAACCACAGAACCGCTCGCAGAGAGTTGAATCATCGAGCGGATGCAGCGAGCGGAGATCGGAACGCCAGGAGCGGGTCTCCCTCTTTTAGTCGGGCGACATCTCGTTTAGCATGACGGCTAAATAAGTCGATTTTTCCTGAGTTCTTAAGAGGCGCTAGATTCTAACATGTCCCACTCGTCTGTCATTCCATTTAGATATATACAGACCCTGAAGAATACCATTCCATCACTAGTTCGCCAGACCTTTTCAGAAGCACTAGCATAGTGAAATCCTGTTTGATTCCCTCTGGATTTTCAACTTATTGCAGTGAATTCTTTTCTGTGCAACGGTATAATATATTTGTTTTAAAGTGATCAGTGGTCTAGTTCATTCATCTTATTTCACTGGATTTTGTGATTAATTTAAAGCTATTAAAGTAAACTTATCTCAAATAGTTTCCAGTTGAAAATCCAATGACATATCTATAATATTATTTCAAAGATAATCGAGACCTAAATGCTGTCATGAAATATTCTAATCCACATATATAAATTATTAGGTAAATATGAAGCCTAACAAATAAAATTAATAAAGAGAAGAGCAATGGTAAAATGACAGTGCTGTCCCAAAGAATGTACTCGAAATCCCCCTTGTTTTCTGCTTCGTCTGCAAATTGTAACGCTTTCACGTTGATAGTAAAGCTTACTGTATTATTACCCGCCTTCTTCAATGAAACGTGTGCTGTATTTCTTGGAAAAGCATTGAGACGTACTGCGTAATGACCTAAATTAACCCTAACATTAATTATACTGCGTTACCAAAACGAACGAACAGATGGACTAAAGGGATAAAAAGAGAAGGGAGAGGCAGAAAGCCGAACACTAAACCCGCTTCGCGCGATACACAATTACTACCATCACGCGTGTAAGTCTACATGCACTAATTTTTTTTTCAGACGGACAGTGATAAAATACACTACCCTTTCCCAGAGTTAGGTTTATAAATCATAACAGACTCTTATTAGAAAAGACAACATTATATGGGTTTACGTTTGAACACATAACAGTACCCAGACAGCACATCTTCTAAACAGGAGATAGAAGAAATTGCATATTTTGAACGCAGCCACGTAGCTCCTTTAAATTAGTATTTTTGGGTTCCTTAGGGTTTGCTGACAAATAATATGTAAAACGTTACGCAAATAGTCCAGGAATTAATAAATTATACCCAAAATAAAATATTGGGGGTGCCTGACAGCATAAAATCATTTCTGCTCATAAAATTTTTTTTATATAACGTGTTTGAAAAAACCTTACGTTACATAAATAGCCTACCATGTAAACTCCAAATTGATTGGAGCGCAACAAATGAAAGCCTAACCACGATTGGTCGGGCTATAAATACTATCTTGGTTGTTGGGGGAGACGGGAAAAGATAACATTTTTTCAAACACTTGTCGAAACGTGGCTCATTGGCCAGTCTCGCTGATATACACACTTGGGAGCGTTAGTTCGAGACCACTAATTCAAATAAGCTTGATAAAGCGACAGTACGTTGAAGCCAGCTCACATTTTTGCTAAAATAAAAGCCTGGAACATAGGCAGAACGGAATTTGTGCCAGTTTGTGCCAGAATTCATTGCTAATCAACGTATCTGTGTTTATTTCCATGAAATTGTGGTAAGCTTGAACCATTCAGTATCTTTTAATGAAAAATTGAATGTGAATTGTTGATTTATGCCTGTATATATATGTGTAGTTCAGTGGCAAACGTGAGGTAAAGCCTATAATGCTCCAGCCTGAACAGAGGGTGTCGGAGAGAAGTAAAACGGCATGGAATGGCCAAGTAGTACACTGACACCTGGATGATGGACTAGAAAGAAATAATGCTGGAAGTGCAGAGGCGTAGTAACCATTAAGAAGGGTAATACTGGAATAAAGTATTTCAAATGAAGCTGACTGTTGGCCTAACGCTCTGAACGCAATGTTTGTGCTGTATTGTGATCAGTGTAAAAGAGAATATAAATTAGTTATGAAGTAGAAGGTACATCCTTCTTGATTTCAGGGACAGTGGTCTTGATGGTAGTGAGCAGCATCTGGTCAGAGATTTGCTGAATCCAGAGTCGGACAGCATACTCCTTGGTCTTTTTAGCTATCAGTGAGGTGTCTCCTGAGCCCAGAGGAGAATTCGAGCAGAGGAGTCCTTTCCTGCCGCCATCACTAAAGATAAGCAGAGTTGGCCAGCTGAGCTCAACATTATGTCCCCTCATCTTGAACTGATTTTTTAAAATTAACATTAAGAGGGGAATTTACTTGTCTTAAAATCAGGAACTGTGAACATCTACAATAATGGTCCCTAAAGACAAACTATTGAAGTCATGATGACAAATACCAACAGAGCTTGAACAAAACAAAACCAGTATTACCTCATTTTACCACTACACAATTGACACACATAGAACATTGGTAATAATATATGTCACTACAATATTCATATTAAATACATTCTGTACATAACTTGTAATTTAAATTGATTGTGATTCCTGGTTCCCTTGTAGTTGAATCAGGACACATATTCATTCATGCCAGTAATGAATGAATACATATTGTTATTTGAAACGTTACTAGTGACTTCTTTAAGATATTCTCATAGAGTGTTATATGTATGTGAGTGTCACAGTGTTGTTAAGAGTAGTGGATTAAATTAAATTGTTTATCTGTCTGTTGTTGTGACTTACACTTCACCATACACATACCCTAGACACATAACGTAGCATCACACTATTCCAGAATAATTCTGACTGAGATATATAGATATGTGGTAGCAAGTAAGGTTATATATATAATATACTACTCTTATTAGATATATATATATACCTTCACAGCTGATCTCAGTCAGTACACTAAGTCCCTTATAAGTATTTATAACTTCCCACTTCACCACATATATTGGGGTCTCGCTCTTGGGATTTTGAATCTTTAACTATTAAAAATATTGGGGATAATTCACTTCAGGGAATATAAGAATTAAAAGGTATCCTTGGGTGGAATTAAATAAGGTTGAGCTCACGGTGCCTGTGTTGTCCATTAGAGATTGAATTGTTGGTTAGACATTGTATTAAGTTACCTGATAGACAATGGCGGACCTGGCCAAATTTCGATCTGCTGCGGTTCAGACTGCAAAAGAGTTAGGATTAGATGGGCAAGTTATGGTTGCCTATGTTACTACGGAATGTGACAAATTTATTGAACGCGAAGAAAGAAGGTTTGAAGCCGAAAGAAGGTTAGAGGCTGAAAGGGAAATTAAGAAGTTACAATTTGAAGCTGAGGCTGAGACTAAGAGGTTGCAAGCTGAGGCTGAGACTAAGAGGTTGCAGATTGAGGCTGAGGCTAAGAAATTGGAAGCAGAAAGAGAAGACAAAAGATTAGCAGCAGAAGAGAAGAAATTAGCTGCAGAAAGGGAAGCCGAGGAAAGAAGACAAGCTGCAGAAGAAAGAAGATTGACTGCAGAGAGGGAAGCAGAAAAGGAGGAGAAAAGATTACAAAGGGAACATGAATTACGACTAAGGGAGTTTGAGTTTCAAGGCCATGCTCCTGAAAATGGTGCCAGTCCCTTTGCCTCTGATGCTACGGTTACTCAAGGAGCCTCAATCTCAGCTATGAATTTTCATTTAGATCATTTTGTTGAGAAAGACGATGATATTGAGAGCTATATAAATAGGTACGAACTATTAGCTACCACGTATGGGTTGGAGAGAGAAAGGTGGAGCTTAAAGTTATCTCAGGGACTTCGTGGGGCAGCTTATGAAGTTTTTGCAAAAATGAGCAGAGGTGATCAGGAAAATTATGACATGCTAAAGCAGGCTCTTTTGTTAAGGTATGAAAAGAATGCAGAGTTTTACAGGAAAAAATTTAGGAATGCTAAACTACTGTCAGGTGAAACCTATCACCAGTTCTCTGCACGAATAGAGACATACTTGGAGAAATGGACTTCTCTGGGGAAAACCCAAGATCTTAAGGAAATGGTCCTTATAGAGCAACTAAGAGAGTCCATGGCTCCAGACCTGAGAAAGTTTCTCATGGAACAAGGTGCAGAGAGGCTGGGTGAGTTGCTAAATGTTGCTGAAAGGTATCAAGCAGCTCAAGCAGAGGTAACAGGTAATAAAAAGAAACAGGTGGACAACTTTAGGGCACCACAGAACTTTAATAAATTTGATCCTAAGGATCAAAATAAAGGTAAGCACCAATTTGATAGGCCACGGTATGACAATAAAAATAAATTCCCACAATTCGATGAAAGGAAATATGATGAAAGAAAATCTTTCAACCAAGGAAAAAGGTGGTGTAAGAATTGTCAGATGGACAATCATGACACTGACCGTTGCAGAAGGAAACCTGTGTATATGGCAACCCTTCAGGTCAGGTCGACCTCAAGACAGGAGGAGGATATTATGTTAGATACCACTCCAGAAGAGATGAGGAAGGCACAGGCTGGAGATAAAACACTCAAGCCTTGTTTCAGAAAATTGTCAACTTGTCATACAACTCCAGGCAAGGGAGATTTTTATATGAAAAACAAGTTGATGTATAGGAAGACTGGAGCTAGATCCAATGGTCACGGACAGCTGGTTCTTCCAAAAAGATATAGGACAGAATTAATAAGGAGCCTACATGTGAAACCAGATGGGGACCATGAGAAGATAGGTACCATCATTCAAAAGGTGGCTCACAATTATTATTGGCCCAAAGCAAGATGGGACATTGAGAACTTTGTAGAAAGGTGTAGTATAGCACATGAGGGAACACCCACAAGTGGGAACATGGATCAGGACCTGGACACGCCACGGGGCAAAATCAGGCCTGACAATAAAAAGAAAAATAGATTTGATAAAGTGGACCAAATGGAATGGGAAGCCCCTTTTCACGGACAAGCTTCACTTAACTGTTTTACAATGGCCACTATGCGGAGAGTGCAAAAGGATGTCTTACCCCAGGATAAGCCGACAATCCCTCAATCGGACTTAAACAAACTGGAGGAAGAAGATGTAGAGAGGAAATCTCTCATCAAGAATTTTAAGAGGGGAGAAAGCCCCAAAAGAAAAATTGGTAGCGGTCGTTTTGTGAATGATAATTCTGGGAGGAAAAATCATCACTATAAAGCTTCAAGTGGAAGAGACCATACCGGTGCATGGACAAATAGGTCCACACAATTAAAGGTCCATATGTAGCTTTGTTAAGAACGTGGACTGATGAAAAGGCAGAGGAAAACATTACATCTTCATACCAATATGTGAATGAGCTGACCACTCGGTTAAAAACTGGCTGGAAACTTGCCAATGAAAATTTGAAACAAGCCAGGAAGAAACATGCTGCCTATTATAACAGGAAGGCGAAAGACAGAAATTTGGCTGTGGGAGAGAAGGTACTGCTTCTTTTGCCCGGGAGTCAGAATAAGTTACAAATTGGATGGCAGGGTCCATATACAGTTCTAGAGAAGGTGTCTAGAACAAATTATAAGATAGATAAGAAGGGGAAAGAAAAAATCTATCATGTGAATCTCCTGAAGAAATATTTGGAAAGAGAACATCAGGAAGAGACACACTTGTTGACCTTGTCCATCGCCATGGAGATGAAAAAGGAACCACTTTCATCATTTGAATATCCATTACACCCCTGTGAGACAGCAGCACAGGTGAAAATCAGTACACATTTAACGAAAACTCAGAAAGAGAGAGTGCAACAGGTTCTAAATAATCATGCAGAGGTGTTAACAGACCGACCAGGGCATACAAACCTATTGGAATATGATATGAAATTAATAGACTCCACACCTGTCTGTATGAAACCATATTCGATTCCGTTTGCTAAGGAAAAAGCTTTGAAGGAAGAGATAGACTATCTGTTGAAGGAAGGAATTATTTCGCACAGTGAGTCTTCGTATAGTTCCGGTGTTGTACTTTTAAGGAAGCCCTCTGGAGAACATAGACTCTGTATAGATTACAGGAGACTGAATGCTATTACAGAAGGACAGGTGGATCCATTGCCGGATACAAATCAGCTGTTTGCCAGACTAAATAAAGCTAAATATTTCTCAAAAGTGGATCTGAGTAAAGGATACTATCAGATTCCAGTAAAGCCTGAGGTTAGACCATACCTAGCTTTTAGTACCTCAGAAGGACACTATGAGTTTAATAGATTGCCATTTGGATTGAAGAATGCGCCTAGTGTCTTCTCTAGAATGATGAGAAAATTATTGGATCCTCTGAATAATCCCTGTATAACAAATTTTATGGATGATATCCTTATAGCAACAGAAACATTTGAGGAACACATTGACTCTCTGAACATGCTGTTTGATCGACTTAGGGAGGCAAATTTAACAGCCCGACCAACCAAATGTTGCGTTGGATGTAAAGAATTGGAATTTTTGGGACACACAGTTTATCAGGGAAACATGACCCCTGACCCAAAGAATTTAGAGAAACTACAGAAAGCCCCGAGACCACAAACCAAGAAGGACGTGAGATCCTTTGTCTCATTATGTGGTTTCTACCAGAAGTATATCAAAAACTTTAATTCCATATGTGCACCTTTAACGGAATTGACACGTAAAGGACTTCCAGATCGCATTACATGGACACCACAATGTGAAATGACTTACCAAGAATTGAAGGAAAAGCTCACAAGTAAACCCATTTTGAAATTACCTGACTTAAGTCAAGAATTCATAGTAAGGACGGATGCAAGTAATATTGGGCTAGGTGCAACTTTACTACAGAAATCAGATGCATTGGATGGGGAATTAAGCCCAGTGGCATATGCTAGCAGAAAGTTGAATAAAGCTGAAATCAACTACTCAACTAGCGAAAAAGAATGTCTTGCAGTAATATGGGCAATAAAGAAATTCAATATTTATCTATATGGGAAGGCATTTAAGTTGCAAACTGACCACAAACCTTTATCGTTTTTAGCACAGGCTAAGCATGAGAACTCTAGGTTACTCCGATGGTCTTTGCTTCTGGCTCCATATAATTTTAGCATTGAATATATATCTGGAAAAACAAATCTGGGAGCGGATTTTTTAAGCCGCCATCCGTGTGATGAGAATCACCGTAAACCCCAGAAATAATAATAAATTTCTCTATGTGTATATAGAATAAAGGACTGACATATAATGTCTGTTTTAAGAGGGGAAGTGTCATGAAATATTCTAATCCACATATATAAATTATTAGGTAAATATGAAGCCTAACAAATAAAATTAATAAAGAGAAGAGCAATGGTAAAATGACAGTGCTGTCCCAAAGAATGTACTCGAAATCCCCCTTGTTTTCTGCTTCGTCTGCAAATTGTAACGCTTTCACGTTGATAGTAAAGCTTACTGTATTATTACCCGCCTTCTTCAATGAAACGTGTGCTGTATTTCTTGGAAAAGCATTGAGACGTACTGCGTAATGACCTAAATTAACCCTAACATTAATTATACTGCGTTACCAAAACGAACGAACAGATGGACTAAAGGGATAAAAAGAGAAGGGAGAGGCAGAAAGCCGAACACTAAACCCGCTTCGCGCGATACACAATTACTACCATCACGCGTGTAAGTCTACATGCACTAATTTTTTTTCAGACGGACAGTGATAAAATACACTACCCTTTCCCAGAGTTAGGTTTATAAATCATAACAGACTCTTATTAGAAAAGACAACATTATATGGGTTTACGTTTGAACACATAACAGTACCCAGACAGCACATCTTCTAAACAGGAGATAGAAGAAATTGCATATTTTGAACGCAGCCACGTAGCTCCTTTAAATTAGTATTTTTGGGTTCCTTAGGGTTTGCTGACAAATAATATGTAAAACGTTACGCAAATAGTCCAGGAATTAATAAATTATACCCAAAATAAAATATTGGGGGTGCCTGACAGCATAAAATCATTTCTGCTCATAAAATTTTTTTTTATAACGTGTTTGAAAAAACCTTACGTTACATAAATAGCCTACCATGTAAACTCCAAATTGATTGGAGCGCAACAAATGAAAGCCTAACCACGATTGGTCGGGCTATAAATACTATCTTGGTTGTTGGGGGAGACGGGAAAAGATAACATTTTTTCAACACTTGTCGAAACGTGGCTCATTGGCCAGTCTCGCTGATATACACACTTGGGAGCGTTAGTTCGAGACCACTAATTCAAATAAGCTTGATAAAGCGACAGTACGTTGAAGCCAGCTCACATTTTTGCTAAAATAAAAGCCTGGAACATAGGCAGAACGGAATTTGTGCCAGTTTGTGCCAGAATTCATTGCTAATCAACGTATCTGTGTTTATTTCCATGAAATTGTGGTAAGCTTGAACCATTCAGTATCTTTTAATGAAAAATTGAATGTGAATTGTTGATTTATGCCTGTATATATATGTGTAGTTCAGTGGCAAACGTGAGGTAAAGCCTATAATGCTCCAGCCTGAACAGAGGGTGTCGGAGAGAAGTAAAACGGCATGGAATGGCCAAGTAGTACACTGACACCTGGATGATGGACTAGAAAGAAATAATGCTGGAAGTGCAGAGGCGTAGTAACCATTAAGAAGGGTAATACTGGAATAAAGTATTTCAAATGAAGCTGACTGTTGGCCTAACGCTCTGAACGCAATGTTTGTGCTGTATTGTGATCAGTGTAAAAGAGAATATAAATTAGTTATGAAGTAGAAGGTACATCCTTCTTGATTTCAGGGACAGTGGTCTTGATGGTAGTGAGCAGCATCTGGTCAGAGATTTGCTGAATCCAGAGTCGGACAGCATACTCCTTGGTCTTTTTAGCTATCAGTGAGGTGTCTCCTGAGCCCAGAGGAGAATTCGAGCAGAGGAGTCCTTTCCTGCCGCCATCACTAAAGATAAGCAGAGTTGGCCAGCTGAGCTCAACATTATGTCCCCTCATCTTGAACTGATTTTTTAAAAATTAACATTAAGAGGGGAATTTACTTGTCTTAAAATCAGGAACTGTGAACATCTACAATAATGGTCCCTAAAGACAAACTATTGAAGTCATGATGACAAATACCAACAGAGCTTGAACAAAACAAAACCAGTATTACCTCATTTTACCACTACACAATTGACACACATAGAACATTGGTAATAATATATGTCACTACAATATTCATATTAAATACATTCTGTACATAACTTGTAATTTAAATTGATTGTGATTCCTGGTTCCCTTGTAGTTGAATCAGGACACATATTCATTCATGCCAGTAATGAATACATATTGTTATTTGAAACGTTACTAGTGACTTCTTTAAGATATTCTCATAGAGTGTTATATGTATGTGAGTGTCACAGTGTTGTTAAGAGTAGTGGATTAAATTAAATTGTTTATCTGTCTGTTGTTGTGACTTACACTTCACCATACACATACCCTAGACACATAACGTAGCATCACACTATTCCAGAATAATTCTGACTGAGATATATAGATATGTGGTAGCAAGTAAGGTTATATATATAATATACTACTCTTATTAGATATATATATATACCTCACAGCTGATCTCAGTCAGTACACTAAGTCCCTTATAAGTATTTATAACTTCCCACTTCACCACAAATGCTTAAAGTAACATTTAAAGTCGCGAAGGAATTTATAACTTAATTTAATTGAGTTGAGTTCTAACTCGCGGGGAGTTCTTCTTGAATTTTTATTATTAAAGACGCGAGTGTATAAATAGTTAACCGTAGATTTATCGCGCTTTAGAATGTTATTTGATTTTCGGTATGAATTACATGTTTTTATCTTTTTCTAAGGTGATCATTACCTTTGCATCCCAGGAAGAAATCATAGAGTCCAACAGACTCATTTCGTATAACACTCCAGAATTGATGAGACTGATTAAATTTTAATTCTTGTGGCAATCCTATGTTTGGGATTTAGCTATCTACATTTATCAGAAATAAAGCACACCCAAGAAACAATTTGACACCTCATAAATTAAATTAAAATTTAACTGAAGACCAACAGTGTCAGAGCCATTTATCTTTTATTTACTGCTGTACTGAGAAGAATAGTTATTCTCCTGAACGCTGACTGTGTGCATATTTTCCTCACTAGATTAAACCTACTTTACTGGTCAGTCGTATCATCACGCCTAAGGAGTTACCCCATCAGCGGCTATTTCAAAATAACCACACCATTAACCCCACCCGTACCTGTGACTGTGCCCTCCTTTAGAACATTTTTCCTAACAAAACAAAGAACACTAGTCTGCACCTTCCAGCGATTTTCAGTAACCTTTGCATTTTGTTATTTTATTCCTTGTATTGTTCACTTTATAAGTGGGATTTCTTAACTCTGTTATTTCTCCTTCCTAATCTGCTTAGTAGAAGGGAAAACCCGTTAAGGATAATAGGACTAGTTTCCTAATCCGTCCTTTCAGGATAGATTAATCTACTGTTGGGTTAACTTATCTATTTCTGTTAACTACCTGTCTTTTGGACTGGGTTCCTTTTCATTTGTCTGTACAAGAGGGAAGGGCATATTGGATAACAATCTTAACCCCCCTTCCCCCCCCCCCCCCCCCCAATCTTGTCAGTGTTATTTGTATTTTCTGTAAACTGATGATTTTTGCCTGTAAACTGATAAATGTTGTGATTTGATTCTTAATGATAAATAAACATATAACTTTCAGTTCTGTGTGTGTTGGAAGGCCCAGCCCAAAAGTACCCCTGTTTGTTTACTATAGTTTTTATTCACGTGCGTCCTTGTGTTTGAAGCACCAAATCGGTGTGAGCGCATGTGTGTTTGGTAAGTGGCAACTAATAAGTTAGCCAGGTGAGTTAGGGAGTAGATAGAGAGAACAGATTGTCGTAAAGGAGTCTGTCCTTACTCTCCCCAACACAGCTGTGAATCAACTATTTTACTTTCTTAACCCCTTTCTATCACAGAGCCTTCACCATCACTCTACACTCTAAACGGGACCACTAGTTCAAGAATTCTCTCAAATAAGTCTACGACAATAAAATGGTTTGCTCGTCCGGATTTTTGAGCTACATTTGATGCAATCGCATAAAATAGGTCGCTCTCCTAGGATTCTGAGTCTGATCTAGAAATAACTAGATAGAGTGTGAGTGGTTGTCTTTGTGTAGTAGGGTATAATATAAAAATAATTACACCCCTAGACAATGCCTTTTAGTATTTGGGCCGGCCACACAAAAATATTTACAGGATTTGTTCTTTCCACAGCAGTAGGAAGTTGCAGATAACAAAATATTTGGCACTTAATATTTTTCTCTGTCAGAAATATTGGGGGAAATTTTTTTTAAATAATAATTGCTGGGATTGCGTAATTGGTAAACAATCACAAAGGTTTTTGAAGCGTTTGAGTTGAGCTAAGCTAAAGACGGATTGTTCTGATTTTTTAAATATTAAGTTAACTACGTCTCATCTCATAATTGACTTCAGGGGCGGAGTTTGTTGGAGGAGAATTAAAATTTTCAGGATTTTTTTTTTCATTCCTTTAAATTGTTTGACTATAAATTTTTCTTCACTGTTAGTAATAGTAGATTTTAACTAGTGTAACTTAACATTTTAAACGTGGCATAAGTCGCCTGCATTAAGAGTCGTAATTGTCAGTAATAGCAGCGATAAGTTAGCACATTACAAGGTAGGAGGTAACACAAGTAAATTTATACTTTGTGCTTTTTTTTCTCGTAGCGGCTTTGAATTTTTCCCTTCTTGGTTCTTCTTACTATTCTCTAGTAGTAGAAGCATACAGTTTGTGACATGGTAGAAAGAATTAGGAAGAGGTCCATGTTGAGGCTGGAGGTGAAGGAATCAGGATTAGAGGCAGAAGCCGCCAACTTGTTTGTCAACCAGGAACTTGAAAGGTATGACGCGGAGCAAGAGAGAGCAGAGAGGAAAGAAGCACAGGACAGAGCAGATAGGAAAGAAGCGGAAGACCGTCAATTGGAACACAAGAAAATTAAGGCGGAAATGGAAGCTCGTAGAGAAAGAGAGAGAGAGAGAGAGGGAGAGACAGCACGAATTGGCGCTTAAGGCTTTAGAGAGTCGGGGTGCTGCTACTTCCAGTAATGGAGAGCCGTCTTCACCCCAGTCTCAGTCAACGGATCTCTCCAGTACTCAATCTGCCAAATTAACTGCGATGTCTTTTGCTTTAGAGACTTTTCCTAGCCCCAATGAGAAAATTGACACCTTCCTAGAGAAATTTGAGAGCCTTGCAAATCTGTATGGGTTAGAGAGTTCCCGCTGGGCACTTAAAGTCTCAACGTCTTTGAAAGGCAATGCTTATGACGTATACGTGAAGCTGGGAACCAACCAACATGATTACGACACGCTAAAGAAGGCCTTGCTAGAGTGGTTTGAGATAACCGCCCGAAAATTTCTGCAGATGTTCAGAAACAGCCGAAAAGAGAGCACGGAAACATTTCCCCAGTTCTCTTCACGTCTCAGGGGCTATTTGACAAAGTGCATAGAATTATCTGAATTACCTCTTACATATGAGGGACTTCTTGAACCTGTTCTTGTTGAACAGATAAAGTTCACTTTGTCGAATGAAACCCGCAGACTTTTAGCTGAACAGGGTGCAGTCAGGCTTGAGGACATCCTCAATAGGGTCGAACGCTATACCAATGCAATGGCCGAGCTTCCCAGCACTAAACGTAAACCCACAGATGAGCCATCTCGAAAACAAAATCTAGAGCAGTCATCCTATTCTTCCAATTCCTCTCAGCATTATAACCAACGAGATAATAATACCCAGAGACCTCCCCAGGAAAAATCGAAATTCTACAAGACCGGATATCCCCCAAACAACAATTCTGATCAACCCACCAAGCCTACGTGGCAGCGCGACCACCAAGGTCAAGGAAAAGGGAAGACCCCTACAACAGGAACGTCTGATCAGGGCAAACATACCGGGCCTAACCGCATCGGATGTTTCTATACAGCCTCGCAAGGAAGAGTCAATGCCAGTGATTCCCAACCTGAGGGGGAACCGACCCTCAACGCGAGGAACTGTAATTTTGAACGGTACCTCTACTACTTGTCTTTTTGACACTGGTTTAAGTTTTGATGGTATTGTCGCCAGGCACCTAGTCAAACTCGGTCAGGAGACAGAGGAAACCGTCAAACTATGTGGAGTTTTCAAGAGTGATGCACCCAGGACGCTTCCTATCGCACTGGTAGAAATACACTCTGATTTCGTCAGAGGTGTTATTAAAGCGGCCATAATGGATGATCCGATCTACCCAGTTATCCTGGGATGTAGATATGTGTTTATTGGGAGAAGGAACCGATTGTGGCAGCGGTAACCACAAGAGGGCAATAAGGAGAGGGAGCCTGCGCCAAATTTGTTGCCGAATGAACTGAAGGAAGCGCAACAAAAGGACCCTACTCTAGAGCCGTGCTTTAGAAAACTGCCCATGGCTAAGGACCCCAGACACAACGGAGAGATCTTTTCTAAGGATGGCGTATTGTATCAAAAAACGGGCGACCTGGACACGGGGAATAATCAGCTCCTAGTACCAACGCAGTACAGAAACCAGATCTTAGAAATGGGGCACTCTCTTCCCTTTAGCGGACATATGGGACAAAACGCCACTATTCAGCGAATAAAAACCCACTATTCGTGGCCAGGAATGAACTCTGACATTATCAGATATGTGAAATCCTGCGCCCAGTGCCAAGCACTTGACACCCCCAGTACCCATGGGGCAAATGCCAATAGTAGGGACTCCATTTGAACGGGTTCCTGTCGACATCATTAGACCCCTGGAAAGGACCAAAAGAAGGAACAGGTTCATCCTGACCTTAGTCGACACTTGCACAATGTGGGCCGAAGCGGTACCGCTAACATGCAAGGATTCTAAGCATGTCGCAGAAGCCCTCGTGCAAATCTTTACACGGTTTGGATTTCCTCAACAAGTTTTGACGGACAATGGATCCCAATTCCGTAGCCTGTTAATGAAGGAGATCTTTAAGATCTTGAGGGCCAAACACATCCACACAAGTCCCTACCATCCGGCCGGAAATGGGCTCGTGGAACGTTTTAACGGCAGCCTCACCATGATGTTACGTAAGCTGGGTCAGGAGAAACCGGAAGACTGGGAACTATATATATCTGCTGCCTTATTCGCCTACAGAGAGGTCCCCCAAGCGTCTACGGGATTCCCGCCTGCTACACTTTTATTTGGCAGACCTATAAAGGGACCACTAGAAGGCTTACTTCGGTCCCTGACAGACCAAAAGGCTGACGAGACAGTCGTCTCTGCAAGCAAATATGTATCTGAGCTGAAGGAACGGCTAAAGCTAGGATGGGATCTAGCTACAACCAACCTTAAGAAAGCGTGCACTAAACATGCTAGAAGATACAATAAAGCTGCAAAAGAGAGAGAACTACAACCAGGAGACAAAGTTTTGTTGCTACTTCCAACCGGAAGCAATAAACGTTGCATCGGATTGCAAGGGCCGTTTACCGTCCTTAAAAAAAGATCTCACGTACCAATTACAAGATCTCAATTAAAGGAAAGGAGAAGGTCTTTCACATAAATCTACTTAAGAAATATTTGGAAAGACCGTTGCCATCCTCCGAGCAACTCCTGGCTGTCGCCATAGCAACGGAAGACGAGGAAGATGATGATGGTTGCATGGAGTATCCATTGCAACCCACAGAATCCTTGAAAGATGTCAAGTTCGGCGACAATCTCTCACCAGAACAACAAACAGAAACCAGGGCGCTACTGAAGCAGTACATTGCAGTCTTAACGGATGTACCTGGTCGAACAAATCTCATCGAATTTGACATGAAATTAACAAACGAGACCCCTGTTCGAACCAGAGTTTACCCCATCCCGTATGCTAAAGCTGATGCACTTCGCGGAGAGATAGACAAGCTGTGTCAAGCAGGAATTATCAGCGAGTCGATATCTCCTTACAGTTCGAGTGTAGTGCTATTACAGAAGCCCAATAAGAAAGTGCGGCTGTGTATAGATTACAGGTTGCTAAACGCTGCAACGGAATTACAGCCCGAACCTCTCCAAACTGTTTCTGAGTTGTTCACCAAGCTCAGCAAGGCTAAAATTTTCTCCAAGATTGACCTGAGTAAAGGTTATTATCAAATACCATTCAAGGAGGAAGTTAAACCTTTGCTAGCTTTCACCACTAGTGAAGGACATTACACATTTAATGTGATACCGTTCGGATTGCATAACACACCAGGAGTGTTTACCAGGATGATGAGAAAGCTTTTAGAACCTTTGCAAAGTCCCCATATCCATAATTTCATAGATGACATTTTAATTGCATCGGAAACCTACGACGAACATATTGCTACGGTTGCTATGCTCCTCAGGAAACTACAGGAAACTGGTCTCACAGCCAGACCTAGCAAATGTGTCATCGGTTTTGAAAAGCTAGACTTCTTGGGGCATACTATTTCTCTCGGATGCAGTTGGCCTGTTAAGAAAAACGTTTAGAAAATAGTGGCAGCAAAAAGACCGCGAACGAAGAAAGACATCCGCTCCTTCCTATCACTATGTGCATTTTATCAGAAATACATCCAGGATTTCAACGGACTCACAGCACCTCTTACCGACCTCACAAAGAAAGGGTGTCCCGATAAGGTCATTTGGGACCAAAAGTGCGAACACGTGTACAGCACTTTAAAAGGTCAGTTGTCGGCATACCCTATTCTGAGGTTACCTGACCTTAAGAAACCTTTCGTATTACGGGTCGACGCGTCAGATCAAGGCATCGGGTCAACATTGTTGCAAGTCGAGGCCAGTGACCCGAATATGCTATTCCCAGTTGCATATGGCAGTCGGAAACTAAACAAGGCTGAACGCAACTACAGTGTGGTTGAAAGAGAATGTCTCGCTCTGATTGACGGCATCAGACGTCATCATGAGTTTCTATATGGCACATCTTTTACGGTGCAAACAGAAAACGCTCCATTACCTTTTCTTGGTGCCAATAAGGAATTCAACGCAAGGATCATGCGTTGGGCACTACTTTTAAGTGTTTACTCCTTCAAAGTAGACTACATTCCAGGAAAGCAGAATGTCGGAGCTGACTTCTTAAGTAGAAACTGGACTACGGAAGAAGAGGACGAAGTTTCCATGTCTCAAAAGAGGGGACGATTGTGACGGACAACTCAGCTGTCCTTGAAATTGTTAGAGAGCGGTAAGAACCCTCTTATAACATCAGTACGCCTGAAATATTGTTGTAACTTTTCATCAACGGGAAATTCTCTTCAAACGTGGGCTCATTAGCAATGCGCAACAGAAAGGCGGATTCTACACGTTAGATCATTAAATATGTAAACTGCTATCTTCTGTGCATTTTGAGATCGCATGGCCTTTAATGGGAGGTTCAATCACGACCATTTCCACCTCTGAGAGCGATTATAAGCAAGCATTTCGCTACACCTTTCTTTGGGCCTGCCCAGGGGGTGGTGCCAGAATCAAACGAAGAAGCGGCGTGAGATCAAGGCAGGATGATCCCCAGGAAGCGGCTACGATCAAAGCACTGAGAGCCTCAGAAGAGACAAAGCCAGCTTCTCGAAGGAAGTTCACATCCTCATGCGAAACGGGAGAGACGGAGGAAGCGATTTCACATCCTAGTCCGAACCACAGAACCGCTCGCAGAGAGTTGAATCATCGAGCGGATGCAGCGAGCGGAGATCGGAACGCCAGGAGCGGTCTCCCTCTTTTAGTCGGGCGACATCTCGTTTAGCATGAAGGCTAAAAACCTCGATTTTTCCTGAGTTCTTTAGAGGCGCTAGATTCTAACATGTCCCACTCGTCTGTCATTCCATTTAGATATATACAGACCCTGAAGAATACCATTTCATCACTCGTTCGCCAGACCTTTTCAGAAGAACTAGCATAGTGAAATCCTGTTGATTCCCTCTGGATTTTCAACTTATTGCAGTGAATTCTTTTCTGTGCAACGGTATAATATATTTGTTTTAAAGTGATCAGTGGTCTAGTTCATTCATCTTATTTCACTGGATTTTGTGATTAATTTAAAGCTATTAAAGTAAACTTATCTCAAATAGTTTCCAGTTGAAAATTCAATGACATATCTATTATATTACTTCAAAGATAATCGAGACCTAAATGCTTAAAGTAACATTTAAAGTCGCGAAGGAATTTATAACTTAATTTAATTGAGTTGAGTTCTATATATATATAGGTGTGTTTTAACTATTAAAACTCGCGGGGAGTTCTTCTTGAATTTTTATTATTAAAGACGCGAGTGTATAAATAGTTAACCGTAGATTTATCGCGCTTTAGAATGTTATTTGATTTTCGGTATGAATTACATGTTTTTATCTTTTTCTAAGGTGATCATTACCTTTGCATCCCAGCAAGAAATCATAGAGTCCGACAGACTCATTTCGAATAACACTCCAGAATTGATGAGACTGATTAAATTTTAATTCTTGTGGCAATCCTATGTTTGGGATTTAGCTATCTACATTTATCAGAAATAAAGCACACCCAAGAAACAATTTGACACCTCATAAATTAAATTAAAATTTAACTGGAGACGAACAGTGCCAGAGCCATTTATCTTTTATTTACTGCTGTACTGAGAAGAATAGTTATTCTCCTGAACGCTGACTGTGTGCATATTTTCCTCACTAGATTAAACCCTACTTTACTGGTCAGTCGTATCATCACGCCTAAGGAGTTACCCCATCAGCGGCTATATCAAAATAACCACACCATTAGCACCACCCGTACCTGTGACTGTGCCCTCCTTTAGAACATTTTTCCTAACAAAACAAAGAACACTAGTCTGCACCTTCCAGCGATTTTCAGTAACCTTTGCAAACAACAAAAAACTGTTTAATCTGGGGCTGGACACAGCAGATAAAAGGACACTACCTATGTCAAGTGTTCTATTACTGTTTTGTAATTATTTCTAAGAATTGCCTGATTTCCAGATCGGTAAGTGTGTGTGAGTGTTTGTGTGTTGGCCAGCACGAGAGTGCATGACTAAAATGAGATTTATGTGCAACTATTTTAATTGCTGTACCTGGTAGACATTTTGTTATTTTATTCCTTGTATTGTTCACTTTATAAGTGGGATTTCTTAACTCTGTTATTTCTCCTTCCTAATCTGCTTAGTAGAAGGGAAAACCCGTTAAGGATAATAGGACTAGTTTCCTAATCCGTCTTTTCAGGATAGATTAATCTACTGTTGGGTTAACTTATCTATTTCTGTTAACTACCTGTCTTTTGGACTGGGTTCCTTTTCATTTGTCTGTACAAGAGGGAAGGGCATATTGGATAACAATCTTCACCCCCCTCCCCCCATCTTGTCAGTGTTATTTGTATTTTCTGTAAACTGATTATTTTTGCCTGTAAACTGATAAATGTTGTGATTTGATTCTTAATGATAAATAAACATAATATAACTTTCAGTTCTGTGTGTGTTGGAAGGCCCAGCCCAAAATTACCCTATTTGTTTACTATAGTTTGTATTCACGTGCGTCCATGTGTTTGAAGCACCAAATCGGTGTGAGCGCATGTGTGTTTGGTAAGTGGCAACTAATAAGTTAGCCAGGTGAGTTAGGGAGTAGATAGAGAGAACAGATTGTCGTAAAGGAGTCTGTCCTTACTCTCCCCAGCGCAGCTGTGAATCAACTATTTTACTTTCTTAACCCCTTTCTATCACAGAGCCTTCACCATCACTCTACACTCTAAACGGGACCACTAGTTCAAGAATTCTCTCAAATAAATTTACGACAGTACAAACATTGAAAACTAAGTTTTCAATTATCCTCCTTATTTCTGGATTTCTTCATCCATGGCATTAAATACGCCCTTCGTTATTCTACATCTTCCTAGCTAATAGTCTTTTACTTTCCTAAGTCCATTTTATTATATGCGTAGTCTAAACAACAAACTTATGGACTTGCCTAACTCCTCGATGCATTCCACTAGAGATTTCTCTCTTAATATACTACTCTTCGTGGATGTTTTTACACCTACCTCTAAAGTAACCTTTCCGTTGTTGAATTAGTAGCCTCTTCCAGGTGGTACTTCTCTCAGAAGGGTGTATTTAAATTCCTTCCTCAAGTGATTTGCACATATTGAGACTCCATTCTTGACTGCCTAGTGTTTCTGTAAACACGGCATAAAAGTGCGTTTTCATTGGTTCGTGTATCAAGCAGTTCTTACAATGTATGGCGCGCGGTTTGGTTAGAGTTACTGAGACTAACTTGTTGTGAAACAGACCAGTTCACGACATTGACCACACTATCTTGGTTCAAAAGTTGGAAACCCTCAGAATAGGCCTTAATCCACTAAACATCATCAAATCATTCCTGGCAGATCGACAACAGTTAGTGAATCACAACAACTCGATATCAGATTTCTCAAAGATAGATACAGGAGTACCACAGGTTTCTATTCTTGGGCCCCTAATCTTCGCAATGTTCATCAACGAGCTGCCACTACATCTAAAATTTTCAACATCTGACCTGTTTGCAGATGATTGTACTATCTACACTAGTGGTAATGACTGCGTGGCACTTGAAATGACTCTTCAATGCGATGTAGACAATCTAACAAGATGGAGTAATATGAATCGTATGCCAGTAAACACAGCAAAAACGAATTCTATGTTGATTACCACCAGACAGAAACACCTAAACTGCACCAAAAAGATCGCTACATCTACACGCGGAATCAATACAAATTGAACACAAAGTTCTAGGGATCACGATTGACCAGCACTTAACGTGGAATTCCCATGTACGGAATTTAACCAAACACTTAGCTCAAAAGACGTACCAGCTAGCCAAAATAAAACACTTTCTTAGATGCAGACACTAAACTATTGTTCTACACCTCACATATACAGACACATCTAGATTACTGCTCTACACTATGGGATGGTTGCCCTGCTTCCACCTCAAAGAGACTGCACTCCCTGCATTAGAGAGCAGTACGTCTGATCACCGATAATCGCACGATACCACATACAAGGACTGTAAAAAGTTTCTTTTCTTCTTTCCACTCTGTAAAGTGTCAGTCTGTATGCTCTGTAAGGAAGAGTGGTGTGTTGTTGAGATCAGGCATGCTCCAGTCTACCCAGCTGTAAATGGGTAACTCACCCTAGTCCTGAGTTAGGGAAGGCAAAGGCTCCAGGGGAAGCAGGCCCTAAACTTGGTCACTTCAACCGACGCAGGATGGTGTATGTATGAAGTAGAAGTGTAGAGTGTGATTACCGCGAATGGTGTACTGTTCGTGTGCTGACCAATATAACCACTCATACACTTGTGTCTACAAGGCACCAATGCAGACTGCTGGAATCTTTGTTTACTCAATTTATTCAGACGTACACACTGGGACATACGAGTACATCATGGTATGTTGACATATCAATTTGTAGGTATACATAGCAGATCTGAAGTCATGACACATTCAGAAATAATGGGCAGTACATCAAAAGTTCAATGTCATGATATATTATGGCCGCATCCCCCTATCTGACTAAACGCGTCAGTGAAGGCAGATCGGTAAATAACTAAAGTTACTTGACGTCCATAGTTTGTAGCATATATTATGAAACCACGAAAGAGGGGGTTTCTAGCAAGATTGAGATCTCCCTGTCACTGTCCGATAATAGGATAAATAATCTGTTCTCTTGGCAGTGATCAAAACATATGATGACCGAAATCTAACATGGCCGCCTCCCTGAGTTGTCGTTCACTCATTCATAGGAAGGAGAATATAAGCCAGAGTTAATTTATAATGGGTATATAAATGATTTCATAAATGTTCCCATACAGCTCTACGGTGATCAGGTTAATTCACGTAGCCATAACCGCTGTAGGAAAGTCTGTCATCTTTGTCGATACAAAACACGACCCTAGCGATACGAAGCACAATGTTCCATCTAGGTCGAATCGACATGAGATCATCAAAATAGGGTCTGGCAATACATGGAGTCCGAATTATACATTGTACCGTACCTTAGGAGAGTCTCTAACATAAACTATAGTAGAGATACCATCTCCTTTAGAAGAAAACCACTTCCTGAATCATATTTCCTTAAGAATCTACCAGCCCTTTGAAAAGTGCGTACCCGCCATTATCACGGTACATCGGAACTCATCACGACTTGTCAAGACAACTCATACTTCCGCTAGACCGGAATAACAAGAATCTAGTCCCTCCTACCCATCCAAAATATACAATATAGGACTGATTCTACTTGTACTAATAATATGTAATACATATGAATTCAGGCCATAAACACAATAAGCAAATTAATATATTTTCTGGCCCTAAAAAATAAGTACAAACGTAAACGCAATATCCTTGCGCCGGATCAATATCCAGAACGATTACTCCTATAATCAAAAGTGTGAATCAAACATGGATTCTCTCGCTTTTACCATAGACAGCATTTTCATACACAAATGAATGAATGTCTATATTTTTCCCATATTAAATAGCCATATCGATTTTTGTAATATGTGCGTCAAAATATGCACGCAACAGATTACCACACCCCTCGGGAAAAAAAAAAAGGTACATTTTTTTTTTGAAATACATCTAGGAGCAACATACAATAGGCTCACAACGCACCAATACAATGCGCAGATGATAAGCATAAGTTTTATGACCTTAGAGAAAGTACTTCTCTAAGTATAAATATTTCCAGAGAGGTGTCACCAACGCATACTACAATATTAGCAATGACACAATTTTCACATTAGTTTATACATAAATTTCATCTAAGATATCTTAACATCATGATCATCAAAGACGAAAAAACATTGAAAGATCAGCGGTGAATAAATATCAATGAACCGCTAAGTAGTGTTACAATCAATATATGATATATTACATATGTGTACACATTTCAACATAGAAACAACTGTATCAAAGTTGTATAACAGTTATGAATCATGTGGGCATCTAGACAAAATATCTGCCATCACATTTTCTGACCCACGGATAGCTCGCACCGAAAAATGAAATGGCTGTAGAGCAATCGCGTATCGCGTTGATCTCGCGCTCTTCAGATTTTTACTCTGAATAGCCGTAAGAGCTTTCTGGTCAGTTTCCACAATGAAATGCGCGCCCAGAAGAAATCTTTGCAGTTTAAGGATTGACCAAACCATAGCCAATAATTCACGGTCTAGGACCGAGTAATTCTTCTCTGCGGCATTTAATTTCCGAGAAATATACATCACAGGATGCAGAGTTCCAGAGTACTCTTGCATTAGTGCAGCTCCAATCCCGGTGGATGAAGCGTCACTACGAAGAATAAATGTCTTATCCTTAGAAGGCAATACTAGGATAGGTGAAGTAGAAAACATAGTTTTAACCTTATCCAAAGAGGATTGACATTCTTGAGTCCAATGGACTACATTAGGAGACCCTTTCTTTAGCAAGGAAGAAAGAGGTGACATAATGGAGGACAGATTCGGGATGAATCGTCCATAAAATTGTATTAGACCTAAGAGACTTCGTACTTGCTTTTTAGTCTTAGGAATAGAAATGTTAAGTATCTTACTTGTATTATGGTCTTCTGTTTTTAGGAACCCATGACCAACACGGTGTCCTAAGAAAGATATTTCGCTAAAACCAATACATGCTTTCGATGGTTTCGCTGTCAGGTTATGCTCGCGTAAGATAGACAATAGTTCATTTATACCATTATAGTGATCGTTCCAAGTATCACTGAAAAGACAGATGTCATCAAGATACGCAATGACATCTGAGCGATGAGATAGGATTCGACGCATCATGCGTACAAATGTTGCAGGGGCGTTCATAAGACCGAAAGGCATGAAATTCCATTGGAATAGACCCCTAGGCGTCGAAAAAGCAGTAAACGGTTTGGCGTGTTCGGATAGTGGAACTTGCCAATATCCCTTAGACAAATCGAGTTTAGTAAAGAAGTGAGAATTCGATAGTCTCGTAAGTAGCTCTTCTAGTAAAGGCATAGGTTCAGCATCGAATTTAGTCACTTGATTCAATTTGCGATAATCCACGCAAAGACGTATGTTATTGTCTTTTTTCCGTACTATAACCATCGGCGAAGAATATGCTGATGTGGATGGTTCAATAATTTTTAACTCTATCATCTCATCTAACTCTTTCTCTACCTGTGCTTGAAAATGTATCGGGATAGGATACGGTCTGACTCTTATAGGACTATGGTCAGTAAGAATAATGTCATGTTGAATGACATCCGTTTGACCAGGAATGTCAGTAAGGACATCCTGAAATTGTTCTAACATAGTAGAAACTTGTTTCTGCTCTCCTGGAGATAATTCTGGAGAAATTGCAACATCTTTCCATGATTCATTAGAGTGAAGAGGAATCATTGGAAAAGGTAAATTTACATCCGAGAAACTCGTTTCCTCATCCTGTATTACTGACAGAGATGAGTACTGTCCATGTTGGACTGGAAAATCGTCCGTTGCCTGGAAAACAGGTTGTAAATAATCAGGACGTTCATGGAATTCCGTGAGCATGTTGATGTGGAAGGTTTTACGCTTCCCGTCAATATCGACGATATAGTCAACATCGGAAACATTTGATATTATATCGTACGGACCTTTCCAAGAAATGAGAAGTATATTTTCCCTACAAGGTAGCAAGACAAATGCTTTGTCACCTGGACAAAGTTGTCGCAAACATCTCTTTTTATTGGCAAATTCCCTTGCCTTCTGTTTCGCAAATTCAGAAGAAGCAGTTGCCAATTTGCATGCTTCAATAATCTTGTGTCTAAGTGCGATGACATATTCATAAGAGGATTTTGTGTCATCGACAATATTATCAGCAGTTATAAGATCATGAAGTAAGGACATAGGACCTCGCGGTTTCGCGCCAAAGACAAGTTCAAAGGGAGAAAATCCTGTATGTTCGTTGGCGACCTCTCTATATGCAAAGAGAGCCGCGGGTAAAACCCTATCCCAATCCTGAGGATGATCTTCCGTTATCTTACCTAATAGGTTTTTCAGAGTTCTATTCAAACGTTCCACCATCCCATTGGACATAGGATGATAAATACTACTCAGCGATCTCTCTATCTTCAGAGTCGACATTACTTGAGACATGGTATCCGATATGAGTTGGGTACCATGGTCGGATAATATTTCTGCTGGAAACCCCAGACGAGAAAATATTAACCAAAGAGCATCTGCGACATCAGCAGTAGTTATGCTCTTTAGAGGAACAGCCTCCGGCCAACGTGTGCACATATCAACACACGTCAAAATAAATTGGTGTCCTCTAGCAGACTTTATCTTAAATGGACCAATGATGTCTATCGCCATTTTTTGAAATGGCCGAATGGGAATGTCTGCAGCCTGAATAGGTGCATCATGGCGTGGACCTCTGGATTTAATCTCTTGACATACTTTACAAGATCGACAATAGATTCGTATGTCCTTATTCACAGCAGGCCAAAAGAAAGATTGAAGAACTCTAGCTTTAGTACGGGAAAAACCCATATGTCCAGCACACTGCGAATCATGAGCGTGCTGTAAGATTTTAACTCTCATATTTTTAGGCACAAGGATTTGAGAATGAATGGACTTAGCGGAGTCTTGTACCATACGTACAAGTACGCCATTCTTCATCGTAATCCAAGATTTACGATTAGTATCCTTATTCGGATCACCTTTTGTTGCCAGAGTAAAGAATTTCTTTAGAGTAGGATCATCTTCCTGCTGTTTGATAAAGGAATCGTGGGAAATCTCCAAGGGATCATCTCGGATCTGCGCATCATTATCTTCAGAATGTGAAGATTGTGGCATATTAAGAGCTTGAGCCCTAGTGATTACTGCATTAGCCGATTGCATATTAACATTTTCCCAATTAGAAATTTGCTGTGGAGTGCATTCTTTCACCCCGTGAATGCGACCGATGATAAGATCAGCGATCGGATTCGGCAAGAGACATGCTTGCACCTCTCCTGTAAAGAAAGGCGTAGCAATATTGATAATGGCAGTGGAGTACTTCTCCAATGTGCCACCAAATGTTACACATTTGACTATATTGCCTGTAGCTCGAGAAGGATTTACGAGTGATTGCCTCACTCCAATGGTAGTGCACCCCGAATCGAAAAGAATTGATACCGGAGTACCATCTATTAGGCCCCTATTAAAGACAAGAGCACCCCTTCCATTATGCGCAATTGACGCATGGAGAGCGGGAAGCGGGTGACCGCAGCTTAAAGTAGACACTGTGGTTGGATCGAATAATGTTTTGCATTGCGAACACTCAGATGCTCTAGCAAAATCGAAAGCGGAATTTGCTACACTGTTGGAGTCTTTTTTATCATTATTCTGATTATCGGTGTCGTGGAACTCCTGTTGTGCAGAGTTAGCCTGGTAATACGATTTACCATGTCTTTTGTGTTGTGATCTACCTCGGTTATAATTGTCTCTATAATTATCATTTCCCTTGTTATAGCCCCTATTTGGGTTTGAATCATAACATTCATGATCATAATCATCATGCTCATTATATTGAGTATCCCTGTAATATTGTTTCTTTTGTCTCCATGAAGCACTTGGGTAGTTCCTATAGCTACTCCCTTTCCGAGAATTTCTAACATTATGGGTACCCCTCGCGTGTCGAGGACTATCAGCCCGATTCCAGTTCTTCAAAGAAGAACTCTGATTTGAGCGGTTATCTTGGTTTTGATACTTATTCCAATTAACCTTTTTATCAAATTTATTTTTAGCTCCTTGGAATTTGTGTGAGTAATTCTGATTATATTCTGTTGCCGAAGCAACTGGCATACTCTCTTTAATGTTAGAGTTACTAAGAATCATGTCAGGGTGTGCCGTGGCATACTGGTCACAATATTCTTCCATTTGCTTTATTGTACCAGGTTTACGCTCATGTAAGAACTCTAGGAATGATTTATTTACAGAAGACATGACCTTGTCTCTTAGCAATAAATCCGTAAGACCATCAAATGTTTTCTCTGTTTTGGATAATTCAATCCATCGTGAAAGTGTAATTCGTGCTTTTGAGATGAAATCTGAGAATTCTACACCTACCTCAGGTCTCATTGTTTTAAAAAAACAAAAGACGATAACCTTCTTCAGACAGCTGATATCTCTTTATCAAAGCTGCCCTAACAGCATCATAATTATCTTTGTCGGCCTCTTCAACAAAATATAACTTACTCAGAGACTCCCCTTTTAGATTTTCAGACAACTGATTCACATACTGTGATTTGTCAACATTATGAGATCGACAAGCCCGTTCAAATCTAGAAAGCCAAAATGTTATGTCATCACTGGTAGGGTTAAACGCTGGTACCTTGACCTTGTACACAAAGGGTTTACCATTACCACCAGATGCCTGATTAACATTACTCATACATGTCAATTTTAATTTCTCTAATTCAAACTCATGTTCTCTTATTGCTTTTCTCTCTTCAGCTTCTCTATCTAATCTTCTCTGTTCTGCAGCAGCTTCTAATTTCTTCTGTTCTGCAGCAGCTTCTAATTTCTTCTGTTCTGCAGCAACTTCTAATTTCTTCTGTTCTGCAGCAACTTCTAATTTTTTCTGCTCTGCAGCAACTTCTAATTTTTTCTGCTCTGCATCAGCTTCTAATTTCTTCTGTTCTGCCTCAAATCTCCTTTCCTCCACTTGCATCTGCAATTTCTTAAATTCAGCAGCAGTATCAGCTTCTTTTTCTAATCTTTTTTCTTCAGCTAGAGCTTTCCTTTCTTCTGCAGCAACTTTTTTTTCTTCTATTTGAAGTTTTCTCTCCTCAGCCGCAGCTTTTTTTTCCTCAGCAGCAGCTTTTCTTTCTTCAACAGCAGCAGCAGTTTTTTTCTCTTCTGCAGCTAATGCTTTGTCATATTGAGCAACAGCCCATTGTTCTAAGTCTTTTCCAGTCTTATCAAGAGATTTTCCTTGTGCAATAAAATAATCTAATGTAGACATATTGTCTTCTTAAATCAGAAACCTGAAAAAGTAAATAAATTACCCTATTTCACTTTAATGGGAGACAAGTCTATACCATAGACTTAGTCTTAGTCCAAACTTGTATGGTTTATAATAACCAATGATAACTTGAGTACCTGTGGACAACAATAACTGTATCTCAAATACTGTGGGGACAAGCCTTACAAAGGTCTTGTATACCTCAATGTAATCAAAGATCACTTGAGTACCTGTGGAAAAAATATTTCCCTTTACCAATCACTTTGGGAGACAAGCCTTACAAAGGTCTTGTACATTTTGTTTTATAACAATAACAATCATAAAGTACTGATCTGTACTATACTATCAGTGTATACCACTATACGTCATATGTCAACTAAAGACATTACAAAGGACAAACAAGAAAAGACAATATGAACACATTTGCAGAGATCAAATTAAATTAAATAGGAGAAATGAAAAAAAATGATCACAGAAACCGTGATGATAACTGCAATAAAATAACAAGACAAATAACGCCACAGTGTATAAACATAAGGGTGTAAAAAACTGAAATGAAAGGAAAGATGAGACCTACAATTATACAAACAAATCAAACAAAACTAAGGAACACAAAATTATTAACAAAAACAACGAAGAAAAGAACACCTCATCACAACTAAAAGAAATAGCAGCAAATTGTTGCTAACAAATTTCCAATTAAGAAAATGTGTACCTATAGAATACTAGTACCAGACCAATGTCACTCGGCATACCTTGTACTAGTCACACAGAACATAAACTAATTTAATACATAACAAATAACATGTAAGCATAAATAGCATATAGCATACAATATAATTTATGTCATGAATGGAATGTGTTGCAGGTATAGTGTTGTAAAGCAGGCACAGTTTATTTTATTACTAATAACTTGCCACTTTATTCAGTAATAGATTTAATTTTAAACTATTACACTGTCAATTTTTCTCTGTTGAGCATATGAAGATCCAACGATGAACTATGCACTTTATGTTCAACAACACTGTGATTCTTCTGTACGTTGAGAAATGTCAACAATACTGCTCCAGATATTTTCTACACTTGATACCACTGTCCTGTGTAATACTGTCTGTACAGCGAAAAACTGTCAACAAGCGCTGACCTAGATACAGCATCCTATCGGTAATACAGGTCAAGCTGACATCGACTGTATAGCTGTCCTACTGGTGTTGATGTGGTCAAACAAATGTTCTTTTAGCTGTAAACTGTGATTCTCAACACAAAACTGCGTAAGCTGGACCCAGGAATCTGGCTCGCCACTGTAAAGTTTCTTTTCTTCTTTCCACTCTGTAAAGTGTCAGTCTGTATGCTCTGTAAGGAAGAGTGGTGTATTGTTGAGATCAGGCATGCTCCAGTCTACCCAGCTGTAAATGGGTAACTCACCCTAGTCCTGAGTTAGGGAAGGCAAAGGCTCCAGGGGAAGCAGGCCCTAAACTTGGTCACTTCAACCGACGCAGGATGGTGTATGTATGAAGTAGAAGTGTAGAGTGTGATTACCGCGAATGGTGTACTGTTCGTGTGCTGACCAATATAACCACTCATACACTTGTGTCTACAAGGCACCAATGCAGACTGCTGGAATCTTTGTTTACTCAATTTATTCAGACGTACACACTGGGACATACGAGTACATCATGGTATGTTGACATATCAATTTGTAGGTATACATAGCAGATCTGAAGTCATGACACATTCAGAAATAATGGGCAGTACATCAAAAGTTCAATGTCATGATATATTATGGCCGCATCCCCCTATCTGACTAAACGCGTCAGTGAAGGCAGATCGGTAAATAACTAAAGTTACTTGACGTCCATAGTTTGTAGCATATATTATGAAACCACGAAAGAGGGGGTTTCTAGCAAGATTGAGATCTCCCTGTCACTGTCCGATAATAGGATAAATAATCTGTTCTCTTGGCAGTGATCAAAACATATGATGACCGAAATCTAACATGGCCGCCTCCCTGAGTTGTCGTTCACTCATTCATAGGAAGGAGAATATAAGCCAGAGTTAATTTATAATGGGTATATAAATGATTTCATAAATGTTCCCATACAGCTCTACGGTGATCAGGTTAATTCACGTAGCCATAACCGCTGTAGGAAAGTCTGTCATCTTTGTCGATACAAAACACGACCCTAGCGATACGAAGCACAATGTTCCATCTAGGTCGAATCGACATGAGATCATCAAAATAGGGTCTGGCAATACATGGAGTCCGAATTATACATTGTACCGTACCTTAGGAGAGTCTCTAACATAAACTATAGTAGAGATACCATCTCCTTTAGAAGAAAACCACTTCCTGAATCATATTTCCTTAAGAATCTACCAGCCCTTTGAAAAGTGCGTACCCGCCATTATCACGGTACATCGGAACTCATCACGACTTGTCAAGACAACTCATACTTCCGCTAGACTGGAATAACAAGAATCTAGTCCCTCCTACCCATCCAAAATATACAATATAGGACTGATTCTACTTGTACTAATAATATGTAATACATATGAATTCAGGCCATAAACACAATAAGCAAATTAATATATTTTCTGGCCCTGAAAAATAAGTACAAACGTAAGCGCAATATCCTTGCGCCGGATCAATATCCAGAACGATTACTCCTATAATCAAAAGTGTGAATCAAACATGGATTCTCTCGCTTTTACCATAGACAGCATTTTCATACACAAATGAATGAATGTCTATATTTTTCCCATATTAAATAGCCATATCGATTTTTGTAATATGTGCGTCAAAATATGCACGCAACAAGGACACGAAAAAAACCCAAAATACTGTCCTTAAAAAAACGTCTTCTCTACAACAAAGCCAAGCTGACTCACGCAATTCTATCTAACAATGCCCCGCCATACCTACGATCATTGTGTCAACCCAGAAGTTACGTCTGCCTAAACCTAGGATCGACCTGTTCAAAAAGAGTCTAGCCTACTCTGGAGCCTACTTATGGAACAGCCTTCCACACCACGTAAAAAGCCTACCTTCACAATATTCATTTAACAAAGCACTTTTCAAACACTTCGTGGAACCCCAAGATGCAGCAATAGTGAATGCAGTCAGCGACTCATAGCTTGACTGCCTGCGTCAGGACCAGCGAACCAGAGCTGGTCAAGACCGTGCTCCACCTCCACGTGGTGGTCCTGGAAACAGTCTGCAGCAGTGCAGGCTGGCTGAGCGAGCATGGATCGAAATGGGATGGCAAACCTGGTCCTTAAAAAATGCCGTGCAGAAGTCGGATGTGTCGACCGAAAGGTGCAGATATCACAGCTTAGGCGCAAACAGACACAACGCAACCACCGTCCTTTTCAGGACGAACGAAGAAGAAGAAGAAAACACTTCGTAAACACTGATTATCTACCCCCACAGAAACTTCATTTGCCTGTCAACATCTCATTCATAGGTCAACATTTATTTTCCTCTTCCGCTCGTTTTTAATGTGAATAATTTGTTTTATATCCATGTAATAATATTATATAATGTAATGTATGTGTGGATGTACCCGCATACCACTGTACTTTTGAAATGTGAATCGCGAGAATGTGCCCGCATACCACTGTACTTTAGAGATATGAATGTTTTCGTTTGCTTGTATGGGATGATGTATATGAGATAAGCAGATATACATTTTCATGTCTATTTTTTTTTTAAACTGCTGAAAGACTTTTCCTGCTACAGAAGTGCGTAAGAAAGTGTTATTATTATTTCATTTTCCACCAAGAATGTATGGATATAAGAATGTGTTTATGTCATTTTTGTATTGATGACACATTCAAAAATACAGATTACTTGTAGACGTTTTGATCGCATGAGTGAATGTCGGTATACAGAACTTATTTATTTATTGTTTTGTTTACATTATTTTATTTTTTATTTATTTATTTATTATTATTATTTTTCTTCACTCACTATCTGGTTTGTTTAAAAAAAAACCTACTCATTTTTTATTATGATTGCATACTGTAAATGAATGCTGTTATGATAACTTTATAATGTTGCATGTTTTTAAATTAATGCTTAAAGTAACATGTGGAAATAAAAGGATATAGTATGCACGATTAATGAGAGTGGAAGGGCAGAATGTTAGACGGGCCTGCGCGCCCAATTCTTAACCCTTCGAAAATAAAGTTCGTTCGTTCTATCTATCTATCCATCTATCTATCTATCTATCTATCTATCTATCTATCTATCTATCTATCTATCTATCTATCTATCTATCTATCTATCTATCTGTCTGTCTGTCTGTCTGTCTGTCTGTCTGTCTGTCTGTCTGTCTGTCTGTCTGTCTGTTATGATTAAAATTCATAACAGGGGTGAAGTATATAGTTTTAGCTAAGTGGGGCTCTGTGTTTGTTTATTTTTACACGGGTCACTGGAAAAGACTTGTGAGCTACACTAAGCCGTCATGCTTGGCGGGTTCTCGTGAGACAGGTGACTGGTGGGAGAGAAGGAGCAGGAGAGCGATAATGTTTTTCATGCCGAGTGGACGTATTGTGTTTGAGCTCCTGAGATATTTATGATTGTGTGCTTGATTCATATTTGATACCAATTTCTGTACTTCAAGAGCTTTTTCTGAGGGGTACTAGATATATGCATGTGCAAGAAAGTATATTTATATTTCTTTGAACTGAGTAAATAAATATGTGGAACCCAGTCGGGGACAGTGTTGCTAGCGACTGACGCTATAGACCTTTACATGACTATACATTTTATGCCATACCCTGTAATGGCTGTCAAGTTGATACCTGTGGTGCTGTGTTTTGTACAATAAACGTTTGTTTGACTGTCCACTCGGCCTTGGTGGTGATGTTAAGTATTTGGTGTTGGATAGCTGCGTTCGGGGTCTACCATTTCTACCACTATGAAATATTAGCGAGAGTAGCAAGCCGTCTACTCCAACTATTAATATAACGACCCGTAACATTATCTATCTATCTATCTATCTATCTATCTATCTATCTATCTATCTATCTATCTATCTATCTATCTATCTATCTATCTATCTATCTATCTATCTATCTATCTATCTATCTATCTATCTATCTATCTATCTATCTATCAATCAATCAATCTATCTATCTATCTATCATATCTATCATATCTATCTATCTATCTATCTATCTATCTATCTATCTATCTATCTATCTATCAATCAATCTATCTATCTATCTATCTATCTATCTATCTATCTATATGTCTTTCTATATATGTCTGTCTGTCAGAACAAACAAATCTCTCACTTTCAGCTCTCGCTTGTCTAGTCATCACACAGGAAGCCAGGATGATAACAAAGAGTCTTGTCAAGAACATCATGGCGGATGCAGCGGCTCTCAAACCAAGGAAGATTGACGTCGGCCTTTGTCTCAGTTTGTCTGTTTAATGAATGAGATGATATAGAATATGTTCACATTACATACTGATAACATCAAAGAACATGCATCTAGATCATATCTCTTTGTAGCGAGAACTAATGCTCGTTTTAATGACGGTACCTGCATGCGCTTCTGATTTCATTCATAATGAAGGAAGCCTGAGTCCCGTGGATAGTAAATAAATAAGTAACAAATAAATAAAGGTAATTAACAGGTACTCGTTGGACATAAAGGGTGGCACTAGACAATAGAAAAGAAAATATGAGTGATAGGCTTACCGGGAATCGAACCTAGGACCAACCAGATCGCGCCATCGCCTTGCTGTGACAGTACATCGTGAATGGACACTGAGCCAATTTTGCAAACTAAAAAAACTGCATTATTGGCTGAGGTCATTCTCGGGACACTCACACAACTACGGTATAGGACCCGTGGACGACCCAGACAGTTTTAAAGGCGCAATCCCTTATATAACTTTCCTATCAGCAAGTATAAACTAAATAAAGGTCGAAATACTTGTGTCAAGTAATGTGACAGTACATCGTGAACGGACGCTTAGCCAATTTTGCACCCCAAAAAAGTGCATTATTGCTTATGTCATTCTCGGGACACTCACACAACTATGGTATAGGACCCGTGGACGACCCAGACAGTTTTAAAGACGCAATCACTAATATAACTTTCCTATCAGCAAGTATAGACCAAATAAAGGTCGAAATACTTGTGTCCAGTAATGTGTAGTGGAAGACGAATAACAAAGAACAGACGGGTAGGTTGAAGTTACGGATGAGTGAACTCTTAAATAAATAATGAAGGAAACCTGTGGATAGTAAATAAATAAGTAAATAAATAAATAAAGGTAATTAACAGGTAATTAACGAGTACTTGTTAATTACCTTTCTTTATTTATTTATTTACTTATTTATTTCATTCAGTAGCACGAAACTCAAAATGTTAAAATAGCCAAGTATAGTTTCAAAGTAAATTATAATTGCTCTGTATAATTGTTATCTAACAAAAACTATGATAATTAGCAAAACAGACGATAAACCCACATTGAAGATAAGCGTAAACGGGAGAATCCTGGAACAAGTCAAGAACTACGTATATCTTGGTCATATAATAACAGAAGATGGCAGATGTGAAACAGAAATCAAGAAGAGAATAGGAATTGGTCAAAGTTACACGGGGATTGGCATAAGTCTTGGGCCTGACCATGAAGGAGTCACAGGAGGAAGATGAAACTTGGCACATTTAAAGTTCATCATGTTTGCACTGAATGTGTGAAGTACGCGTTTGTTTCTTCAATGGGTTTTCCCGCTACGGTGCACGGCGCAATGTACCCTATTGACCGGATTTGCTGCTCCAAAGATTTGACAAAACAATGGAAAAGAAGGAGGCCAGAGCTGTGATAAAATTTCTGATGTTTCAGGGAAAAACACCTACAGAAATACACCGGGAGATGGAACCAGTGTTTTGTGATTCTTGTCCTTCATATACTTGTACTTCGGTAAAAAAAAAAAAACTGGTGTCAACAGTTTAAGTGCGGCTGCTCAAATGTTGCTGATCTGCCAAGATCTGGTAGACCAGCCTCAGAGTGCAACGATGAAAATGCAACAAGAGTGTAGAAAATCATTGACCAGGATCGAAAAATGACAATTGTGGAGATAGCTAGTAGAGTAAAACTAAATGAAAGAACAGTTTATAGAATTTTACACAACAGACTGAACATGAGAAAAGTGTGTGCACGCTGGGTTCTGCGACTGTTGACACGTGAACAGAAGTAAACGAGGGTAAATTGCTGTCAACAGTTGCTCAAAAAGTGTCAGTCAAAAAATTTTTTGGAGACCATGGTGACAGTAGATGAGACTTGGGTACACCATTATGACCCCGAATCCAAAATTGCCAGCATGCAATGGAAAACCCCGGGCTCCCCAACACCTGTCAAGCCGAGAGCGCAGAAATCTGCAGGAAAAGTTATGCTGACTGTTTTTTTGGGACGGCAAAGGTGTTCTTTTGAAAGATTATCTGCCTCGTGGCAACACAGTTAATGGACAGTACTATGCAGATCTTCTCACCAAACTAAGAAAGGTTGTGACCAGGAAACGAGGGATAACGCGCACTCAAAATCTTCCTTTGCTTCAAGACAATGCGCCCTCTCACAAAGCACGGCTTGTGCAGCTAGCAGCCAACGATTTGAATATTGAAATTCTTCCACACCCACCATATTCTACAGATTTGGCTCCATCAGACTTTTTTCTATTCCCAAATCTTAAAAAACAGGTAAAAGGAAATCATTTTGACAGCGATGAAGAGGTTATACTGGCATGTGATGACTGGTTTAGTTTGAAAAATAGGGTGTTCTACTCCCAAGGTCTTTTCAAGGTCAAGCAGAGATGGCAGAAGTGTGTCAATTCAGACGGTGGCTATATTGAAAAGGAATAAACACTATACAAAATTTCAGCTCTCTGTGACATGTCCTTCATGGTCAGGCCCAAGACTTATGTCAATCCCCTTGTACATTCAACAACATGAAACATATACTGACATCTAAACAGTTATCTCACAAATTAAAACTGAGAATCAAAATGTGTTATATAGATTCTGCATCTCTGTATGGTGCAGAAACATGGACGATGAATAAGCATTTGGAAGAAAGAATTGAGGCTCTTGAAATGTGGATATATAGAAGAATGGGGCGTATCTCATGGAAAGAGAAGAAAACAAATAAGGAGGTCCTAGAAAACCTTGGTATGAAAAGAGAACTAATGAGGGAGATCAAAGTCCGGCAGCTAAAATACTTTGGCCACATAAAAAGGCATTACACATTGCAGAAGTCCATAATAGAAGGGAGAGGTGAAGGCAAATGTGCAAGCGGAAGACAGTGCTATAAGTGGGAAGATAACATCAAGAGATGGACAGGAAAGAGTCTATCAGAGTGCACCCCCAAGACAAGAGACATAAGACGTGGAAGATCCATTACAGCCAACCTTCGTTCTGGAGATGGCAGCTGATGATGATGAAGTGTCATCTATTAATAAAATCTACACTATTTTCTTATATTAACTGTAACTAGAATCATCACTCGTAATCAGGATTTTAATATATACTGAAGCACATTAAAAACGCACCACCTGTATAATCCAGGAACAGAGTGTGAAATGTAAATATAAGTGTTTACAAGTTTACATATTTGGAATTTTTATTCATTTTCCTATGAATCCATGCTGGCCATTAATTTGTACATTTGTTGTTATGAAATTCATTGCATTCTGTGCAGGCAAGGGAGAAAACCAAAAATGCAACCAATAAAAAAATTCATTCACACTATCCTCAGTATCTGGTATGTCCACCGTGTGCTTGCAAACAAGCTTGGCAGCAGCTCCGCATGGAACGCACAAGTCTCTGAAAGAAATTCCGGGGAATCAAGTCCCATTCACGTGTAAGAGCAGCTTCGAGCTGTTGCAAATTAGCTGGAGAACTTTGCCTGTAGACTCTGCGTCCAAGCTCGTCCCACAGAAGTTCTATAGGGGACATGTCTGGTGATAGGGCAGGCCAATCATTCGTCACAATGTTCTGCTGCTGTAGATATTGCTGCGTAATGCATGCGGTGTGCGCACGTGCGTTATCCTGCTGGAGAAGCTGCAAGTCTGGATAATTTAAGAACGCAGGAGCAACAATGCATCCAGAACCTCATCTCGATATGTCACAGCATTAATATTTCCACGGAAGACGTGAATAGGCAAGCGATGGTGAAAACTGAATCCTCCCCAAATGTGAATACTGCCACCTCCAAATCGGTTGTGCTGACGAACACAGCAATCTGCAAAGCGCTCTCCACACCGTCGCCAAATCCGCATACGTCCATCAGCAAAGGATATGTTGAATCTGCTCTCGTCTGTGAATAGGACAGCATTCCATTGCAGTCTAGTCCATCTGTCATGTTGCTCTGCCCATTGCAGGCGCTGCTGACGATGTCTGTGAGTCAAGTTTGGCCCACCATAAGGTCGTCTTGCAGTAAGGCCTGTATCTCTGAGTCGTCGTATGACTCATTCGAGAGACTTGCCCACGTCTACCCACTATTACTCTTGCTGTTTGACTTGCCGGGAGAGAAGGATTCCTTAGGTGACTCAGCACAATATGACGATCTTGCGCAGGGGTAGTAATCAGATATCAATACTGTCACAGAGAGTTTATTGATCTTAAATTGTTTGTATCCTCTTCTTTTTCTTTCACCCGTGTCCTCTATTTTATTATCACTCTTTACCTTTTTCCTGTATTTTTCGCATCCATTCGTTTGCGAAAAATATTTTCTTCCCCATTCTCAACTTTACCGTTTTCTTTCTCATACTGGTAAACGCATTTATGACATAACGTGTCAGAGAGAGAGCGTTAAAATGCATTCTATTGCATTAGGTGTCAGTGGACGAAACTGTGAATATATTCGTCTGGCCAGACATAGGAGCAGACATATGTCTACAGCATTCCCTGCACCAGACGAAATACACTGTGAATATTCGCTTTCACCAGTCCTATAGGCGACAAAGTTGTCTGCATTTTCACCTGCCACAACGAGTTGCATCGGCTGAGCGCTCAGGTGAGGCGCGATAGCCGACATCTCCTCGGCGCAGTTTGAGACATTTGTCTGGAAATCTCAGCTGACAAGGCACTTACTGTTGGCTTGGTCAGCGTGAGGTGTGAAAACGCACGAGTGTCAGTTCATGGTAGTCTTCTAGTTGATGTAAGGTGTTTTAGACGGAAAGGGGAGATTATTTCGTTTGGCGAAATAAAGTGGGACCTTTTGTCTGAAAATAGATATAACCAGAATGTTAAACTTTATTTTCATTCAGTCCTCAAAATTCGCAGCAGACAGGTTGTTCGCGAATAGAATAAGCTGTATAGCGAAGCCCTAGTTTGTTCGAAAATTTAACGAGCTCTAGACTTCAAATAAATATATCAGCGTATAATTCCAAAGTGTGCGATTACCTGTAGTTCTGTGTGTTGAGTTATATATTATAATAATTATCTAATATTTTTGAAGTGTTTAACGTGATAATCGCTTATTTCATATTTCACTAGTTAGATTTGGTGCAGAGTGCTTAATTTATATAGTCTGTATTATTTTCTAGGGACGTATTTCAGTGGACAACAGAATAAATTTTAATTTCTAGCTTAAACAACAATGTAGCTATAATGAATTTAATTTAACTGCTAAATAATCAGACGAGAATAATTTTTTCTAAACTAACTTATAAATGCTAGATGCCTTATGAGTGTTGACGGAATACGTATGTATTCCTAATTCATGAGGATTGATGATTTTTATATATAACTTATTGCACGGGAAGTTTTAAATGATAGGTCAAGCTGTACGCTTGCATTTTAATAACGTAAGTTATATTGAGTACATAATATGTAACATATTTCATATGTGTTTTTTCTTTATTCAGTGAATACTGGGGTAACCCAAACTTTGCCGGCGTTTTGTACAGAGACATACCTAATAAATGCTTATACTGGGCCTTTGAGCCAGTGCATATTTCTACACTAACTCTAATGTACATGCTGCCTTGTGGCGAGAAAAATTACAGAAATCTAAAACATTAACTTTCCGACATTGTTGACAAGTGTGTGGTGAACCTAGATTATCTGTTGAGAGAAGTTGTCCACCGGTTATCTCCCTAATTAAGGGAAACCTCGTGTTCTGACATTGTGGGCCCGCTTAAGCCTAATCCTTACCTCGTGAGTCAAGAGACACTAACTTTAGTCTGAAAATAACTATCGCATGAAGCAGACGCTCCCCGGATCCATTTTGATGAAACCAACAAACAAATCTGCAGAGCTGGGATCCGCTTCATTAAACGACAGTAACAGACAAAAGGTGTGTGAGTGTCCCAAAGTTTGCGCCAGACGGCGAACAACAGCACGAGTGTAAGTATATCAGGGCCCTGATGAAAGAACCGAGTGAAAGTAGACTGAAGGATGTTCTTTGTTTGAGTCCCCCACGTTGTAACTTCCTTTATGCAAGTTATTGCTAACAATATTTACCCTTAGAATAAAGCAGAGTATCACGTCTGTCCATACCTTAAAAAAGGGGAAACCATAGACTCAAGCATATGCATCTTAACTCCTTGGGGTTATCACTTTTCTCTAACGGGACTGTGAGCTATATATCCAGGGGAGGACCATACAAACGGGTCTATCACTATTGTAGCATTCCTTGATTTTTATGACTATGTGTATATGCTTTTGATGTATTTTATATGTTGTGATGTAAGTTTACTATGATAATTAAACTATACCTACATTTATTTCAGTGTTATGGTCAGTTCGTTCCCATAATATCTATATAATCATTGTTATAGTTTTTCCCACGTCTGTGTGTCTAACTGTCGTCACTTGTATGTGCGGGCACGTGAGTGGAATAGAAATATATTAATAAATATATAATTATTTTATAGACTGTCTGACTCCTCTGGATCTGTTGTAGAAGATAGGCGGGAAGAGAGAGAGATTCTCGATTTCCGGGACAGTCTCTATAAATTTCTACCATCTCACTCGTGGAAATCTATTTCTATTTACTACCTCTCACTGTGACTATCACTTATTCAAACCTATTCAGAAGGGACCAACCCAAGTCTTAATTTCCCTATCAAAAATCTACGACAAATACATCATAAAATGGAGCCTGTGTTGTCAATACACATTCAAAGTCTTAGACTACACACGAGTGGCTCAATTTATTTAAGTTATGCTGTTGGCATTGTGCCCGCCTCCTCCTCCCCCTACCCCCCTTGTTTACTTGGCTTACTATTAACACTTCTACGATATGTCGTTATCTACACACATTTGCACACGCAACACTACCATTCTATAAATGCCGGTGGGGTTCCCTAAAGATAGAAGCAGCATTTTTCAACTTATATCTCCGCCAAGAGTAATTTTGAGCGAAGGCTGATACCTTTGAAAACCCTCATCCTTGTATTCGAAATTTGGCCATTAGTTGACCACTACTGCAGAGTAGGGTAGACAACCTGTCTCAAACAGTAAGCATTATTACCGATCGATATATGCTGAGGGAGATTGATCACCAATGCGTGTACCCGGAGTGCAATGATGTCCATTCTGATCAGCAATAAATAGATTGTGTATCTGGCCCCATGTCTAAATATTATGTGTCGATCTCTACAACACACATGGTACAGAGGTACTGTCATTTGCTTCTCGTGTGGACTCTGGTAACATACAGGGCAGATAATATGTTAGGTTTGTTATGAAACCACTAACATATATAACATAAACAAGAAAGCAGATTGTTCACTTTGAGTCTCTATGTTGTTACACACATCTTAGTACACAAATGTTAGTACATAAATGTTAGTACACTAATGTTACTACACAAATGGTAGTACACAAATGTTAGAACACAAATGTTAGTACACAAATATTAATACACACATGTTAGTACGGTACTCAAACTTTAGTACACAAATGTTAGTACACAAACGTTAGTACACAAACGTTAGTACATAAACGTTAGTACACAAACGTTAGTACACAAATGTTAGTACACACATGTTAGTACACAAATGTTAATACACAATCGTTAGTACACAAAAGTTGGTACACAAATGTTAGTACACAAATATTAGTACACAAACGATAGTACACAAACGTTAGTATACACATGTTAGTACCCAAATGCTAGTACACAAAAGTTAGTACACAAATATTAGTATACAAATGTTAGTACACAAACATTAGTACACAAATGTTAGTACACAAAAGCTAGTACAGAAACGTTAGTACACAAACGTTAGTACACAAACGTTAGTACACAAATGTTAGTACACAAATGTTACTTCATACAGAGATAAAAATAGAGACTCAGAGAACGAGAGAGAGAGAGTGAGTGAGAGAGAGAGACAGAGAGAGACAGAGAGAGAGAGAGAGAGAGAGAGAGAGAGAGAGAGAGAGAGAGAGAGAGCGTTCAAAGAGGGATACAAAAGTTTTCGGAGCATAAAAAACTAACTATAGGAAGTGTTTTTATCGACCACATGTTTGCCGCTACAACACTTGTTTACAACGACGTTTTGACACACTCATTACGAACCACCACTAAATGGAAAATGGATACAGTGGCCACCTACTAAGTTTAATTAATGGCACATGCAACATTTGTCCTGTTACTGTGTTTATCGTGTGTCAGTGTTTCTTTGAAAAGTTATCTATCAAGATATGTGCATACCTAACTTATTCAAAATCAAATCTATCTATCTATCTATCTATCTATCTATCTATCTATCTATCTATCTATCTATCTATCTATCTATCTATCTATCTATCTATCTATCTATCTATCTATCTTTCGTTCTATCTATCCATCTGTCTATCTGTCTGTCTATCTGTTTGTATATATATCTATCTATCTATCTATCTATCTATCTATCTATCTATCTATCTATCTATCTATCTATCTATCTATCTGTCTGTCTGTCTGTCTGTCTATCTATCTATCTAACTATCTATCTATCTATCTATCTATCTATCTATCTATCTATCTATCTATCTATCTATCTATCTATTTAAATGTTTGTCTTGCTTCTTATCTATATTGCTTAAAAAAATTATACATCAAACATTCAATCAATACCCTTTAGCTCCCCAAGGAGCATATGCCTTCAACAAACACATGTCGTCCTCCTGTCACGTGTCATGGGCTCAAGTTCCTTCAATGTTTACCTCAAATTTTCACCTCTGTCTCCAGTTCTCTTCTCCGTGTGTTTTTTGGTCTACCTCTGCCTCTCTTTCCCTGGGGATTCCAGCGTCTTATTCTCAACTCGTGTTCCACTGGCACTTGTCTGGTTCTTGTCACGAGTTCCACATTTGTGACTTTGTCATACCATTTCAGTCCTTCTATTCTACGCAAGCACCCGTTTATGAAAGTCTGTAGCTTTTTTGATTTTATTTTTGTTGTTCTCTATGCTTCAGAGCCATACAATAGGAGTGACTTGACATTTGATTCTTATTTTCGTGTTGGACTTGATTTATCTTGATCTCCAAATGTTTCCCAATGCACTAAAAGCTCATCTTGCTTTTTATATTCATATTTTTATATCATTGTCTGTCCCTCCAACTTTGTTTATATTACTGCCAAAATATGTGCACGATTCTACATCTTTTAGTGGTGTTTCTTCAAGTTCAAGCTTATTATCATTCCTTGCATTTATTCTCATAATCTTTGTATTTTCCCTGTGTATTTTCAGACCCATATGTTGTGACCTCTTATCGAGTAATTTCATTTTGTCTTGCATCTGATTATGGTTATGCAAAATCTAGATCATCAAGCTGTTTAATCATATTCCACTGAATTATATTTCTGTTGTGTGATGTCGATGTTTTTATAACCCAGTCTATTGCTAGTAAGAAAAGAAATAAAGACAAGAGGCATCCCTGTCGCACTCCCATTCTTATCCCAAACGGTTCGTTAAGTTATCCTTCATGAAGAACTCTGCATGTCATGTCTTCATATGTCTTTTTTATTAAACTATTGATCTTCATGGGAAGTCCATAATGCCACATCAGTTGTCAAAGTGATTCTCTATTTTTACACTCAAAGACCTTTTCATAGTCCACAAATCCAATGTATAGTTGTGATTTCCATTCCAGACTTTGTTCAACTATTATTCTCAATGTGACTATCTGGTCTGTACAGGATCTGTTTTGTCGAAAACCTGCTTGTTCATCTCTCAGTTGCTTGTCTATGGACTCTTTTAATCCCTCCATGATGATTCTGTTTAATACTGTTCCTGGCACTAATATTAACATTATTCCTCTATAATTTGTGTACTCTTGTAAATTTTCCTTCTTAGGCAACTTGACCGGAAAATCTTCCTTCGATTCTGCTAGTATTTCCTCTCTCTCCCGATTTTTCCAAGTAGTTTTTATAATATCTCCATAGAGGTATCAAAATCTGTTTTAATGACCTCTGCTGGAATGCAATCTGGACCAGCAGCTTTTCCATCTTTCAGGAGCTTTATGGCTTTCTTTATTTCTTCTTTACTTGGTCGTTCACTGCTGATTTGTAGCTCCTCTTCTGCTGGCTGGATGTCTGGGGGATTAGTTGGAGATGGTCTATTGAGAAGTTCCTCAAAATGTTCTGTCCATCTCTTCATCTGTTTTTGTATATTACTAAGCAATTTTCAAATCTTATCTTTTATGAGGCCATTTGCTTACTTATACTTCCCTGTTAGTTTCTTTGTGTTGGTGTACAGGTCTCTCATATTTCCTTTGGCTGCAGCTTCCTCTGCTTCCCTTGCAAAATCATCAGTATATTTCATCTTGTCTCTTTTGATGTTTCTTCTTACTTCTTTGTTTGCTTCTATGCACACTTCATGAGCCTTGGCTTTGGAGCTTCTGGTTTTGCTTTAGTTTAAATCTTCTTTCTTGTTGTTCATGTCTTCTATCTTACTAATGGTTTCTTTTGTTATCCATGCTTTGTGCTGATGTTCTCTTTTTCTCAGTACTTCTTCACATTTCTCGTTCTATATATTTTTTACTAGTTGCCAGTGGTCTTCCGTATCTGTTTCATTTTCCAGCTGTTGGATTACTTGGTATTTGTTAGATACTGTTTTTTTCTCTTATTTCCTGACTTATTAGATATCCCTCATTATACTGTTGTCTATAGCTATATGCTGTTGTAAATTTCTTGAGTTTTAATTTTGTTTTAGCCAACGGAAGATGGTGGTCAGGTACAACATCTGCTCCTCTACATACTTTCAAATCATGCAATCGTTACCTAAACTTCTTACTTATGCATAAGTGATCAATCTCATTCTCAGTTCTGTGGTCTGGTGATATCCATTTTGCTTATTGTATTCTTTTATGTGGAAATATGCTTCCTCCTACAGCTAGTTGATTTGAAGCACAGAAGTTTGCTAATAGTTGTATATATAATAATAGGAATTTCGCTGAATTAAATCAGCTGAGGGCTTGAAGGGGCTAAATCATACAATATTCATCTTCACAAAAGGCGGCGGGTCCGATAAAAAGTTACCGTGCTCAGATGCATTCAGCATTGTTCTTGACTTCTGAAATAACTTGTGAAAACACCCTTGAGGCAGAAGCATCATTATCCTTCTATCTACAACTCTGCAAAGAGCAATCTTGTGCGAAGGTTGACACATTTGAAAACCCACATTAGGTTTCGGCAATAGTTGAACCACTACTGTAGAGAAAAGGGTAGGCACCCGATGACATAGTCTTCACCATTAAGACTGAAAAATACACATATTGGAAGCTTCGTAAGTTTCTTGCTGAGGTAAACTTCATCTTACTTTCCCTTTTTTTTTTTTTGTTGAAAATCATATAATTATGCGCCCCTGTAAATATCTTGTAACTTGGTGCCTGAGACGCAACTCAAGGTTCAAGCAGTACAAGCGTTCATCTTATCATCCCCAACTCATAATGTAAACCTCAGTATAACTAATAAGCCTCGAGCTGCTATTGTGTGGTTACATTGGCCAACGAGGGCTTATTAATACTTAGGCCGAGCGATAGTTACTCTTTCGTAACTGTCACGCTTCTATCATTCATGCTTGGTTTGTTATGGAAAATATTTAAATACTTTTCACCAAACAAATAAAATGAAAAGTTCATTTAAATAAGTATCAACAATAGTTCAATAAGAAACAGACATATTGTACATTCAAGACAGAGTGATTGAACAATAGATATATTATTAACACAGAAATAAGCAATGATAGAAGTCGAAGTTAATGATTGATATATATATATATATATATATATATATATATATATATATATATATATATATATATATATATATATATATATATATATATATATATATATATATATATATATATATATATATTCTTCTTAGTTCCAGTCAGAGCAGAGGTACACATTGGCTAGATGACCAAAGAAAGATTTATGTACATCGTAATGGATGAAATATGCCTTGCTGTTCAGCACAAGTGATAAAAAACAGTCCGTAGTTATGCCACTGAATTAGAAGAAGTTATGTATGAATCGTGCATATATCAGAGAACCAGAGTTAGGGTTATCTCTCTCTTTTGATCCTTAGCCGCCGACCGTCAAAGCAGTCAGTGGCCATCACGCCTAGTGGCGTCCTGTAGGGCAACAACAAATTGATTCCACTTTGCTCGGTCGGCGGCCATCCTTCGTACAGTGCCCCAACTCTGCTTCATTCTTTGCATCTCAGCCTCCACAGTCCTCCGCCAGGTTGTTTTTGGTCGGCCTCTCTTTCGTTTTCCTTCAGGGGTCCAAAGCATAGCTGTTCTTGTGATGGCATCAAGGTCTCTTCTGAGGACATGGCCAACCCAGCTCGAGCGTCTGCCAGCTATGATGGTGTGCATGTCCTCTTGCTTGCTCCGAGTAAGCAGATCTTGGTTAGTGATGGTATTCGGCCAAAAGATTCGGTGATTTTTTCTTAGGCATGTTGTGTGAAAAGAGGACAATTTCGACATTTTCTTCTCTGTAACTCTCCAGCATTCCGCACCATAGAGAAGCACAGAAAGCACACAGCTCTGATATAATCTTAATTTTGTGCTTGTGCTGTATTGGGAGGACTTCCAGATGTTGTTTAGGCTAAAGAAGGCTGTTCTTGCCTTATTCATTCTGATGTTGATGTCTTTGCCTGCCCCGCCGTCTGGTGTTACTATGCATCCTAGGTATGTGAAGGTGTCTGTCTGTACCAGTTGCTGATTCCTTACTGATATGGGCTCAGGGTTGCTCACATTGAGCGTCGTGACCTCCGACTTCTTTAAATTGATGTTCAAGCCCACCTGCTGGCTAAACTTATTAAGTCTATCCGTTTTTTCCTGGATGTGTTGATGTGAATGTGCTAGTAGTGCAATGTCATCTGCATATTCCAGATCTTCCAATGTAGAAAATGTAGTCCATCTTATTCCTCTTGGACTGCCCTCTGTTGTCTGACGCATCACCCAGTCTATGTCTGTTAAAAATAGAGTGGTTGATAAGGGGCATCCCTGTCGTACTCCTGTCTTCACCTCAAAGGTTAGGTTGCTCTGCTCAACACTACACGTACAGTTGGCATAGAGGCTTTTTATGATTGACACTATGCAGCGTGGAATTCCATAAGCCCACTGACAAACAACATTTTTCTTTCTTATATAAGAATAAGTGTTCTTAGGTCAGTTTCTTGCGCTGATTTCAAATTTGAAATCCGTTTATCTCTATCACGTCGGGTTCTTAAGATATTTGTGAATAAATATATTTTTGGGAAACCGTTATTTGCTCCGTTTCATTTTTACTATATATAAAATTAATAAAATGCAAAATAATTCTACTTTTTATACTGCTAAAAGATGCATGACATATGTTACGTTATATTTCAAATAGTTACTGTATTTTGAAATAATTCTGAGTGAAATATGGCTTCTAGAAGTTGTAGAAATTCGGCTGATCTGTTCTGTTACGTGTGCGGATATTTTACCGATCGTGTTCACCAGAAAAACTTTACACCATTGCTAAAGAAAGCATATGAACTTTATTTCGATTCGAGAGTTGATGATGCAAATAAATCTTGGAAGCCAAATGCAGTTTGTTCGACTTGTGCAAATACATTGGCAGGTTGGTTACGAAAATCGCCGAAGCATAAGTCGATGCCTTTTGGAGTGCCAGTAATATGGCGTGAACCGACAAATCACGCTACTGATTGTTACTTCTGCTTGACAAATATCTATGGTTTCACTTTTAAAACTAGAAAGTCTGTGGTTTATCCAAATATTGAATCGGTTTCGAAACCAGTGCCTCATGATCCAATCACGTGTCCGATCCCAGTTCCACCAGAACAATATCCGTTGGACGTGAATGAACCATCAGAAAGTGATAGTTTACCTGCTTTAGAAACTAATTCTGACTCGGATTATGTACCGGTGAATGATGGTGTTCACTTAATTAACCATTCAGAACTTTCAGATCTAATACGTGATCTCGCTCTCACCAAAAGGACAAGCGGAATTACTCGGTTCGCGACTCAGAGAATGGAATCTTTTAGCGCCCAATACTCCGATATCTAAATTTCGTCATAGACACAGAGAACTTGTTCAATACTTTGAGATGGATGATGACATTTGCTATTGCAAAGATGTAAAAGGTCTAATGGTGCACCTCGGTCATGAGCACATAGTCAACGAATGGCGACTTTTCATCGAATCTTCCAAGACTAGTCTAAAAGCCGTGTTATTGCATAATGGAAATTTATTTTCATCAATTCCAGTCGCCTACTCTGTTCATATGAAAGAAACTTATGACAATATGGCTATACTTTTGGCAAAAATAAAGTACAATGACTACCAATGGCGGATTTGTGGAGACCTAAGGGTCATTGCAATTCTCACGGGCATGCAGACTGGGTATACTAAATTTTGTTGCTTCCTATGTGAATGGGACAGCCGCAACAGACAGGAACATTATGCAAGAAAGGTGTGGCCTATCAGGGATCGTATGCAGCTCGGGCATAAAAATGTAATACACGAGCCATTAGCTAACAAAGACAGCATCATTTTACCACCGTTACATATAAAGTTGGGGCTCATGAATAATTTCGTAAAAGCGTTAGATAAAACGAGCAAAGCTTTCACTTATCTTCGAGAAAAGTTTCCGCAAATTAGCGATGCAAAGATTAGCGATGCAAAGATAAAGGAAGGTATCTTTGTAGGACCTCAGATTAGGAAAGTTATTGCAGACAAACAATTCGAGAACTTGTTACATGGTAGTGAACTTCGCGCATGGATGGCATTCAAATCGATCGTCGATAACTTTCTGGGAAATCACAAATCTGTCGACTATGTGCATATTGTTAAGCAGTGCATAGATGCATACATAATTATGGGCTGTAACATGTCCCTCAAAATCCATTTGCTCGATTCGCATCTTGACTTTTTCCCTGACAACCTTGGCGAAGTCAGCGATGAACATGGAGAACGATTCCATCAAGATATCGCCGTAATGGAGTCACGTTATCAAGGACGGTGGAGTGTGACCATGCTTGCTGATTATTGTTGGATGCTTCATCGCGATGTACCACATGCCATTCACCGACGAAAGTCGACTGCAAAGAAATTCAAGCCTACATAACTGTTATACTTCTTGTACAAATGATGTTGTAATACTGTATGCGTTGTTAAAAAACTTCAATTGCGTATTTCTAGAGATCCCGACCTGATAGAGAAAAACGGTTTCCAAATTTAAAAACAGCGCATTAAAATTGATCAGAAAAACATAGAAATGTTAGAGAAAGAAAAAAAAAATTTTTTTTGTTAGTCAGTGTTATTGCAGTTTGCAAGATCTCCCTTCTTGGGCAATTTGGCAATTATTCCTGATGGTGTTGTCCCCGTTTTCCAGACTTGTGCAAATAGTGGTTCTAATAGTTCTGCTGCTAGCTCAGGGTCTGTCTTAAATAGCTCTGCATTTAAGTTATCATGGCCAGGAGCTTTTCCGTTCTTTAACCCTTTAAATTAGGGTTATAATGAAATGAAAATGCTGCTGCAACTATGTGACAAAATGGATTATATGTAGTGGGCACATGGATGTAGCTACAATCCCACCTATTTCTTTCTGATTTTTGGCATGCCCATTTTACTTCTTTTTGTTCTATATATATATATATATATATATATATATATATATATATATATATATATATATATATATATATATATATATATATATATATATATATATATATATATATATATATATATATATATATATATATATATATATATATATATATATATATATATATATATATATAGGATGGGATTTAGCATCGCCACTGTGACGAAACGTAAAACTGGCCCTGCTATTTTCTTTACATGCTTGTGCGTGAGCAAGAACGAGCTGAGGCGATAGAAGGTCAGTGTTCCCACCCAAGTACGTGAGGCAGGAACGTTTACATACAACCCTCCCGCCTTTCCCAGTGCAAGTCGCGGGTAACTTGATTCTGCAAGGTTGCAAGTTTAGCAGTAAGCCTCCCGGCACTCACTTGCTTGTTTGTCTGCTGACGGTCGGTGAGCAGGGGAGCGAAAGATAAACTGTAAAACCAGGTCAACACTGGTCAGCACAGGGGGCAAGGGGAAAGGATTGTTAATAACAGTTTATCTGTCAATGGATATACCCGTGCTTTGCTGTAAAGGATTTTGATTGGATGCTGACTAGATGTTAAATGTCTTCTATTTCTGCTTTGCTTTAAATGATGTTTGATCTTGATGTTGAATAGATGATAAGTGCTTGTTGACTATGTTTATTACAGCAACACCTGGTCACCTCCGACAAGAGTTCTGAGCCATTAGCCTAGAATTACCTTCCTGCCTTCCTATAAGGCCTGGTAAACCAGCGACTCCTTTACATCGGGATAGTCCTCAACGTACTGCAGTTGTGGTTCTTCAGTCCGACTCCTTATTGCGGGTACAGTCGGTTAATTTTCCCTTGCTGGGAACCACTATCAACGCCTACTTGCAAAGCAAGTGGAGTGCCTTGCTCCACAGGCGTCATCTGCATTCACCTTCTATATATCTGTTCGCGCCTTCCCAAGAGTGGCGGACCTTTGTACCAGTGGAGGGATTACCTTCAGAGTCTCATTAAATCTGAAGTGCACGCATTGATTACCTCCGGGTTCTAACTTAGATCTACAGCACCTTGTCTAGGTAGAGGCCTAGCCTTGGTCCCAAGATTTCGTTCCAGTGATGGAGTTATGGTGGAGTTGGTTCTACGGATTTGCAGCAGTCTAGTGAAACGAGATGGTAATCATCTTCCCTGTTAGCGATCCGCCAATTTCAAGCGTAATATATAACAAGAGTGGCCAAGGAGAAAGATTATTAATTTTGTCGGGGAATTGTGCGCAGCGAATTGGGGCATTTTAAGAACTGAGGGACATTAGTGTATATACTGGCTCTATCGCTGACAAGGATAAGTCAGCAGGGTGATTGGTGGTGTAGGAATTTGTTTATTTCAGGGTTCCTGCTGAAGGATTAGCTTAAACGTCTTCTCCATAACAGCTGGAGTTAAATCACGTGGATTAAGCCTACTATTACGTTAGCTAGCATTGTGGTAACTTGATTAATTTTGTTATAATGCATTTGTTTGGGTGTATTTGCTTGAGATAAATAATTATTGCTTTTTTAAACGAATTTTGTTGTTGTTGTGAATGTGACGTATAGTGGAAATATAGCCTACAGCAGGGGTCGGCAAACTACGGCACGCGTGCCAAGCGTGGCACGTGGAACGATTTTCAATGGCACGCTGAGTGAATTAAAATAATGTACACTCTTCTAAACCTCTACACCTCACGGTAGAAGGGGAACGACTAAGTAAGTAAGTATGTGGTTATACTTTGCGGCGCCCGCTAGTCTGGGGTCTACCAGCTACCGTGGTTTGCAGGATCAGATTCTTGAAAAGAATCGCAAGCGAATTTTGACGGGCAAGCGGAGACGTAATATCATAATTACGCAATAGTGTCTGGCTAGTGCCTGGACGAGCGTATTTATTTCGTTTTAGCTCGCAGTTTTTGACTCCCAGTGTGAGTTTTTAGCAACAGTGACTGACCTCGACGAAGTTATATTTCCGTCCTATCCTTCCCCTCTCTCCCGAGCACCACCACCTCTACAGTTCTCTCGGCTGTCGCATACTCATGCCCGTACAGTCCGTTGACCGCAGCACAAAAGTTGGTGTTGGTATTAAGTAATACGGTGCCATTAAAATGACTCAAAAAAGACAAAAAACTTGATATACGCTCGTTTCAAGACTTTTGGACAAACGAATATGGATTCATACAACAAAAGGATCGTGCTGTTTGTGCTTTATGTTATGAAAGTGTCGTGTGCCGTACGTCAAGTGTACAAAGACACTATCAAACCAAACATCAGACCATGTTTAAAAACTCTGAGGAGAAAAGTGAAACCATAAAAATGGCTGTTTCTGGCTACAAAAACAAAGTAGTATTTTTAGTCAAGTAATTGGAACCAAAAATAAAGCTACCGAATATAGTTACAAAATTGCACAGTGTGTGGCTTCGAAGGGCAAACCTTTTACAGATGGAGAATACATCAAGGAAACTTTTTTTTAGCAGTGCTGAAATTTTGTTTAGTGATTTACCAAATAAAGAAACAACACTGTCTCGGATTCGAGAAATACCGGCTTCTGCGAGATCAATCGAGAGGCGCATAAATGATATGGCTGAAAATGTAACGGTAAAACAAACAACCGGGTTACAACAAGCTGTTGTATTTAGTGTCGCTCTTGACGAAAGTGTCGATGTGAATGACGTGGCGCGCCTAGCTATAGTTGCGCGATATTGTGACAACGACCGTATTTATGAAGAACTGTGCTGCTTGATACCTTTTGATGGTACAGCCAAGGGAGAGGACATTATAACTGCATTTGTAAGCTATTTCGAAAATCAGAACATTAACATGAATAAAATATTCTGTGTTACTACTGATGCCGCCCCTGCATTTATCGGAAAGAACAAAGGATTTGTTAAACTTTTTGAGGATCGTATTGGACGTCAAGAATTGAGCTTCCATTGCATTATACACCAGGAGAGTTTGTGTGCGAAGATTTCGTCACTATCCTTGAACTCTGTAATGGAAACTGTTGTCAAGATAGTTAACTTCATAGTTCCTCGACCTTCATTGACCCACAGGCAATTCAAGTCTCTTCTACAAAAAATGGAGAGCGCATATGCGGACCCCCCGCTGTACAGCAATGTTCGTTAGCTTAGTCGAGGTAATATTTTGAACAGATTTGTATCATGTCTAGAAGCAATCAAAGGTGTTTCTTGATGAAAAGGAACAACATTTCCCGGAATTGAATGACGAGGACTGGCTGTGCAAGCTGATGTTTCTGGCTGACATAACTACAAATCTGAATGCGTTTACAAGGGCAGGGTCAAACAGTACTTGATCTTTGAGCACTGGAAAGGATTTGCGTCAAAATTAGACATATTTTCAGAGATATTACCACTAACACATACAAGTACTTTCCAAACGTAAAGGCGCATTCAAATCGATTTACTGTCAACAGAGATGAGCTTCAGAAGTACGTTGAAGAGCTCAAAGGAGAGTTTGCTAAACGAGTTCAAGACTTCAAAATTCACGGGCCCATGTTTTCTTACCTCATCAAGCCCGACTTAATTGATCATACTATAGTGCGTTTCAAAAAGATCGGTCGACGATTGACTTCAAATATCTCCATATTCCTTGCACTGATAAACATGATTTTTTGCATGTGGTCTTATATTTTCAATGTCCCAAAGTTTTTATAAAATTCAATGTTGCAGGTAGTGTTCTTTTCTTGCAACGGCTAATTCCTTTGATCTTTTTTAAGGAAGTAATTATTTTGTTCTGGAAGAAAATAGTTTACCGTAAATGAAGGAAGTTGCATATTTTCGGCATAGGCGTATGTACAATTCGAATGTTAGAGGGGTTTGTTAACTGATTACTACGTGAGGTCCTTTTTTATTTCTTCGAAATATTTGAGAGAATAATAACGCCTATTCGTTGTAAATGTTACTTTTTATACTAAAACGTGAATGGATGCATGAAGAGGTGAATGTACTGTGTATATTAAAAATAGTAGTGAAATCGCGGAGATAAAAAGGAAATGAATTGGTTTACATATACACATAGATGGAGGAGAAAACATATAAAACATATAAGGTATTTACACATTCATTCTGAGTCAGACGAGTCTAACATATTGATTACTATTCTCGGCTGAACGAACGACAGTCCATCTTTTTTCCAATAGTCATTTTCCTCTTTTAAGACATGGTCTTCACATTTACACCAATAATCTTTGTCTATCTGCGAGAGGGCGGCATATGTTAGTTCTTTCATTTTGCATAATTTGAAAGTTTTATTGTCAGCTGCCACCTGTCCTTTAACTTTTGCCCAAACGAGTTCAATTGGGTTTAAATGTGAATGATAAGGTGGCAGTCTCAAACACATATGTCAAAACTATCTACTACTTTCTTCCTTGCGTCCTGGTATTGATTGAACTGAAAATTCCATTAGCTTTGAGTAATTGACGAAATGAGCGTTTACTTAAACCCAAAGCGTGAATAGTTCTCTTTTCAGGATTTGAGAGACTCCGATACAGTTTACCACGCTTAGCTTCTCTGCAGAAATATTTATACATCTTCACTGCCATTGTATGCAGTGTAAGGAACTTGACTTTCATACCCATTGTATTACAGACCTAGAATACCGCAAGATACGCCTATGCACTGAAATACACAATCAGTAGAACCTAGTGCCCTGGTAGAACGGTAACTGAACACACCGGAAGGGTCAATGTAATGTTCAAAACAGTGCGGTAGTGAGCTGAAACACGTGATTTTCGTTCAAGATGTTAAATCGAAATAGCTCACAAATATGAAGGGGTAAGCCCTTTAAAATTACGGTTGGACTAGGAGGTAGTCGATTTTGTATACTTTAAATAAAGAAAATTTAAAACCATAAGTTTGTTAACGAGGAAAAAAATGTCCCCCTCGGGACATAGCGATCATTAGGTCATATGCAAAGTTGCAACAATTACGATCAAGTGGTTGCAGAGATATTGAATATTAAACAACGGCAAACATTGTGAAACGCACTAAACATCCCATTTGACCTATCTCTTTTCGAGTGGACGAATGTTGACAATTTTGAAATGCAACACATCGAATTCAAGGCATAAGAGCTATGGACGATAACATGTCTAGAATTGCTAAAAATTCTTGAAGGAAGCTGCTTGGAAAAGTCAGCTGCCATCCTCAACTGCTGGACATCCCTGCCTGAAGCGTTCACCTGTTTGAAGAAAGTTGCATTCGCTCTACTTTCGGCATTTGGGTCAACTTATACATGTGAACAAATTTTCTCACACATGAAAGCTGTTTTAAGTCCACAGAGAAGTCGCTTAACACCTGTGCATTCAGAAGCCTGTGTGAAGCTGAAATTGACAAAATACACACCTGATTTAACAATTAACCAAGGAGAAGCAAGGACACGGGTCCCATTAATTGATTAATGACTAAGATCAATAATAATCAATGATTACTCATATTAAAATTTTAATAACGTGTTTTATGTTTGGTCATTGCTAGCGTAATGAAGCATAATCCCAAAATGGACCAGTTCTATGGTAATCCGCAACATTAAACAAGATCTTAATTGTTCCAAGGAGCTTCTGGAAGAGAATACAGGTGGCACAACAAAGCAAACTCGATTTTTTTTTTTTTTTAAGTCTCCAATATCTTCTGCTCCCATTAACCAAGTAGCCGTGTCTTCTACATTTGGAGCCAGAAAAATCTTATTTTTTTTCTGTACAAAACCTTCTGCTAACCAGTCGTCTGTGACAACTGTACCCAAAAGCGATCGAAGTAGAATCGATTAAAGTCCTGTAATATTTTTAAAAATCTGTATTGTTAGTAAGGTACAAACATAATATTTTGTTTGCTTTCAATATGTCTGATAATTATATGTAGTTTCGAAAATGTTGTTAACTGTTTAGTTTTTGTTTTGTATCACTTTTACCTAATTTTTACTCAGTTTTCTGGACCTTGGGAACGAATTAATTTGTCTTCTATTAAGTCTTTTGGGAAATCGATTTTCGTTATGCCCTTTTTCGGTTAGCGCTCGATATTTCAGGAACGAATTAACAGCACTAAGTGGGGGAAATATATATATATATATATATATATATATATATATATATATATATATATATATATATATATATATATATATATATATATATATATATATATATATATATATATATATATATATATATATATATATATATATATATATATATATATTTTTTTTTTTTTAATATATATATATATACCTAGTATATATGTTACTCTGACACGAAGATATACAATGTCAAATATTGCTAGTGAAATGGGGACATGTTAGGAGTTTATGATATAGCCTATGATGTATCGGCTGAATTCATGAAAATAACTCCCAACAATGTAATGCTTTTGTTTCACTGAATTTGAATACCTAACCAATTCTGTTGTGTTCTTTAATAAAGCGATGTTATTCTGCTATCGCAACTTTTAAATGAATCCCAAAATTCCTATATCTTAAAATAAAATCACGAATATTTGAAAATAGTGATAATAATTATATATGAAATAATCTCTCGCACCACAGTATAAGCCTATAAACATATAAGGAGGGGAAACCTGAGGCCTGTAAACAGCAAATAAATAAACAAACAACACAAAGGTATGTTATCAGGCACTCAGTGAGAAATAAAGAAGTAGAAGACCAGACAACAGAAAAACAACAGAAGTGATAGGCTTACCGGGATTCTAACCAAGACCTTCCGAACGGCACCTACCGCCTAGCCACGGAAGCGAATCGCCACTATCCACTCTGCCAGCTAAGCATTGCTCCGCGGGATAAGACAAATACTGAGGCAGTTACAAGGCAGTCCTTGTGTTGGACTATCCTGGGAAAGAGATGTTGTGGGAGACTGAAGAACTCAAGGAGAATGATACCAGAGGCAGCCATGACAGGGATAAAGAACACGTGGTAAGACCGTTAACGGATGTCACAGGATAGGAAGATCTGGAACGAATACCTGAAAGCCTAAGCTACTTAGGAAGCCAAAAGTTAATGATGATGGTGATGACGACGACAATTATGATGTGGATGATGATGACGACGATGATGATGATGAGGATGACGCCAATTATGATGATGATGATCCGGACAATGATGATAACGAATACAACAATGATGATGAGGATGATGATAACGACCATGATGATGATGTTCATGACGATGATGATGAAAATGGTGATGATGATAATGATGATAATGATGATGATGATAATGATGATGATGATAATGATGTTGATGATAATGATGATGAGGTGCCTTAACAACCTTATTTCTGTCGAGGTATTGTTACAAAGTCTATTTGCAACAGGCTTTTCGATGATTCACTTTCTCACCTGGTATGTTTGATCATGATCGTAAAAAAAACTTTTTTAAACATCAGATGTCATACGCGTTCGTATTTCTTGTATAGTCAACTGTAGGATCTAGAATGCCTGTTCATGTTACACAAACGATAGGGAAATATAAAATGTCAACTAAAACGGAAGAAATATGAAAAACAGCATATAAATACTGGAATATTTACAGTCAGGTGGGTCAACCATTCATTCATCACCCTTAGGCTCTCCAAGATGTAAAGTCTTCAACAAACTTTTGCCAAGTCTTCATGTCCCGTGCCATCCGCTCAAGGGCTTTCCATGTCATGTTCTGTCTCCAGTTCCCTTCTCCGTGTGTTCCTTGGTTTCCATCTACCTCTCTCTTACCTGGGGGATTCCAGAACAATAAATGCTATCAACAGGTTTCCTTAATTTAATGTGTACCAGTCCCATCGCCAGCACCATCTTCTCATTTCTTCTTTCACTTGAACGTGTCTGGTTCTTGTCATATCTGTTAAATTCTTCTGTTCTAAGCAATCATCCATTTGTGGGAGTCTGTAGCTTTGTGGTAACATTTTTTATTGTTCTCCACACAATAAGACTGACTTGACAATAGAGTTGAAGATTCTGATGTTTATGTTGGAACTTGATTTCGCTTGATCTCAAAATATTTCCCCTTGCGATAAAAGCTCCTCTAGTGTTTTGTATTCTTATTTGAGATATCATTCTCTGTTCCTCCAACATGATCTATTTTGGGGCCAAAATATATTTATGATTCTGCATCTTGTTGGGGTGTTTCGTCACGTACAATCTTTTCCTGCATTTATTCTCACTATCATTATCTTCTCTCTGTGTATTTTCAAACTCACTGGCTGTGACCTCTCATCAAGCGGCAATATGTATTACTAGATCTTTATTAGACCCTGCATTCTTATTATGCCGTTACTCAAGATTATACACAAAGTTTTTGTTCTTGTAATAAACCGTGTGACTATATTGTGCATTATCCTTTTTCTCTCTATACTCAAAACGTGTTCAGCAATTAAGGTTGCCCCATTGTATGGCTCTGGAACATGGAGATTGGGACCCAAAGACGCAGCAACAGAGAATGCAGTCAGCGACTCATAGCTTGACTGCTTGCGTCAGGGTCAGCGAACCAGAGCTGACCAGGACCCTACTCCACCTTCACGGGGTGGTCCTGGAAACAGGCTGCATCACTGCAGTCTGGCTGAGAGAGTAGGGATCGAAGAAGGAAGACAAACCCGGTCCCATAAAATGCCGTGCTGAAGTTGGATGTACCGGCCGAAAGGCGCAGATATCGCAGCTCCGCTGTAAACAGACACAACGCAACCAACGTCCTTTTCAGGACGAACCCGGAAAAAGAAGAAAAAGAACATGGAGATTAACAAAAGCTACAAAAGCTACAGACTATCATTAATGGGTGCTTCGTAGAACAGAAGGATTGAAGTGAAATGGAAAAAAATCACTAATAGAACTGACAACAAGAATCAGACAACCACTAGTGGAACTATAGATGAGAAGAAGACGATGGCGATGGATAGGACACACGTTGACGAAACCTATTGTTAGCATTACAAGGCAGTCCTTTGGTCTGGAATCCCCAGGGTAAAAGATGTAGTGGCAGACAGAAGCAAGGAGAAGAGAACTTGAGACAAAATTGAAGAAGCAGACATGGACAGACATTCAGCTGATGGCATGTGACAGGAGTACGTGGCATACGTTTGTTGAAAGCCTATGTTCCTTGTAGAACTAAAACATATTGATTGATTGATTGATTGAATGATTGATTTAACACATATTACCAATATGAAAATAAGAGTAAATTAAATATAAACTCTCACACTCTCGTCTTTCATACCCGCCTGCCTAAAAATACACAGCACAAGTATGAAGAATGTATAGCTTGTCGTAGATTTTTGATAGGAGAATTAAGACTTGGGTTGGTCCCTTCTGAATAGATTAGAATAGATGATAGACACAGTGAGAGTTAGTAAAAGAAATAGATTCCACGAGTGAGATGATAGAATGTGATATAGAGGCTGTCTCTGAAAGCGAAAAAAAAAATCTTCTCTCTCTCACCTATCTTCTACGACAGCTTTACAGCGTCAGACAGTCTAAACACATATTTATATATATATATATTTTACCTATATTTCTATCTACTCACGGGCACGCACATTTACGTGACTACAGTTAAACACAAAGACGTGGGAAATCTATAACAATGAATATATATATACTAGAACGAGCTGACCAACACGCTGATTAATTCCAAGGGAAATTTTAATTATCATTTAAAATTTCTTCGCAACACATAGAAATTACATCAAAACATATACAAATAGTCATAAAAATATCAAGAGAATGCTACAAGGATGATAGCCCCGTTATGATATTAGCTCTAGGTTTAGCCCACAGCCCCGTTATGAGACAGATGATGGCCCAAAGAGTCACAAATACATATGGTTAGGGTCTAATATTGTCCCCCTTAGAAGGTATAGACTGACTTTGACAGCAGTATCTATTCTAACGGAACAATTAATACAACAAGTGAGTGCATTAAATAACGAACGTCCTTCCGTCACTTTCACTCGGCTCATTCATCAGGGTACCCTGGCACACGTGCTTACCTAAAAAAAACTTGATGTTGTTCACTGTCTGGCGCAACCTTAGGACACTTCTCTACAGTGAATCTGTATTCTTTGGATAAAGCGAATCCCAGCTCTACAATTACAGGTTTCTTCCACTGTTTTCGGGGAGCGTTCACTTCACGAGTTAAGTTTTTTTGATTACTGTTCATGTCACTTCGATCAGATAGGGTAAGCAAGTTTGAACGGGCACACAGAGTCAAAACACGAGGGTTTCCTTCATTTGGGAAAAACTGACCAGTGGACAACTTCTTTTAACAGATAGTCTTGGTTCACTATACACTCTTTCAATACTTGTCGTAAGTTTTAATGTTATTTCTTGTAATTATTCTCGCCGCCCGGCAGCATGTATATTTGAGTTTATTGTGAAGAAATAATGTCTGGCTCAAAGGCCCAGTATAAACATTTAGTCTTTAGAAAACCGTTAGTGGGATTGGTATTACTGTCTACTCTGATGGCACCTGCACTGTCAGACCAGTGTTACTTGAAACAACCCACGTGGTTAAAGATAGGAAATGTCTATTCTTCTCACAAGTATGTCTCTTTACTACTAAACGCTGGCAAGTTTGGATCACCCCAGTATTCACTGCATAAAATGGAAAAAGCACATTTAAATAATTATACATACTATGTATAAGGATATAACTTATATTTTAAACTGCAAGCGTAGAGCTTATCATTTAACACTTCCCGTGAAATAAGTTACATTATAAAATCACTCATCATGAATTAGGAATAATGGGGTTATTCCGTCACCACTCATGATGCATCTAGCATTTATAAGTTTGTTTAGCAAAATATACTTCGCCTGAGTATTAGCAGTTAAATGCAATATTTTTTATTAGCCGAATGGGTTTAGCTAGAAATTTATAATTTATCTTGCTTTCCACTGTAACTCGTCGACTAAAGAATATAACAAACTATTAAAATAATCACTCTGCACACAGAACTAGTTTAAAATGAAATAGGCGATTAAACACTTTATCACTTTATAAATACTAGATATTATATAGTTACCTCAACCACAGCACTACAGACTAAACTATGAACTAGAATACTGTAATCTAATGGTAATCTAGAACTCGGCAAATGCCCAAGAAACTCAGACTTCGCCAAAACACAAATATTAAATCTAGCATAGCGATCTGTCTACTGCGAATTTAAGAGTCAGAATGAAATTAAAGTTTCAAACTTGGGTTAATATTTTAAACCAGACAGTGGATGAACTATTATTTCGTAGAACGAAATGCTCACCCCTTTCTCATCACAGCATGTCGTAACTGCCACCAGTGCGATTTCGCACCTTCGTTAGCAAACTGACCGAGAAACGTGCGTGTCCATTGCAAAGGTAGACAACTTGTCTGAAATGCAGGGCAGTTTTCACACTTCAAGCTGAACTCATCCTGAGAACCATAACTGACACTTTGCTTTCTCGCACCTTGCCTAAGCGCTCAGCCGAGAACTCCGTGTGGCAGGTGAAAAAATGTCAGACGATAAGTCTGCATCTATATCCTGCGAAACGAATTATCACGCCTTCTGTCGCCCTGCAGCCCTGACATCTACGTAATCAAGTTTCAGTCAGCATGAGAAAGAAAGACGGTAAAATTTCGAATGGGAAAAGAAAATATTTTTCGCAAACTAACGAATGCGAAAAAATTATATATATGAAAAAGGGTAAAGAGTGACAGAAAAACTTAGAGGACCCGAGTGGAAGAAAGAGGAAAATATAGACAATTTATAGAACATAACTCCCTATGTGACAGGACGTCCCCCCTTAAGATATGGAAGCAGTCCATGTCTACGTTATGGAAATAAATTTCCTATATCCGTAGCTTCAGGGTGTCTGTCCTCTTCCCTCTCATCTCCCCCTCCATCTCTCTCCAATTCCCACTCAAGTCTACTCCCAAAGTTTCCTTCCTCTGGAATGTCTCCCATGCGCGCTTGAAAGAGCGTCGCCGCTTCTGACATTTTTCAAAGATTTCCTGTGATTGGAGTGGAATTTCCCTGCCACTATCGTCATCTTCGTCAGTTTTGGCGATCGTCAGGAGATGGTCGGATGTCGGCACTGGTCTTTCCAAGTATCTCTTTAAGAGATTTAAATGGAAAACCTTCTCCTTTCCTTGAATAGAGATCTGGTAGTTAGCCTTAGAAATCTTTTTCAGGACGGTAAACGGCCCTTGCCATCCGATCTTCAGTTGGTTGTTTCCGGTAGGGAGTAACACCAAAACTTTCTCTCCTGCTTCCAATTCTCTCTCTTTCGCGACTTTCCTGTATCGGTTAGCGTGCTTTGTGCGTTCTCGCTTAAAGTTGGTCGTTGCTAGGTCCCATCCTAGTTTCAACCTTTCCTTTAAATCCGATACGTATTTACTGGCTGAGACAACTGTCTCATCAGCCTTCTGGTCTGTCAGCGACCATAGTAAGGCTTCCAGCGGCCCCTTTATAGGTCTGCCAAATAAAAGCGTAGCTGGCGGAAATCCTGTGGAAGTATGAGGAGATTCTCTGTAGCCAAATAAAGCTGCCGGAATGCAACATACCCAATCTTCAGGTTTCACTTGTGCCAGTCTACTTAACATCATGTTGAGGTTTCCACTAACACGTTCCACGAGCCCATTTCCGGCCGGAGTATAAGGCTTTGTGTAGATGTGTTGGGTCCTCAAGATCTTAACGATCTCATCCATCAACAGGTTTCGGTATGGAGATCCGTTTTCCGTCAACATTTGTTGAGGGAATCCCAACCGAGTGAAAATCTGCACGAGGGCTTCTGCGACATGCTTGGCATCTGCGCATGTTAGCGGGATAGCTTCTGCCCATAAAGTGCATGTATCGACTAAGGTCAGGATAAACCTGTTCCTTCTTTTAGTCCTTTCGAAAGGCCCTAAAATGTCGATCACAACCCGTTCGAATTGTGTTCCCACTATTGGCATTTCACCCAAAGAGACTGGGGGTGCCCGTTGCTTGGGTGGCACACGTTGGCACTGGGCACAGGATTTGACATATCTGATAATGTCAGTATTTACTCCTGGCCACCAATAATGAGTGGTTATCCGTTGGTTTGTGACGTTCTGTCCCATGTGTCCGCTAAAGGGAAGAGAGTGCCCCATTTCTAGGATTTGGCTTCTGTACTGTTTCGGTACTAGGAGCTGGTTGTAACCTTGGTCAGGCTTGCCCGTTCTCCGATAAAGTACGCCATCCTTAGAAAAAATTTCCCCGTGCTGTCTGGGTTCCTTAGCCATGGGCAGTTTCCTAAAGCAGGGTGCCAAAGTAGGGTCCTTGTATTGCGCTTCTTTAAGTTCCATGGGTAACAAATTAGGCGCAGGCTCCCGTTCCTTCTTGGTTTGCCCTCTTGTAGTTACTGCTGCCACAATCGGCTCTTCCAGTTTCCCAATACACACGTATTTCCCGCCAAGTATGACTGGGTAGATGGGATCATCCATAACAGCCGCTTTGATCACACCTCTGACAAAATCAGAGTGGATCTCCACCAATGCAATGGGAAGCGCTGTAGGTGCATCACTCTTACGAACTCCACAAAGTTGGACGGTCTCTGCTGTCTCTTGACCGGGTTGACCAGGTTTCTGGCAACAATGCAATCATAAGAAAACCCCGTGTCAAATAAACAAGAAGTTTGAGAACCGTTCAATGTAACAGTACCTTGCGTTGAGGGTGTATCCCCAACAGGTTGGAAATCACTGTCAATAATTCCGCCTTGCGAGACTGTTAGCAAGCATCCGATGCGTTTAGGCTCGGTGTGCTCACTCTGATCATATGTCCCGTGCTCAGGGGTTTTCCCTTTGCCACCTTGTCCTTTCTGGCTGCGCTGCCATATAGGGCGGTCGTGTTGATCAGACTGTTTGGGGTGGTTGGGGTACTTGTTCTTGTAGAACTTGGTCTTTTCAGGAGGGGGTTTTTGAGGTCCAGTTTCTCTGTGGTTATTCTGATTAGAAGCATTAGAAGCCTGAGAAGCTTGGTCAAGATTATTTTTTCCGAGAATGCTCTTCTGTCGGTTTTCGTTTTATTGCCGGTAGTTCAGCCAGCGCATTGTGATATCGCTCAGACTTCTCTAAGATGTCTTCAAGTTTTTCTGCCCCCTGCTCAGCTAGAAATCTCCGGGTATCTGCAGACAATGTGTTCTTTATTTGTTCTGTTAAAACAAATTCCTCAAGACCTTCGTAGGTAGAGGGGAGCTGCGAGAGCTCTAGGCACTTTGTCAGATAACCCTTCAAACGAGACGAGAACTGCTGAAAAGTTTCAGAATTCTCTTTCCTGCTGTTGCGAAACAGTTGCAAAAATTTACGAGCGTTCATTTCAAAGCGCTCCAGTAACGCTTTCTTCAACAGATCATAGTTGTCTTGTTGGCTGCTTTCCAGTTTGGCGTAAACATCATACGCACTGCTTTTCAGCGCCTGAGAAAGCTTCATGTTCCAACGCGACCTCTCTAAATCGTACAGAGTTGCAATTTTCTCAAATTTCTCTAGCCAAGTGTCAATCTTCTCATTAGGACAAGGGAAAGATTCAAGCGTAAAAGACATCGCAGTGAGGTGAGTAGCTTGTGAGTTAGAAGGATCAGTTAAGGAGGAATGGGGAGAAGATTCTCCATTGCTGGAGGAAGAGGCAGCACCACGACTTTGGAACTCTAGAGCTTTAAGTGCCAGCTCATGCTGTCTCTCCTCCCTCTCCTTCTCCTGCTGTCTCTCCTCCCTCTCCTTCTCGTGCTGTCTCTCCTTCTCCTTCTCTCTTTCCTCATGCTGCATCCTGCGAATTTCCATTTCGTCATCCATCTTCTTCTGCTGTAATGCTTCGGCTGCTTCTTCCTTCCTCCTAGCTTCTTCTTCTTTCCTCTCCGCGTCATATCTCTCAAGTTCGTCTCTGACAAACGCTTTCGCTTCCTCTCCTTCCAGTCCCTCCTCTCTCGCTTCGTCCCTGAGGAGTTGTCTAAGCTTTGCCCTCTCGGCCATATTAAGTCAGTTACTGAGACTTAGTGGAGAACGAAAAGAAGAAAAGGATACACTGATTCCTACCACTTACGAGAAAATACCAAATAAAAGATTATATTCTTAACCCTGGGATACCTCCTCCAAAATAAAATCTAACTATCACTGCTATTAATCGGCAATAAAGCACCTAATGCAAACACGACTACGCCAACTAAATGGTAGTTAAGATTACTTCTGAAAAATAAGTTGCTACAGTGGAAACAAAATAATTATTGCAAAAATTAAAGAGAAAAAATAATCCCTTAATTTTTAATCCACTATCAAGTTTACCCCTGAAGACAGTTAGGGTGAGGGAGACAATTAATCTGGACAAATAGTCCGAAACGCACGCCTTAGCTTTGCTCAAACACCTACCTGCTTCAGAACCCTTGTGAATGTTATACACTCACAAAACTTTACCAGCGTTTAGTATTACAAATCAACAATTAACATATATTCCGACAAAATCAACATGTAAACCAAATGTATAATGCTTCTTAATGCTGTGCAAAAAAACTTATCAGTTTGTGTGGTCAGCACGCCCGTAAACAGATCGTTAGTCTAGGGCAGTGTTTCTCAACGGGGCGGTACCGCCCCCTGGGGGGTGTTTTTAAGATGTCTGGGGGCGTTCTAATGGGTCGCAACGATTGGGGGTCGCTGCTTCCATTCAGGGGGGCGTTGTGTACATTTTTACAAGAATCAATATGAAACAATTACAAAAGATATTCCCCTTCGCATAGTTTGTAACACGATAGTTTTTATTTGCCTTGCGTCCCATAGTCTTTCAAGGATTCCAAACGCAAAATTTTAGTACCTGGGATGTTACCATTGTCAGGAGACAGTAGGCGGAGATTTATATCTTCTGGAAACACATTTTTGTTGGAAAAAAAATCCTTTTTCCAATGTCATCGCATGTGCGACAGACGGAGCAATCAACAAATTGACATTAGGCCTATAGAAAAATAATCTTAGTCGCCGAGAACTTTCTCATTTTCCATGTTTACTACAGTTAGGTGGGGACAGGCTTAAAGATTCCGATTTATAGGTCTATTGCAGTCATTTGGACGCTATTAAAAATGATATGAGCATAAGATTTAAGGTCTTGCAAGAACTAATAATACCGGACTGGGTGATTAATCCGTTTGAATCAGACGTGGAACAAATTAGTCAACATTTACAAGAAGAATTAATTGAGCTACAAAATGACTTCGAGGCAAAAGCACGATTCAGTCACACACATTACGAAAAATTTTGGATCCAGCAGAGCCTTGCGTATCCCGTTCTTTGGCGTGAAACTAAATTGCTAATTACAGCATTCCCAACGGCGTACTTGGTGGAGAAGGGGTTCAGTGCAGTAGTGTTGCTACTATAAAAGCAACGAAACCGACTGCAGATTTGTAACAGGAGATTTGAGACTTTTTTAAACAAACTTGTAATCAAATATTATAAAACTGGCTGAGTCACACCAAGCGCAAGGATCTCATTAAGCTTTATTAGTAAGTGAATTTTTATATAATTATATCATTATTATCAACTAATAATTTTTCCAATTTTTTCATGTGGTTACATAAGGAGAGGCTTAAATATTCAGATTTGATGATATATATGCAGTTATTTAGGCGCTATTAAAATGATATGATTATGATAGTTATAGAGTTGTAAGAACTAATTTTATATCATTTGCTCCGCCAATTTGTAATTCAAGGATAATGAACCTGTGGTGTATATAATTCCGTACTTAAACACATATTTAATATAACTATGCTTTTATACAGTTGGGTGACCACAGCTGAGGTTCAAAGATGTGTGCAAGAGAGATATGAGGGCACTGGACATAAATCCAGCAACGTGGGAGGATGAAGCTGCGCATCGCACCAAGTGACGATGCTATTTACGGCGCCACCTCAGATTGGGCGAAAAGAAGCTCACACACCAAGCCGAAGAGAGAAGAAAACGTCGAAGGGAAAAATAAACAGCTGAGAGCTGTCACCTCAGGGGCGCATTCCCATAGTCAGTTATGACTGAAGGAGCTATTATTATTATGCTTTTATAAATGTGCTTTCTCTTTTTCTTTATATTATAAGAAAAGATAACTCAGTAACTGCATTGCTTTTTTAAAAGTATGGTGGAATATATGTAAATGTGTTTGTGTGTGTGTTTGTGTATACACGATAAAGAGCAAGGGAGTGCTAAAAGGGTGGTGGGCTTGTTAAAATATTAGTTGTCAAAAGGGGGCGCTGCTACAATCAGGGTTGAGAAACACTGGTCTAGGGGATAAATTATTTAAAGATATAACAACTCACAAGACATCACACTCTTACTCTATTTCAAAATAAAGAATCTTAAGTTCAAAATCCAGATAGACGAGTCCACATTTGTCGTACTCGTCTTCCTATTCTAAGTTCAAAAACCGGAAACGAGCCCACATTTGTCGTAGATTTTTGATAGGAGAATTAAGACTTGGGTTGGTCCCTTCTGAATAAATTGGAATAGATGATAGACACAGTGAGAGTTAGTAAAAGAAATAGATTCCACGAGTGAGATGATAGAATGTGATATAGAGGCTGTCTCTGAAAGCGAAAAAAAATTCTTCTCTCTCTCACCTATCTTCTACGACAGCTTTACAGCGTCAGACAGTCTAAACATATATATATATATATTTTACCTATATTTCTATCTACTCACGGGCACGCACATTTACGTGACGACAGTTAAACACACAGACGTGGGAAATCTATAACAATGAATATATATATATACTAGAACGAGCTGACCAACACGCTGATTAATTCCAAGGGAAATTTTAATTATCATTTAAAATTTCTTCGCAACACATATAAATTACATCAAAACATATACAAATAGTCATAAAAATATCAAGAGAATGCTACAAGGATGATAGCCCCGTTATGATATTAGCTCTAGGTTTAGCCCACAGTCCCGTTATGAGACAGATGATGGCCCAAAGAGTCACAAATACATATGGTTAGGGTCTAATATTGTCCCCCTTAGAAGGTATAGACTGACTTTGACAGCAGTATCTATTCTAACGGAACAATTAATACAACAAGTGAGTGCATTAAATAACGAACGTCCTTCCGCCACTTTCACTCGGTTCATTCATCAGGGTACCCTGGCACACGTGCTTACCTAAAAAAAACTTGATGTTGTTCACCGTCTGGCGCAACCTTAGGACACTTCTCTACAGTGAATCTGTATTCTTTGGATAAAGCGAATCCCAGCTCTACAATTACAGGTTTCTTCCACTGTTTTCGGGGAGCGTTCACTTCACCAGTTAAGTTTTTTTTTATTACTGTTCATGTCACTTCGATCAGTTAGGGTAAGCAAGTTTGAACGGGCACACAGAGTCAAAACACGAGGGTTTCCTTCATTTGGGAAAAACTGACCAGTGGACAACTTCTTTTAACAGATAGTCTTGGTTCACTATACACTCTTTCAATACTTGTCGGAAGTATTAATGTTATTTCTTGTAATTATTCTCGCCGCCCGGCAGCATGTATATTTGAGTTTATTGTGAAGAAATAATGTCTGGCTCAAAGGCCCAGTATAAACATTTAGTCTTTAGAAAACCGTTAGTGGGATTGGTATTACTGTCTACTCTGATGGCACCTGCACTGTCAGACCAGTGTTACTTGAAACAACCCACGTGGTTAAAGATAGGAAATGTCTATTCTTCTCACACGTATGTCTCTTTACTACTAAACGCTGGCAAGTTTGGATCACCCCAGTATTCACTGCATAAAAATGGAAACAGCACATATAAAATAATTATACATACTATGTATAAGGATATAACTTATATTTTAAACTGCAAGCGTAGAGCTTATCATTTAACACTTCCCGTGAAATAAGTTACATTATAAAATCACTCATCATGAATTAGGAATAATGGGGTTATTCCGTCACCACTCATGATGCATCTAGCATTTATAAGTTTGTTTAGCAAAATATACTTCGCCTGAGTATTAGCAGTTAAATGCAATATTTTTTATTAGCCGAATGGGTTTAGCTAGAAATTTATAATTTATCTTGCTTTCCACTGTAACTCGTCGACTAAAGAATATAACAAACTATTAAAATAATCACTCTGCACACAGAACTAGTTTAAAATGAAATAGGCGATTAAACACTTTATCACTTTATAAATACTAGATATTATATAGTTACCTCAACCACAGCACTACAGACTAAACTATGAACTAGAATACTGTAATCTAATGGTAATCTAGAACTCGGCAAATGCCCAAGAAACTCAGACTTCGCCAAAACACAAATATTAAATCTAGCATAGCGATCTGTCTACTGCGAATTTAAGAGTCAGAATGAAATTAAAGTTTCAAACTTGGGTTAATATTTTAAACCAGACAGTGGATGAACTATTATTTCGTAGAACGAAATGCTCTCCCCTTTCTCATCACAGCATGTCGTAACTGCCACCAGTGCGATTTCGCACCTTCGTTAGCAAACTGACCGAGAAACGTGCGTGTCCATTGCAAAGGTAGACAACTTGTCTGAAATGCAGGGCAGTTTTCACACTTCAAGCTGAACTCATCCTGAGAACCATAACTGACACTTTGCTTTCTCGCACCTTGCCTAAGCGCTCAGCCGAGAACTCCGTGTGGCAGGTGAAAAAATGTCAGACGATAAGTCTGCATCTATATACCGCGAAACGAATTATCACGCCTTCTGTCGCCCTGCAGCCCTGACATCTACGTAATCAAGTTTCAGTCAGCATGAGAAAGAAAGACGGTAAAATTTCGAATGGGAAAAGAAAATATTTTTCGCAAACTAACGAATGCGAAAAAATTATATATATGAAAAAGGGTAAAGAGTGACAGAAAAACTTAGAGGACCCGAGTGGAAGAAAGAGGAAAATATAGACAATTTATAGAACATAACTCCCTATGTGACATAGCTCTACACAAACCACACACCACAAACACACGCGGTTAGAATTTCTCATTTACCCCATATACAAAAAAATGACTTAATATCTTACTTAGTCGTTCCCATTCTACTCTGGTTTGAAGAAATTTGCCAAAGAGAGAGCGCCATACTATCCTATCTGCTGTCTTCCTTCTGGCCTGGTTCCAATCTAGTTCTCAGTCCTTCAGAGATTGTCTAATGTTGTCCTCCCAGCAAACTCTGCATCGTCCTGGAGGTCTGGATCCCTGGCTCTTAATTTACCATTTTGTCGTGGTAGCCGATCTTCTCCCATTCTTCAGACATGGCAAACCATCGTAGTTGGGACTGTTCTACTTGGATCTGGGTTTTGAGGCCTTGCTGTATCGTCTGGCTGCGGACTTTGTCTCTTCTTATTATTTCAACCATCTCCCTCAGATTCCTCATTTCTAAGACTAATTTGGAACTTGCATTTGTGGGTTGTATTCATTGTCCATGACTCGCACACATAAGTCATGTTTGGAAAATAGGTGGAGCTGTACACGACCATCTTCGTCTTCTTGTCAACTTCTCTATTAGTCATGAATCATTTATTTATGTCCTGAAAAAGTCTCCCAGCTGCTACTCTTCGGGTAGCCAACTCTTCTTTAGTGCATCTCTTCTAGTCTATGACAGCTCCAAGGTATTTAAAGTGGTTGACCTGCTCCAGGATCTATTTTTCCAGGATAATATGTTATCACCATGGTTTTTGTTTTGGAGCTACTGATGACCATCCCTCTTTTCTCCAATAAATGACGAGAAGAGAACTGACATACGTAAATGATTGCAATTGAAAATGCTGTCTAAAATTAAAAACGCTGTATATTATAAGCCATCAATGGTTCAATGCGATATTTTTCTTCATCAATCTTAAAAAAGCAACAACAGGGAAACAAGGTTAATATATATTTGAATACTAGGGCATAATAAAAACATACCAACCTCCGTCACACGATCTGTATGTTAGAAATTTGTAAAGCAAAGCAGTAGTTAGTGTGGATACACTGTTCCTAAACAAAAACTTCTGAACTGATGTGGTTCTACTGTTCTAGTCATTCAGGAGTACGCGGCAATGAGAGAGGGCTGAGACTCCCCTCGAGAGATGTTGTACTGGGGACACTGGATATGGAAAAGGGAGAGGTAATAAGAACAATTAGAGGTTGCCTGTTAGAGAATAACACTGCAACACGACTCACGACTGCTGGAGTTTGGCATCAAATGTAAAACTAAAAGGGATAGCCTAGATGTATGAGATAATGGGCTAGGCAGATACAACCAGGGTGCTACAAAAACAATCAGCTTTTACACACATCCATATTTGCTGAGGGAGACTGGACATCTATGTGTTTGCTCTGAGTGCAATGATGGCAATTTTAAGCCACATTAACAGTAGGAAACTAGAAAAAAAAATGATTTGATGGAGTAGCTCTTTCAGAAGTCATTCAGGCCATAAATGCCCGTTTGCTACTTGCTGGGGGAGAATGATCACCTTTGGGTTTTCCCAGTGTACGAGAATATCGTTTCTGAACAACAATCAAAATAACAGTTAACAACAAACGCTAACGAATGTTATATTTCTTCCATGGTAGCGTAACCGTGTCAGCGGCAGTTTAAACTCTGGAATCGTGATTTTCTTTCCTGTTTTATTTCTTCCTTATTAATATTATTATTGTTGTTTTTGTTAATATTATGCCTTATTCTTTATGAATTTATTGCGTCGTTGAGCAGGTGTCGCTAATAGCTATGTTTAGGCGTTCAGCTGTTATTCGGAGGAGCTGGGAACTTTGTTATTGCACATTACCCCAAGGCGAATTGTCACATGCTGTTAGATCTGAACTTCGCGGAGGCCAAACTGTCAGATCCCATCGTCAACTGAATTTTTTTGTCAAGGCATTTTCCAACTGGGAATGCATAATGTGCTGATGCACCATCTTGTTGTAGGATGAATAATCAATAGAGGGCACAATCTCATGAATAGGGAGTTTGTTGTCACTCATGCAGAAACCTGAATGCTTGTTCAGGTTATGTCTACGATGGAGAAACATGAATTGTCTACTTAAATGTAAGAGTTCACCTTAAAACGTTGAAGTAAAACGTATTCAGTATTAATCCTGTTATGTGACACTTTTCCGCTAACATTATGCCTTATTTGTTAAGCATTTATTACGTCGTTGGATGCGTGTTTGTAAGCAAAGCGTGTGGCGGAATTCATTAGTCTTAAACTCACGAATCATGTCGAAGAACTCTTTAATCTCAGATTCTGCCTGCACTGTGTGACCAACATGCAAGTGTTTTTGCTCAACGAAAAGAGCATACGGCATGTGCGTTGATTTGTATTATTTCAACATCTTCAAACGTTAACTTTCCTCTGATAAGACCTTAATTTGTTATTCTTCCTCCACCAATATAGTCTACTTTAGACAGGCGTGTATTTAATCACCTGAATATAGCAAATATGGCGCGTGACAGCCTATGCCGATAGTACCACGTCACTGGCGCATTGTTTGCTGTTTCTAAAAACAAGATGAAACTCTCAAAACGTAAAACCCTTGAAATGAGGCGGTTAAAAACATATTTTGTGCATATTATTTAGGGCAGGCATAATATGTAGGCCAGGATCATTTCTTAAGAGATTATTCGTCCCTATGACTCGTGTTTCGTTTGCTCAGACAGTTGGTTGTTAGTTTATTCATATAGGGAGTATAAGGACGTAAGCACTGGGACACAAAAAAGGCTATCACTGGCAACAGGAAAATTCTCAAGTACCTTCAGAGCAGAGGCAGAGGCTTTGAGAACTGCCGCAGAGGTTCTAATGACAGAGGAAAGACCGAGTGACATGTTGCTTTCTTTACATACGCACAACATAATGCCGACCTGGATGACTTAAGAGTAGTGCTTCACAAATTATGTCAACGTTTCAAAAGAGTTGTGATCCAATGAATCTCATCTCATAGTAACGTCACCGGCAATTAAGAGGCCAACAGATTGGCAAAGGAAGGTGGAAAGCTACCTCAGCCTGAAACTAGCATAACTTTCGAAGAAGCAAAGAGTTTTACCGGAACCAAATATAGGAACAAATGGGATACAGAGAATCCAGGTCACGCACAGAATGATGCATATTACCTGCTTTACAGAAGAGAAGTGGTAATCTTCAGACTCCACACGGGCCACAACAGATTGGGATACCATCTATTCAACAAGCTAAAGATAGGAACTACCGATGAGTGTAACTGTGGCACCGATAAAATGACTGCTGAACATCTGCTTCAAAGTTGCCCAACATATGAGGAACAGAGAAAGCACATATCGCCGTCGCTAATACCATTCCTGGAAAACCCCTATGGAGATACAAATGGCCTCAAGCTCACCACTACTTGAAAACATTCAAGTAGTCGTCTGAGAGTGTTTGGTTTGGTTTGATCTTAAGCAGGGATTTGGAACAATGAAATTTTTTAATTGCTCCGTCCATCTCCGCTCCGGCACCTTTAATGGCCGCTCTGGCTCCGCTTCAAGCTCCAACTCAGTTTTGTTTCTTTACTTTAAAAAATGCAAATTGTTTCACTGGAAATTAAACGATTTTTTCAAGAATTTTCAAACAATTTAAATGTCATCTAAACTAGAATCGCCTGTGTAATTCCCTCGAGGTCTCTGTGGAGACAGAAAGAACAGGCCTACTTCTCCGTCTAGAACTGTTGTAAAAGCCAACTGTAATGAGGACGTGCATGGGGGCTGGCTTCGTCATCATGTTATATAAACTATTACGAAAACCATAACAACAAGAGCACATGAATGCTTTAATGCGAACTTCTTATAACGAGACAAGCTGCAGTGCTTGCAGATTGCTCCATGGTGAGCGAGAAGGGAAATGTTGCTATGTAACTGAAACTAGAATCATTCAATCATTCTTATATTAACTCTTTGACTCCGCAATTATTTTCCACCCTGTACCTTAATTTTAATTCGTGATAGAGTAAAAACAACGCTCAGAGACTTGTTTTGGCACGGCTGTCAAATCTGACCAACCCTCTGAGCGTTGTTCCGGAGTCAAAGAGTTAATAATTCATTCTGTAAAACGTTATTGCTGTAATAAAATCGTATTTCAAATCATGCCGCACATTATTTTAGATTAATTTTAAAGCCGAAAACCTTTAAAGCCAAAAACAGTCGCTCTCTCAACACAGGCTTAAACTGTTAGTAATTCTATATGAAGCCTGTATGTAGTGTGAGCAGCATTTAGCCAACCAGTAAATTCCATCGTTTCACAATTTTCCAAAAACGCTATCTTGTGCAATGATTCATTACAACTATAAATCGCAGACACCCGCCGATGTCTTTCTTGTTTATCCACGTCCTTTTCGAACCCACAATTTTCTAAAGAATTCAACATCATCACCATTCCCTTTTCGCTTCTTATAGAGCATGCTGTCGTTAATTTTTACGGCACTTGCTTCACTCATCTTGAAGCTACGAGTACATTGTCTGAGCTCACCATTCATTCCCTTTTTCACCTTGCATGTCGCCGATTTCTTCTTCGCTTTTCCCAAAAGCCTAAATGTGGGCCTTTCAAATTCAAACGCAGACATCATTATATTTCCATAAATCGGCTACAAGCTGTGTGGGCAGATTTGAATTTGTTATAGCTAAATCTCCTCCTTTACATCACACAAGTAGAATCTCATCATAGTGCATGAACTCCGTAGCACCGGTGAGGATCTCAATGTGCATATACTGGAATCACACATTCTATAAATATTTTTGTAGTTGGTAGGTTTTCCAAATTTTTAAATGTTACCAGGGAAGCGGCCGTACGGCCTACTCTTTACGATTTCCAACTGCCGAAGGATTTTTAACTTGTGCAACTTGGACACGGGACTTGCTATTTGTTCGCCCTTATCCACGAAGGCTAGGCATCCCATCTCATTACCCAAAGAGATCATAGGGGTGTTTCACAACATTAGGACCCACTGGGTCTGAAAAAAAAAATGTCCATTAGATATATTCCCTGTACTGGGAATCGAACCCGGTACGTTTAAAACTAGAGGTTCGACGCCATACCTCTTTGCCACTCCGACACCGTCTGAGAGTGTACAAAGAAGAAAGAGAAGATATAGGGAGTATACGAGTCCGTAATCCGCCAAAATGTGACGGGTGACAATTATATTATGCTTTGTTTCTGTTGCGTGTCCTGATAACGGCACTAATCTGTGGTCATTAGATTATTTTTCATTCCGTTTAAACTTCATTGGATCTTTGTTGTAAAACTTTATTGGATCTTTGTTGTAAAAGTTCATTGGATCTTTGTTGTAAAACTTCATTGGATCTTTGTTGTAAAACTTTATCGTAACTTACAGTCGATGGTCAATGCCCCCATTACAAAATTTAAAGGTCTTTTTTTTTTAATCGGTGTTCAATTTAGCTTTCGATGTGCAATGAGCATCTTTTCCGAAATTTTTCAAAATGGTGATGGGATTTTTTTCATTGCTCCTTTCATGATGTTTCACACTAAGACTGTTAGTTATGTTCGGAGACACCCGTTTTGTCATACAACTGTATGGCAGAGGGAGAACTGAATAGCGGATTTCAGTGTTTATTATGGGTACTTCTTAATCAAGAGAATTACGTTGCACTGTTTCTTTAAGCCTGTTTCCCAGTGCATCCGATTTCAAATTGCATTTGTGTCGGGTCGCCTTCCTTAACCTTTGACTTTACCAGCGCCTGCAACATAACCCATTTATATTTATTATCAACATGAAGGCATCAGGTTTGCGTCTCGATGTGTCTTCTTCTTCTTCCTCGTTCGCCTTCAGACTTCCACATTAATGACTAATAAAGGCAACAGTCAGCTCAAGGTTCCTGATATCTCCCAACAGTCTTTCGTGCAGAGAAATAGGTTACTGTATCTTGACCGGCACTGCAGCAGATACTCTGCTGTCATGGGGCTGGGGCCACAGGTGCAGAGATCTGTTGCACCAATCCTGTACCTGCGGTGTAGATGATATGTCAGTCGGTTGTGTCCAGTACGTAGCCGGAAAATGGTGACCTGGTCTCGCCTCGATTTGACTGATCTCTACCATTCGACCACTTCGGCTTGAGAGATCCTGATGGGGGCTGTACTACTCCGGTATATCTCTTGAGGTCATGTGACACACCAGCTTCTCTACCACGGCAAGGTGGAGACACAAGAGAGTAGTTCATATGGATACAATACATAGCAATATTGGTAAATGAAAATTATGTTGACAATATGACTGCAGTCGTTTGTAAGTGAAGTTTCGTCGCCTCTCTCTCTCTCTCTCTCTCTCTCTCTCTCTCTCTCTCTCTCTCTCTCTCTCTCTCTGAAGACAAAAAAGTCCTCGACAACAACAAAACAGACAAACAACATACACAACGACGCAAGGCAATATTATTTTCATAATCCATATAAATGCTGTGTTTACTGTCGGCCAGTTGCTCATATCCTACACAAACGCTGAATGGCTAAACCAGAAACGTGTCCTTATCTTAGCACTTTTGACTGCGACTCGCAGTCCGAGCTGCAGTACTTGTTCAACGAACACTGGCCTGAAATTTGTCTATACTGCCTACAAACCTTGTCAGTCGCCCCGCAGATGCTTACTGGTTACTGTTGATCAGACTACTCATTTCAACAACACTGTCTTGAGGCTGTGGTTAAGTCAGTCAAAAGGGGGTACATGGTTTAACCATACAATACATTACACAATTTTAACATCAATTAAAAACATTTTCTAAGCCCAGTAATGATTACTTCCCTTTGGCTTAGCGTTATGCTAAAGTTAGAAAAATTGTTTTCCTTACAATACATCAACAAAATGTATCGAAATCAAAGACAAGAAAGAAAAAGAGAACATCATTTTCTTAGCACAGCACCCAAAAGCTAATCCCTAAAAAGAACTGTAAGGTTTTATTGCTAACGTTGATCAGTCCTAACAAGAACTTCTAGCTCAGACAGTGCTGTCTAGGATTGAGGTTATATAATGGTGGAAGCTATCCTCCTTCGGGCACAAAGCAAGAACAGACACGAGGATTGATGTTAAATATAGCATTAATTTAAAATATTCATCAATTTGTCAGTGTGCATTAATTCACTAAGATATTTTGTAAGCTTATAGATCATATCCTCAGACTCAGTGGTACTTCGAAGTCTGTGGCTGTTTGAAGCTTCGATTCACAAATCGCTCAAAATAGTGGTCAGTTGTGGCTTCTTCTCAGTTATCTTGTTGTGTTGTGGGTTAAGACTTTTAACTATAAGAGTCAGCCTTCTGGATATCCTCTCAGCAATGTCAATATCTTGACGTGATTTCGGGAAGTAAGGAACAGCGTAGCGGGCGAGTCCTTTTTATGGCTTTATGCTAGCAGATAGATGATTTTGGTCTTTTTTAGGACTTAGTATCAGTCAACACTGATCGGGTTAGCAGTCAACAGAGTTGACTTTTTTTGGGATGGTAAATGTGCTCTGATATAACCAAATAGGTTGAAAGGAACGCGCCTCGCCAGAAGAAGGCAAAAACCGAACCAAAAAAAAAAAAAAAAGTAACGAACTGTCTGAAACGGGTCGTATACGAGCAGATATTACTATTTCTCCTGTATCAGTATGGGCTGAGAATACTCACGTTGTCAGTAACACAGTGTGCACGACTTTAACGCACTCAAATGAAGAGATGAGTATAATCTTGGGTTATACGCGAGATACCCCCATTGTGACAATGAGGTAAATGATTGGAGTGCTGTCGATTAGATCCAGATACGCGATAGCCCAAGCCAAAACCCTATATGCGGATAAGTACAGACAGAAGTCACCCCCTGCATAGGAATATAACTGACATCAAGGGAGCAACAATAAAGAAAGGGATGTCGTAGATGGGAAGGGCCGAGGCTACCATTAGACAGTGACTCCATTTGAACATATATCTAAGGGAGAAGAGTGGAGTAAGTCAGGTGATCTGGATAAACTACCAGCAAGTCATTATTAGCCTTGGCAGGAAGTGCAGAGCTTGGGGCAATGGGAACTCAGATCTGGAAATTAATCAGCTGAAAAATGATCATGCTGGAGATGATGATGCCATTGTGTTCACTGATCGGTCTGTAACCCGTGGTGATAAATCAGAATGTGGCTTCTCTGCTAGAGTAAAGGGCAAAATCGTCGCTGAACATAGCGAGATTTACATGATAACAACCTCCAGCATGAGAACGAACGAACGAACTTTATTTTCAAAGGGTTTACAATTGGGCACGCAGGCCCGTCTAACATTCTGCCCTTCCTTTCTCTCGTCTTCCATACTGAGAATGGAGGTAGAGGCAGTTACTGCAGCCTTAAGGTGGTTGTCTGAAACTTCATTAGCAAAGGCAGTTATTGTGTCAGACTCTCAGTCCATGCTTCGGAAGGCTCAAAATGGATGGCTACAGCATGAATGGAAAACATTCATAGAAGCCTCGAATCTTCAGGAACTGGTGTGGATCATTTGGCCTGGTCATGCAGGGTGTGACGGGTAGGGTGTATGTGGGTGGATGTAGAAAGTCAGACAACACTTATACACCACTCGTCTAGCTCACTGTCTAAGGAGTAACTCCAACAACCGTATCAATCTCCGTGAATACCGGTATATAATATCACAAATAAGTCACAATGGGCGCAGGGCCATTTCAAATATTGGAGACATAACAAATCCCGAGCATTCTAAGATCACTCTGATCCTCGGAATAACTACAGTCACAAAATAGGCTACTACATTTTTTTTTTTTTTTTTTTTTTTTCTTAACCAGCGGCACTTGGGCTTTCAGCCCCTTGGCCCAATGACATGTCATTGCGAGGCTGGGGAACCTGAGGACTTTCCTTCCAACCCGGTCAGGAGCTTCGCTCCATCCCATCCACAGAGGGTTTATCACAGGAGCCGTTCAGGTTATTCAGTCAAATTTCCGGTCGGAAACATTCCTTCAAACGCTGACGCCCGGGTTTGAACCATGAACACCTGGTCGCCAGTACAACGCCGAAGCCATTACACCAGCGCGGCTCCCAAGGCTACTACATAAATCTACTGTACAACTCTGGCCCTCTACTCGCGCACTACTAAAGACATCCACCTTTCTCTTCTCTACGCTCTTCGCTGTCTCCTGTCTACTGACTCAACTCTCTACTGACTCAACACACGTCTAAACCAACACACTACTCTCTCTGACTGCCCCCCTTCACCCGCACTCACCAAACACGTGAAAACCTTCCACACTCCACTGAGCTTCATTCACGCATGACTAAAGCTAGCAGCTTGTCTTAAGCAATGCTCACAACATTGCTTGTAGCTAAATTATTACAAGGCAAGCATTCCCAACTCACAACAATTCAAATGACTAATAAACTCCCGCTGGAGCATGAGAATATTCATACATGCATAACACCCTCAAAACATTCCGTGACACAAGGGTACGCGCTAATGTGAGAGCTGACAGACTAGCTTCAAGAGCACCCATAGTAGGGTTACTAGATATGGATAAAAGAGAGATACTGCGGACAATTAATGATCACCTATTAGATAACGACACTGCAATGAATGAGTCAACAAGGTTATGACTGTTGGAATTTGGCTTCAAATATAAGGCTAGCCAGGGTGGTCGTTTGCGAGGAAGCATCCGTCGTGTATACTACCAGCGCTCTACAGGAACAGTTAGCATTCATGCCCTTCGACATTTCCTGAGAGAGACTGAGCACCCATGGGTTTGCCCGGAGTGCAATGAGGTCGATTCTTGATCAAAAATATCAATAACTATTTAAAAAATGATCAGGTTTACTGTAACTGTGGTGCTAGCAGATGTCAGGTGGTTTTGGGCGCCATATTTCTCCTTTACCTGTTCAAACAATTGCTTCAATATTTCACCACTGTTTATTATATCTTCCTATTTTTCACTTTATTTTGTTGGGTTCTTCCATCCTACAATTTAAGTAGTGCCCAATCCATTTCTGACTATCCCATATTATGTTCACTGCTTGTTCTTGCACTTCTACAAGATCTCTTATGATTCTGTGTGTTTAGACAGAAGTGCACACATCGTCAAGAATGGTACACAAACAAGAATAAAAAAACAGACAGGATATTGTTGAATGAAATAGGAAAGAAATAGGAAGGGGGAATTTTGAAAAAAAATACGACTTTGACAACAGGATCTGGCGGAGAGCAGTAATAGACAATATGCTTATATGAATGAAAAGAAGGTACTACAAAACATTGAGAGCGTGTGAAAGCCTCGAGATGGCACGGGTCGGTTATTATTCTGCGGGGTGGTTTAGGGTGGATAGTATATAGTATAGATAAATGGGTTTGTCTGGCAGTAAATAAAGAGGGAATATTTATCCAGGTGGGAAAGAGGATGAGAGATGTGGGAATAGAAACAGTGCAAAGGGAGTGGGTAATTGGCCACCTCTGGTGCTAAACAACCAGCACTCCCACCCCGTATACATGCGCAGTTCATTCATAAGATTACCCTTAAAAGCCGGTTAACACCTCAGAGGTATCATGAATGGCCCTTTTGTGACGAGAATTAACTGTAAGACGCGGTCCCGTGCAATGCAAATATTAAGGCGGCCAATTTTATTTACCTGATATCTTTCTAGAGAGCTGTGATAAAGCTAAGAAAATAAAAGCTTAAGAACTTTGAAGCTACAACTGAGGTCTGCAGGGCTTATAATATTTGATCAAGGGAAAGACGCCAGTGAGCCTAAGTCTCATATTCAATACTATAATATATATTTTGGTCGCAAGGCTTCCTTCTGGAGACTAAATCGACGAAAAAGTTGTCGAGAAGATCACTTGAGTTGAACTGTCTCTTCCGTGCACATGTACAATTATTGACAGCCTTTCAAATTGTTGTCCTCTAACAATGGTAAAGGTGAGTAGAGTACACTTAGATTGGTTTTAAATAAATTTTAATTATATTTGCATTTTCCAATTAAATTTACTTGCAGTATCTATTTAATCACTGTCTGATGTGAGCCTAAGTCTCACATTCAAAACCATAATATATATTTTGGTCGCAAGGTTTCCTTCGGGAGACTAAATCGACGCATATTTCTCCCTGTACCATCCATGACATCCCTCTCTTTATTCTAGCTTCCTGTGTGTCAGTTATGTTCCTTATGCGGAGGGGGGGGGGGGGGGGGGGGGGGGGGGGGGAGGAGACACTTCTGTCTGTACTTGTTCGGATATAGCGCTTTTGCTTGGGTTATCGCATATCTGGATCTGATCGACAGCACTCCAAGCATGTACCTCCTTTGTCACAATGGTGTATCTCGCGTACAGCCCAAGACTATACGCATCCCTTCATTTTGAATGCGTTCTAGTCGTTCACATTGTGTTACTAACGGCGTGATTATTCCCAGCCCATACTGTTACCGATATGACTAGCTGATGATACAGGAGAAATAGTAATCTCTGCTCCAGGTGCGCTGCGGCCATTTTTTTTAGGGCTGTAAGACCTTCCTTGCACTGCTGTTAATTGTGTTGATGATTTTGATTTTGTAAAAATGACGGCTATCATGAACAGAAGTTAGACTTTTTAAAAATTCATCATCATCATTAGTTTCCTTTGCGCTGTTTACAGAGCGTAGATCCATAACGGCAGCTGGTCTCCTTGCAGGAAGCCTACACTAAGCAGACACAGGCTCTTGCAGCGGTAGTTTCTGTGGCAATTTGTGTTACATGATGAGGTTGTTAGTCTCATGGACAACCTCTTATTAGTCACCGCACACGATATTCCTGGGTGTGCGGTTGACCTATTCTTTCTTTGTCTCTTCAGAAACCCCCAGCAGCTAGACGGGAATTTTAATTCATGATAGACTAAAAACAACGACTCCATTTAAGTTAATGTTTTTTTTTCAATATGCGTGTTATTAAGACTGTCATTGTTAATAGATTCTTCCGCCTCAATTACCGTGACTGCTGGCGATGGTGATCATGTTTCTCCACAACTTCCTGACTCCAGTGCAGTTTATCAATTCTGTTTTTGACATTTTTTCATGTCCCGATGTTGTATTGACTCTCTGTGTTGTCCTCTATCTTGCTTTCCTTCAATATTTGTTGTTGTCATTATATATTTTAGCTTTTTTTCTTCTCATAGCATGGCCAAGGAAAGTGGAATGTTTACTTCTAATGTGAGTAATACCCTTCTTTTGACCAATAGTATCTTTCACAATATCCTAAATACCCTTTTCAACTGTTCATGGCATTCGTAAGGTTCTTCTGAAAAGCATATTTCTAGAACCTCTAGTGATTTTCTAGGGAACCTCTATGTTTTGATTGTCCATGACTCACTCCCATATTGCAGAAATTGCTCCATAAAACACAAAGGAACACTCTTCTCACGTCCGTTGACAAACATGCAGGGGTATGCGGTGATGAGAGAGCTGTCAGACTAGCATCAAGATCACCCACAGTGGGGACACTGGATATGGATAAGGAAGAGATACATAGAACAATTAATGATCACCTGTTAGAGAATGACACTGTAATAGATGAATCATCCAGGTTAAGACTGTTGGAATTTGGCATCAAACGTAAGGCTAGCAGAGATGGACGTATGAGAGGATGCATCCGTCGTGTATACAACCAGCGAGTTACAGGAACAGTTAGCATTCACACTCTTCGGCATATACTGAGGGAGACTGAGCACCTATGGGTTTACCCGGAGTGCAATGATGTCGATTCTGTTCAACAATAACAATATCTCACACAATGTACACGTGACAGAGAGAGCAGATCAGAGACTGCACATATCCCTACCTATCACCCAGATTTATCTCCTGCAACATTCCTGTTTGGCTGCCAGTTCTTACAGCTTCTGTTTGTTACAGGACTGTTTCTTCATTTTTTTCAAGTCTCTGCTATCGATGTTTATGTGTTCTAACATTTTGATGTCATAATGTTTTACTTCGTCAGCGTAGTCTCTTAAGCAGTCTTACCTATCTGTTTTATTTATAGAGCTCTACTAAATTTCTATTCTTATAATATATGGCGTTTTTTTCATGTCTTTACATTCTTACTATTCCGCTATTCATTCATCGCCAGTTTATGAGTTTATTTATTTCTCACTCTTCTCACGATACTTCTTAATAGTACTTTGTTCACATTTAATATTTGATCATGTGCGCTAATATAACCGATTCCTGCAATGTCTAGGTTGAATGGTGCTCGCCTCGCCAAATAGAAAGCAGTATTAAATTTCGAAGAAAAAAAAATTCTTTATTCTTCACCACAAGGTCTTGAATATTTGATCATGTGCCCTAATATAACCGTCGGGCCAGTGTCTTGGTTGAACGGAGCGTGCCTCGCCAAAGGTGGGCAAAATCTAATTTTTAAAAAGACGCAAAATATACTTATTCCAGACCGCTGGGTCTTTATATTTTAACATGTACCATAATCTAAACGACAGTCCCAGTGTTTAGGTTGAATTTTGAAAGTTTCATACGCCTAGATAAACAGGTCAAAGCCGGATACTTACAGCCAGTGTATTCTATTCATCGTTATAATACTTTCTCTTGACCCATAAGGATTGTTCCCGCCTTGTGCCGGATCCAGGAAGTCTTCTGCCTGGTATCACATGACTTCTGTTCATGATAGCCGTCATTTTTACAAAATCAAAATCATCAACATCAGGGCCGGCGTTAGGCGCATAACGTAAACGCATAATAAAAAACGTTACATTTTGCATTTTAGATCATGTACACGGACCTTCTAGAATCCATTTAAAGACCCTCAAGAATTCATTCACACACCCTCTAGAATCTATTCACAGATCCCTAGAATCCATTCATGGACCCCCTAGAATCCATTCACAGACCCCTAGAATCCATTCACGGACCCCTTAGAATCCATTCACAGACCGTTAGAATCCATTCACAGACCACTAGAATCCATTCACAGACCTTTATAACCCATTCACAGACCCTCTAGAATCCATTCACGGACCCTCTAGAGCCCATTCACAGACCAACTAGAATCCATTCAAGGACCCCTAGAATCCCTTCACGGACCCTCTAGAATCCATTCAGATACCCCTAGAATCCAGTCATGGACCCCATAGAATCCATTGACATACTTTCTAAAATCCATTCACATACCCTCAGAATCCATTCATGGACCCCCTAGAATCCATTCACAGGCCACTAGAATCCATTCACATATCCCAAGAATACATTCACAAACCCCCAGAATCCATTCACAGACCCTCTAGAGTCCATTCATATACACCTAGAATACATTCATGGACCGACTAGAATCCATTCACAGACCCCTTGAATCCATTCACATACCCCTTGAATCTATTCACATACCCCGTAGAATCCATTCACAAACCCCTAGAATCCATTCATAGACCCTCTAGAATCCATTCACATATCCCTATAATCCATTCATGGACCCCGTATAATCCATTCACAGACCTCTAGAATCTATTCACATACCCGTAGAATCCATTCACAGACTCTCTAGAATCCATTCACAGACCTTTAGAATCCTTTCACAGGGGGGCCCCCTAGAATCCATTCACAAACCCCTAGAATCCATTCACAAACCCCTAGATTCCATTCACAGACCCTCTAGAATCCATTCACATACCCCTAGAATTCATTCATGGACCTCTTATAATCCATTCACATACCTCTAGAATCCATTCACAGACTCTCTTGAATCCATTCACAGACCTCTAGAATCCATTCACAGATCCCTATAATCCATTCACAGACCCCTAGAATCCCTTCACATACCTCTTAGAATCCATTCACAGACCTCTAGAATCCATTCACGGACCCCTTAGAATCCACTCACTTACCCCTAGAATCCATTCACAGGCCCCTAGAATCCATTCACAAACTCTCTACAATCCATTCACGGACCCTCTAGAATCCATTCACGGACCCTCTAGAATCCATTCACAGACCCTCTAGAATCCATTCACAGGCCTCTAGAATCCATTCACAGACCCCTAGAATCCATTCACAGACCCTCTAGAATCCATTCTCAGACATTCTAAAATCCATTCACAGACCCCCTAGAAACCATTCACAGACCCCTAGAACCCATTCACGGACCCCCTAGAATCCATTAACAGACACCTTAGAATCCATTCACGGACCCTCTAGAATCCATTCACGGACTCCCAGGTGAAACCCTACTCTACAGAGACACTGTACAAATTGTTGGGAGAGAGAAGAAATATCAACAGAATGGAAGGTAGGACATCTGGTAAAGTTGCCTAAGAATGCAGATTTACAAGAGTGCACAAATTACATACTAATAATGTTACTATCCGTGCTAGGGAAAATATTAAACAGGGAATCCTTCAGAGATTACACAAGTCCATAGACAGACAACTTAGAGACGAACAAGTAGGTTATAGAAAAAAACAGATTGTGAACAGACCAGATAGCCGCATTGAGAATAACAGTTTAACAAAGTTTATGATTGGATTTATCTCTTTACATTGGATTTGTGGACTATGATAAAGTATTTGACAGTGTAAACAGATAATAGCTTTGGACACTGATGACGCATTATATGACGTCCCCGTAACGATCAATATCTTAATAAAGAAAACAAATGAAGACATGATATGCAGATTTCTTTATGAAGTACAACTTACATAACCCTTTGGGATAAGAACTGGAGTGCAACAGGGATGCCTCTTGTCACCACTTCGCTTTTTACTGTCTGTAGATTAGGTTACGAAGACACCGACATCAGCCAACAGAAATGGAATTTAGTGGACTTTGATTCCATATCTTGACGATCTCGATTTTACCAACGATCTTGCTCTTCTGTTCCCATAACTGTAACCAGATGTAAGACAAAATGAAAATACTTCGTAAGAGTCCACATCAAGTGGATCTGAGAATATACAGGAAAATGACAAAAATTATAATAATAAATGTAGAAAACGATAACAAGACTGCACTTAAGAAACATCCCCCACAAGTGTAGAATCATACATACACTTTGGCAGCAATATAGAACGAATTGGAGGAACAGACAGTGGTATCAAATTAAGGATACTGAAGGCAAAATGAGCTTTCATTGAATTGGGAAATACATGGTTATCAAAAGAAATAAAGTCCAACACAAAAATTAGAATCTTCAAATCAAATGTCAAGCCAGTCCTATTTATTGTACGGCTCTGAAACCTGGAGAACCACAGAATTAACAACCAAAAGTGTACAACCTTTCATAAATGGGTGATTACGTAGAACAGAAGGATTTAAATGGTACAACAAGGTCACTAACGTGGAACTGATGACAAGAACCAGACAAGAACCAGACAGGAACCAAACAAGAACCAGATAAGAACCAGACAAGTGCCAGTGAAACAAGAGATGACAAGAACCAGACAAGAACCAGACAAGAACCAGACAAGTGCCAGTGAAACAAGAGATGAGAAGAAGACGCTGGCAACGAACTGACCACACGTTGAGGAAACCTGTTGATAGCAAAACAAGGCAGGTCCTTGTGGGATCCCCAGGGTGTAAGAAGTAAAGGCAGACAGAAGGACACATGAAGAAGAAAACTGGACAGAGACATGGACATGATGAGTAGGACATGGACAGACCTTGAGCTGAAGGCACTTGACAGTAGGACATTGCATGTGTTTGTTAAAGGCCTATGTTCCTTGGGAAGTTATAGGACATTGATTAATTAATCTTGAAATATTGTCTGACGGATGAAAGAAATAAATAGTGTACCATTACTAGTCTTCATATTAGTGTTTACATTCTATGCTTGCTTATAATGTCTGGGTAAATACATTATTATTCCATTCTTCTGTTGGGAGTTTAACCACTTAACCTAAATTATTATATTTTGAGTGAACGTAAGCCCTTCTTCATTTTATTTTCTTTAATAATCTCATGATTATCTGTCTAGTGATATTAGATCAATGTAACTATCTGTCCCCAGATGCCGTTTCTCCGAGCATTTCTCTTAACCCAGATGACAATGGTCTTAGTGGAAGGACTTGGCTCTGACTTCTGCCCCGATAACAGTTTTTCGTTCCATGCAGATCCAGAAGACTGTACCAGATTTTACACTTGCTTTTCAAAGATGACATTTCATTTTCTTTGTCCACCGGGACTATTTTTCAATCCTGACTACGGTGTCTGTGACTGGCCTAGTAATGTTGATTGCGGCCAGAACATTGGTACGTCCTTGAAGCCTAATGAAATACATTCAACTAAAATGCTAACATCATCGGCTCCAACATCTCCTGTATCCACGCCACTTAAATCATTTATCTCGACACTGTTGCCATATGAAACATCCGAGAAAGCAGTTACATTGCCAGACACAACTGCACCAGAAAACGCTACGCAGACTCCAAGTTCGACAAAGGCAAACTTCTGCCAGTCCAGATCAGATGGTGTGCACGCCGATCCTGAATACTGTGACGGCTTCTACAAATGCAGCAACAGCTTTCCCTACCACTTTACATGTCAAGAGGAACTGCTCTTCAACCCGGAATTCGAATACTGCGACTGGGAATGGAATGTAAACTGCACGGCTCCAAGAGACAATCGATACCGAAGCCAGTATACCAGTTACGATGAAAACAGTGAGACAGTACCTACTGAGGAGACCACAGTCGTCAATAGCTCAAGAGCAGCCAATTGCGGCAAGGTTGTTTGTTACCTTCCTAACTGGGCTATATATAGAAGAGGTATAGGTGCAAGGTTCGGGCCTGAAGACGTCAATCCGGAACTGTGTACCCACTTAATCTATGCATTCGCAACTTTGCGAGGAAATAGAGTGGCTGCTTTAGAATCTGCTGATGATCCCAGTGGCAGTGATATCGGAAATTTTGCCAGGGTAACAAATCTTAAGCGGCGCAATCCAAGACTAAAAGTCCTATTGGCAGTAGGAGGCTGGAACACCGACCCGCATATCTTTTCAAAGATGGCTGCTAATCAGGACAGCAGGACCGAATTTATTAACACTACCATAGAATTGCTCCGAAACAGAAGCTTCGACGGTTTGGACCTGGACTGGGAGTATCCAAATAGCGGAGAGAGTCCTGTCACAGACAAGGAGAGGTACGCAAAACTGTGTGAAGAGATTCGTACAGCATTTGATAAAGAAGCTTCTGGAGAGAATCGTCTTATCTTTGCTGGTGCTGTCGCTGCGGGTAAGAACACTATAGATACATCATATGATGTACCAAGGCTGGCTGCTGCATTTGACATCATTAATGTTATGAGCTATGATCTGCATGGGTCTTGGGATCGTAAAACGGGTCATAACAGCCCGCTCAAAGCTGGTCATTGGGAAGCGAACTATGAAACAACTCTGAACCTGGAATGGGTGGCTAATTATTGGGCACGCCTGGGCGCTCCTAGGGATAAGCTTGTCATAGGTGTCCCGCTGTATGCCAGGACCTTCACGTTAGAGTCCACTTCCAATACGGGTGTGGGAGCTCCAAGTACAGGACCGGGACTGCCTGGAAAATATACTGCAGAGAGTGGCTATTTGTCTTACTATGAGATATGTACAATGTTCAACCACTCGTCAAAAAATTTAATAGTCGACCAACGAGTCCCATACCTAGTATCGGACAATCAGTGGATTGGCTACGACGATCCCGCCAGCGTGAGGGAGAAGGTAGAGTTTATAAAAGATGGCGGTTTTGGTGGGGTCATGATATGGGATCTCTCTCTGGACGACTTCAGTGGAAGATTTTGTGGAGAAGGTTCCTATCCTCTGTTGAACGCGATAATAAACCAGTGTGTATCTCCAGACATGACTAGTTCGACGACTGTTATCTCTCCATAAGGAAATTCACGTTGAAGATATTTGCGTGTCTTCCAGTGCCTGGTTTTATAATCATATCAGAGAGACAACTGTTTGCTGGGGACTATATGGAAACACCAAAGCTAGAATGGAATGAGGGACAAGAGAGAGAGAGAGAGAGAGAGAGAGAGAGAGAGAGAGCGAGTCTGGATGCTTGTCCCTTTGCAGAAGCCTGCACAAACCATTCATATGCTCTTGTAGGAGTGGTTTCTGTAACAATGTGTCTTACATGATGAGGATGCCAGCCTCATTCACAACCTCATATTGGTCGCTTTATACGACATGCCTGAGGGATTGGATGTGGCTGAGACATTACAAATGGTGTAAATCCAAGATGGAGAGAGACAGATAGAGAAGAAAGAGTCTCAAAGAGAAAAAAAAAGAGATTGTGTGTGAGATAGAGAGAGAGAGGTGTATTCTAATTCGTTATTGTATCTGGGGTATAAGAAAATGAAAAAGACTGCAGTAATGCGGTATGGTATACGGTGGGTTAAAATAAAAATTAAAAAATCATACGTCTTACTTATGACAAAAGACAAAGAAATTTGCATACGTTTCCGCCACAAGGTCTTCTTCAGGGACGGACAAACAAAAACAGAAAGGAAAGAATAACACCTAATTCACCGCATGATTCCGGCAGATCAACAGGTTGTGCTACTATCATTAATTAATTTATTTTTTTATGTTTCTCAATTGGCTCTTCATACATGACACTTGTTTTTTTCTTTTTCCTAGTTAGGGGGTCGTCCACATATGACGTCACTCAGTGAGGGGGGAGGGTGGCCTAATCTTTTGTGACAAAGTGTGACTACGGGGGGAGAAGGGGGTTGTCAAAAATGTGACGTAACACAAAAATACGAGCGATGCTCTGGCTTCATTCATAAATGATATCGCGACAAAATAGATTTTGTAACTTAAATCCTCAAAGTCTACTTACATCCACAATAGTTAACAACGCCCCTCGAGGGCGTCTTATATTAATATTACAATCTCAGCTGAAATATAAAATAATTGTTACAACCTTTAACTGTTTTAAACAGTTATTTTTTAATTATATATATATATATATATATATATATATATATATATATATATATATATATATATATATATATATATATATATATATATATATATATATATATATATATATATATATATATATATATATATATATATATATATATATATATATATATATATATATATATATATATATATATATATATATATATATATATATATATATATATATATATATATATATATATATATATATATATAATAATACACACCTTTCCAATAAATGATGCTGATCTAGAAGATAATGGATTTCTAGTTGGTTCAATGAACGAGTATCTTATTTTGCCGTGGGATAACAAACACGAAGAAAAATTATTCATTGATAACTACTTCAGTTTTTAAACTCTTGACTTTGTATAGATTTTCTCTCAAGTTTAACATAATTGTATGAAACTTTAACTTAAGTAAGAACTGAAGTTATCGACATATTTACTTTATATTTTATTTATTTTAATTTTTATCGTTTGAAATTAAATTAAGACAAAATAAGCGATCTTTTTTCATAAATTTAGCAGTTTTTTTTTTTTTTTTTTTTTTTTGCGTTCGCCCCGCTAATACTCGAGGCGAAATCTCAGGTTATCATTTTATGTCTAACCTGACATTGATTTTACGTGAGTATCCCTTTATTTCTTGTACAGAGACAAATGTCCCTCGCCATTCAGGCAAATACTCGCCGATTTCGGAGGTACCCATTGCAGCTGGGTCGGCTCAGGAGCCGCCAGTCCCTGGTCGACGACACTCCTTCAAATGTCCTCGCCAGGTCTCGAGTTAATCCAGTCCAAATCCCGGTCGACGAAAAATCCTCAAATGCCGTCGCCCGGGTTTGATCCTGTATCACCCGGTCGCCAGAGCGGTGTTGTAACCACTACGCTAGCGCGGCTCCCATAAATTTAGCAGTATTTGACCAGGAAATCAGTAACTGATTAATGAAACACTACTTTACTTAAAAGACTGTTACTTTGTCTGCCATTGTTAATTAGTTTACATTCTTTCTTTTCAGTAGTATTAATGGGGGGGGGGAAGATATTTGTGACGTCACTTACACGGGGAGTCTGGATTTTTGTGACGAAGTTGTCACAAGAGGGGGAAGGAGGCGCTCAAAAAAATGGCAAAAAATTACGTGACGGAATATGTTGACGACCCCTAAAACGTAAGACATATTACGATTCGTTTTGTTTTTATTTGAAACTACCGTTAACATAACTTGCTATGTTACTGTTAAACGGTGATTACTTTATCACGTATGTAGTGAGCACTTGCAATACTTATACTGATTAAACACATGTACGTAATTTGTTTAAAACATATGTCTATGTTTTCACATAATAATCCATATAAATTTAATAGAGAATGTATTAAAAATGCTTACCCAATTAATATTTAAGACTGCCAATAAATAGAACTGTATGTACTTGAACCAGAGGCCCAAATATTATTCATATTGTGCAAAGAGCGATGCGATGTACAATTATTGTGTCTTCGTATGCTTTCTACTGCAATAAAAGGGATGTACTTAATTGTTCAGTTATTCTTGTAAATTTGTAAAACCGACAACTTTAATATATTCTTACTAAATCTTTGCTAGAAGTGTCAATTGTATATTTGTAAAACCTACAACTTTAATATATTCTTACTAAATCTTTGCTAGAAGTGTCAATTGTATATTTTGTAAAACTGACAACTTTAATATATTCTTACTAAATTTTTGCTAGAAGTGTCAATTGTATATTTGTAAAACTGACAACTTTAATATATTCTTACTAAATCTTTGCTAGAAGTGCCAATTGTATATTTGTAAAACCGACAACTTTAATATATTCTTACTAAATCTTTGCTAGAAGTGTCAATTGTATATTTTGTAAAACCGACAACTTTAATATATTCTTACTAAATCTTTGCTAGAAGTGTCAATTGTATATTTGTAAAACCTACAACTTTAATATATTCTTACTAAATCTTTGCTAGAAGTGTCAATTGTATATTTTGTAAAACTGAAAACTTTAATATATTGTCGTGGTTGAGTTAGAGTGTAGAGTATTTGTCGAGTTGGACAACTGTAGTGAAATCGACAAGGGATAGTGGACTGACAGAGTTATAGATTACACTTTAGATAAGGTGTAAATAGGAGATGGACTTGAGACAACCTGGAAGAAGATTTATTCAAAGGATCTCTCTCTCCAGGCCTCAACTCACTTTTACTGTCTAAGCATCTCCGGCTCTCACTCTTTTCTCTTATCATACATAGAGATTCTAGTAAAGAGCTAAAAATACAAATATGGATGGAAAGGTCGTGAACAGCGTATTAATAAAGGTGTAAACTTTATTAAAGAAGAAAAAGCATGGAATTAATGCATATCATCACAACAACATAAAATTACATCAATAATCAACTAATCATCAATAGTCATCAATAATCATATACACCAACAACCACACACACAGATCACCATTTATAAAAACCTGTAGAACACAGAGAGATGAAATAACTGAGTGTCAGCCCGTCCGTTTTCGGGACCATATGAAATAGCTCCAGTAAGTGGTTTTTTCGTATATATCCTCCATCGGTGATGGAATTAACCTGAATAAAATCACTGTATAGGCGCTATCATTGGTGATTCCTCCCTACTGGCGCGAGGTGGGCTGGAAGACTCTATTTACCTTCTGTTTACCAAAATGAATAAACTGCGTGGCAGTCCGTCCGTTTTCGGGGACCAGATGAAATAGTCCAGACAGTGTGTTACTTGTAGATCCTTCGTGAGGGACTATGCCTACAAAACTGTCCTTGTTGGTACTATCATTGGTGACTCCCCCCTACTGGCGCGAGGTGGGCTGGGGGACGCTGTTTATCTCCTGCAGACCAACTGAATGAACTTAGCGACAGCCTGTCCGCTTTCGGGGACCAAGGGGAATAGCTCCAGTAAGTGGTTTTTTCGTATATATCCGCCATCGGTGATGGAATTAACCTGAATAAAATCACTGTATAGGCGCTATCGTTGGTGACCGCTACTCGCGAGAGGGGGGCTGGAACTCTGTCCATAGATGGCTGCTCATACGTGCGAGGTTTTAAGTATCCAGAAAATACACCAGAAGAAGTCACTTGAGGACAAAGAGACCCAGGCGCGCTTATCCGGCGCAAGGCTCCGCTTGGCTGTAAATCCTGTTAAAACTGGTTTGGCTGTGGTTTGCTGAGTGCCCCGTTTAGGCACAAAAAAGGCGGGTGATATGGAATTCTGCTATAGGCATGCTCAGCGGGTTTGATATTCTGGAAGCCGCAATGCTCTGGCTGGTAATCCAATAGGCGAGTAGAGAACTGCTACTGCGTTTGGCGATTCCAGATTTTGCGTTGGCTCCGTTGCACTGCGTGAGCTTAACTTGGCGTTGACAAAAAGGGGTTTTGATTCAGGAACGGGGTTGACGATTCGTTGCTAGATGTATACAGAAACCCTCTAGATCGAAGAGTATATGACTTTCTTCGCCTGACTGAAGTCTGCTCTAGCGATTCGGTCTCCCTGAAACTGAGACCCAAAAAGAACACCCTTTTACTTCAAGCAAATAATAAATCACACTAACTTTATGCAGAAAGTTTCGCTCTACTATGGGATTAAATTTATTGTAGTTATTGCTATGATAGTTTAGGGCTGTCTTTAACCATGTCTCCTGTTCCTTAAAAATATCAATTATCAACACGCGCCCGCATAGGCTTAATATCTTTTGCACCCCCAGGTACCTGTCAGTAAATGTTCTGACATCAAAAATCTACTCCTCTTCTCCCAATCTCAACATACAGGAAACCTAACCTGTAGTTACAGTTAAAAGAATATGCTTATTCGTCTTACAACATTAAATGAATTTACATAAACAGATTACAGCATTTGACATTACACAAATAAATCGTATGTCCCCTTTGGAAAATATATTAGCATTCCACAAAATGAGTACAAAGAAAATGCAATGTTCTTGCTATAATAATACAGTTGTGGCTAAATCATAAGATATAATTATATCTATGCCTGGTGACTGCTTTCAGTGAAAGTTATAGACTAGTGCCTAGCCACACAAGTAAGCATAAAATGATCCTCCCTTGCCACTAGAAATATCTATCAAAAGGAATAAGTGACTATCTCCTATAATCCAGAGTTATTACCTGCATCTCACTATTCAGTTTTAAAGTGAACAATCCACACCTGACATTATCTTACAGAAATGACAGTTAATTTTTGCTGACTCTTAACCCAATGGTAAGCATTCGTGGACTGATTCTACGCCTAATATCTGTTATTGTAAGTTTAACATTTAACCCATGATAAACCGTAACAGTTTAAGCACCACTTAATAGGCCGTAGACAGCGCTACCTTATCACTGAATAAATTACTAGGAGAAGTCCTCAGAAATAAATTCACTTCTCTAACAGATATATATAAAAGCTAACATGAATCTAATATTATAATTATAAGATATGTCAACTCACCCCGAAAATGACTAGAACATAGGCAAACACATTCTAGTACTGTGTTAAAGTTTGCCTTATCTCATGATGGTCATCTACGGGCCAGGAAAATTTACGAATGTCTTTGTCTATTAAAACTAGTCTACTCTTATAGATCACAAGGGACGCTCCCCCCGGACACCTGGCCTGCATATTTCTACAGAAGTTCGGCGAAAGACGTAATCTAGAGTAAGACAAAAGAAATCGTGCGAAAGTTCCCCAGGTAGAGAAATGCATAACATTATGCTCTATCTTGTCTAAGGGGCGAAAACCCAAAGACTGACCGCGGGTTTGTCTCCCCCTGTTTCCAGGATGCATAATATTATGATCTGAAGCAGCGTTCTGGAAGCCAAACACAGGGACCCTTTCGCTCGTGATCAAAGGCTTTAAACGTAAGAGATATTCCCCTGGTCAGACCAGGTGCGGCTTAGATAATATTATCGTTCGCTGACCGCTACAGGCCGGAACGTAACCAAACCTCGGGTGGGGTTTGAGAAGGTGAAAAAGTTTGGCCACGAAGGTAGAAAATGAAAGAAAAAGAAAATACAAAATGTCCAGGAAAAACAGAACATTTAAAGGAGTAATCAAATTATGGACAAGATGGTAAAATACATTATCGGTCACGTGACATATATTCTTACTAAATCTTTGCTAGAAGTGCCAATTGTATATTTTGTAAAACCGACAACTTTAATATATTCTTACCAAATCTTTGTTAGAAGTGTCAATTGTATATTTGTAAAACTGACAACTTTAATATATTCTTACTAAATCTTTGTTAGAAGTGTCAATTGTATATTTTGTAAAACCGACAACTTTAATATATTCTTACTAAATCTTTGCTAGAAGTGTCAATTGTATATTTGTAAAACCGACAACTTTAATATATTCTTACTAAATCTTTGCTGTAAGTGCCAAACATGATCCATGACCAAAGGACGGGAAAGGAAAATCACATCTTGTGAGATGAGAAAAGCCGTTAATGTTACCAGGACATTCAGCATAAGAAATGATGACATTAAAAAAAAATTGTACGAAGATGTAGTAAGTACGTTGTGAGATAGAAAATAGTAGCATGGCCATTTCATGAAACTTGTCCAATAAATAAGGGGTTCTCAACCCTTCTGATCCTCATTAACATCTATGATCCCCGTCATTGTCACTGTTAGCTGGAAACAAATTTACTTTACCATTATTTTTGTACCATTTATTAATCTAAACTGTATCATATAAAGACAAAGTATTTGTAGTAGCTGTCGTAGATTTTTGACAGGGGAATTAAGACATAGATTGGTCCCTTCTGAATAGAAATAGAACAGGTGATAGCTCAGTGGGGGATAATATTAGAAATAGATTTTCACGAGTGAGATGGTGGAAACTAGGTAATTCTGTCCCTGAGACCCGAGGAGATACTCTCGCTCAGCCTATCTCTACAACAGAAAGTATTAGTCAGACAGATTACTCAGATATATAGATATACTCTATATCAACCACTCACAGACACAACCACATAAGTGACGACAGTTAAACGTACAAACGTGAAAACTTATAACAATGGGATAAGATATTTTGGGACGAGCTGACTGACACACTTGAATAAGTTTATGTCAATTTTATTTATCATAAGAATTTCATCACAATCATAAATTTGAATATCAATCACATATAAATACACATAGGTTAAAGAATTACTAAAAGAATATAGTAGACCCACAGGTGTAATCCTTTCCCCCTCTGTTGAGCACATGATCCCATTAGCAGAAAAGCTATAGCCCCTAAAGAGTCCCAGATTTATACGCTATAGTCTAGGATTTCCCTCTACAGTTAAGAACAGAGTTGATATATTAATCTATTCTAAGAGGAAAACATCATTAGCAACAACTTGCATAAAGAAAACACACACGTTCGTGCGTATTTGTCACAGAATTGTGCACATGTGAGTGCAGTGTAACTTGTATTTCTTACAGGGAGAGAAAGTACGTCTGATTTAAAGTTAGTCGTCTAGATAGGCTGGATAAGATAAATTATTCTATCCAGAGACTGTCCTTTCTCTTACACGATCACTTCGTGATAAAACTATTTCTTACCCCTTACTTTCACATTGTCATCACTATCACCTCTGCTCAGACAGGACTATAAACAACTTACCTATCTGAGATTAATTTACGACAACACTGAGGGAAAAAAAAGAAATAATGCAGTCAGGGAAATGACTTAAAACCTATTAACAGCATACAATATCAAAGTCACCCTCCATTGAATCCTAGGGCACACACAGATATATCAAGCAAAGAAAAACATATATATTACTATTAGCAAAACTATGTAGAAACATGGGTCAAATACTATTATACACCAGCCAACATGCAGACAACTAAAATATTACTCCAAAACAACTTCAAAGAGGAATGGTTTAATAAATAGGAATAATAGTATACTGAATGTGCAAAGCATACATAAATGATTCATGCATATAAATTTCTAAACAATCTGTAAACTAGGATGCATGAGGGTGAGCATATTGTCCCAATTAAGAACATAACACCAGAATCAACAACCACTTCAGCAAAGTAAAACACTCATGTAAGCATAATTGTGGCAACTGCACCCATACATACAAGACTGCTCAGTATGCGCTGTTCACGTGCATAGGACTCACCATAATGAAAACTATTACTGTAATCTCAACTATCACAGATACTCTATATGGCACCACCAAAAGCTACGAAGCTCAATGCAAATTCTTCAACTTAGCTTTGACTGGAAAAGAGTTACAAGCTCAGCAGCCCTATTTAAACAGTAACAGCAACCAAACTCTATTGAGATTTAATTGCTCTGGCTTCTTCTTCTACCATTATATCTCTGGGTTGTCGCTGACCTCAATGGTCTCTCTCTCTCTCTCTCTCTCTCTCTCTCTCACATATATACTGAAGCACATTAAAAACGCACCACCTGTATAATCCAGGAACAGAGTGTGAAATGTAAATATAAGTGTTTACAAGTTTACATATTTGGAATCTTTATTCATTTTCCTATGAATCCATGCTGGTCATTAATTTGTACATTTGATTGTTATGAAATTCATTACATTCTGTGCAGGCAAGGGAGAAAACCAAAAATGCAACCAATAAAAAAATTCATTCACACTATCCTCAGTATCTGGTATGTCCACCATGTGCTAGCAAACAAGCTTGGCAGCGGCTCCACATGGAACGCACAAGTCTCTGAAGGAAATTCCGGGGAATCAAGTCCCATTCACGTGTAATAGCAGCTTCGAGCTGTTGCAGATTAGCTGGAGAACCTTGCCTGTAGACTCTGCATCCAAGCTCGTCCCACAGATGTTCTATAGGGGACATGTCTGGTGATAGGGCAGGCCAATCAATCGTCACAATGTTCTGCTGCTGTAGATATTGCTGCGTAATGCATGTGGTGCGCGCACGTGCGTTATCCTGCTGGAGAAGCTGCAAGTCTGGATAATTTGTGAACGCAGGAGCAACCAATGCATCCAGAACCTCATCTCGATATGTCACAGCATTAACATTTCCATGGAAGACGTGAAGAGGCAAGCGATGGTGAAAACTTAATCCTCCCCAAATGTGAATACTGCCACCTCCAAATCGGTTGTGCTGACGAACACAGCAATCTGCAAAGCGCTCTCCACACCGTCGCCAAATCCGCATACGTCCATCAGCAAAGGATATGTTGAATCTGCTCTCGTCTGTGAATAGGACAGCATTCTACTGCAGTCTAGTCCATCTGACATGTTGCTCTGCCCATTGCAGGTGCTGCTGACGATGTCTGTGAGTCAAGTTTGGCCCAACATAAGGTCGTCTTGCAGTAAGGCCTGTATCTCTGAGTCGTCGTATGACTGTCATTCGAGAGACTTGCCCATGTCTACCCACTATTGCTCTTGCTGTTTGACTTGCCGGGAGAGAACGATTCCTTAGGTGACTCAGCTCAATATGACGATCTTACGCAGGAGTAGTAACTCGTGGTTGGCCACTCCGAAGTCTATCCCGGGCACTGCCAGTGGTTCCGTAACGTTCATTGAGACGTACAATAGTGCTGTGGTGGCAATTCATCCTTCTGGCAATGGCCCGCGAGCTCATTCCAGTCTCCAACATACCAATGGCTCGTTGGCGGTCGTTTTCAGATAGTCGTGGTATTTCAAGCACACGTACTGGGTGTTTTGTCTCAACGGCCTTTTTATCCCGAGTATACTGCTACAACGCGTACACATTTTCAGGGTCATAGCTGTTGGGAATCGTGTTGCACGTGTAACTTTCATTTTTTTTATGTAGTCTGTACACAAACCCGTGGGTTGAATCGTGCACTTCCATTCCAGCAGCCATTCGCTCTCTACCTCATGACAAACACGGGGAAAATCCATTCCCACACTTTTTTTTCCAGCTTCTCGGCATCAGTATATATAATAGTGGTGCGTTTTTAATGTGCTTCAGTATATATATATATATATATATATATATATATATATATATATATATATATATATATATATATATATATATATATATATATATATATATATATATATATATATATATATATATATATATTCATAATAATAATGAAAAAATAATAATAGTAACAGCCATTATTATGATGAAACACCAGAATAAGAAACATGCGTCCACAATTTAGAACACGTCAGGTGATGTAGCAGCCAGGTATGTCAGTTAAGTTATAACAGTTGAAAAAAAAAAAAAACACACACACACACCCACACAAATAGTAATACGTCTTACAAGGAGAAGGACAAGAAAAACCTACGTTGCGGCCACAAGGCCTTCGTCAGGGACAGACAAACAAGAGACAGGAGGGAAAGAAAATGAGAATTAAGTAGAGAACATGAAACTATTAAAAAAAAAAAAAAAAGGGTGATCGCATCAAAGTAGAAAGTCATAATACAACAGGGACTCGATAGAGAAAGGCGTCTCAGACAAAAGAATGTTGGGTATTCAAACCGTGTGGTTTGAGGCAACCCATAAGATGGATGAGGCGTTGTTCCTGGCGAAACCGACTGTTGGCGTCCGAGGAACAGTATCTGATGGCTGTCACTTGGATGTCAGTGGCACCGTGGTGGTCAGGGCCATTGAAGTGGATGGCCACAGGTGTGGAATTAAACTGAGAGATGTCATAGAGGTGTCTGCAGAATCGGTCGCCCAGTCGTGTGCCCGTTTGGCCGATGTACGTAATGGTGCAACGTTTGCATATGATAGCATAAATGACGTTGCGTGACTCACATGTGAAGCCATGGGTGATGGTGAACTTGGCGTTAGGGAACGAGACTGAACGTGTTTCGATTACATACTGACATGTCTTACATCGTGTACGGTTACATGGCTTGGTTCCAAAGTGGCCATCGTTGACGGTTTTCAGACGGCTGTGGACTAGGAGGTCCCTCAAATTTTTGTCCCGTCTATATGCCAGCAAGGGTGGCTCACTAAATGCTTCCCGCGCCACTGGGTCAGCTTGGAGGAGAGGTAGGTGGCGAAACAGGATCCTTTTGACAGCAGTGCTGTGAGGGTGATAGGTCATTATTAACTTGACTCTATCAGAGGAGGTTTTTTGGCGGGGTTTGAGGGCCTCTACACGTGAGATAGGGAGAACACGTTCTAAGGCAGAGGTAAGAACATCTTCTGGATACTGTCTGTTACGGAAGAAGTCCAACATTTCTTGTGCTCGGCATAGAAAGTTGTCATCATCTTGGCATAACCGACGGAGGCGGAGAAGTTGTGAGAAAGGCAAGGAGTCCCGACAAGCCGGAGGATGAGAGGAAGTATAAAGGAGGTAACTGTGTGCATCGGTGGGTTTGTAGTACACCGAAGTGGTGAGGTGGGGCGGAGTGAATGTCAAGGAAATTAACAGAGACAGTGGAGATGTGAGAGGTGAATTGGATCGCAGGGTGGAAGTTGTTAATGAAATTAATGAACCTAGATAGGTCAACCTCTGGCATATCGGTGAGACCTATGCCATCATCGATGTATCTATGATACATCAATGGAAAAGGTCCAGGATACTGCTGCCACACCTGATACTCCAGGTAGCCCATGAAGAGGCAGGCATAACTGCTTACCCAGACCACTATTGTCAATACGGAGATGAGAAGCGCTAGAAGGTAAGGACTTGTTGGCGATAAGACTTTTGATGGTGTCATGGACCAGACGATTATTGAGGACTGTCGCATCATTGTCACGGCGCTGGTAGAAGGAGCTGTTGGTGAGCTGCTTATTACCTTCTTGGAGGTACAGGTCCTTGCGCCATACCACAATGGCACCTCCTTTGTCAGCCGGTTTGATAACAATGTCATCTCTGCGGCGGAGCTTAGTAAGGGCATGAGACTCATCAGAAGAAAGGTTTGAATAACGCAGGCGTTGAGGTTGGAGCTGCTGAATGTCGTGGAGGGTATTCTGAATACAGTATATAAATCCAGAGCATGGGAAGCCCCAGGAGAGGGTGTAAAATGTTTATTCTTGGGAGGAGCAAAGCGTGCAAAGGCATCATCTGATTCAGCCTGCGATCTCTGAGGACCATCACTGTTGCGGAAATGGAGCTGAAGTCGCAGACGGCGATGAAACCGATGGACATCTTGGAGGAGATTGTACTGATCAGAGGATGGTTGGAGAGGGACAAAGTGCAAGCCCTTGCTGAGGACTGAAAGCTCTCCCTCAGAGAGGGCAAGATCAGAGGGAATACAAACAACCTGGGAACGAGATGGGGTAGAGGAGGCAGGGACAGTCTCAGGGGTAGGACAGAGGCGGGAAAGTTTGTCCTTTTTCTGGGCGGATAAAAAATCATACAATTGCCGGTTGAGGGTATGGATAATAATGCGTATAATGGGGAAGGCAGGAAAGTAGCTGGAGGTGAGACTACGTAAGCGGAGTAGAAGCTGAGACTGCTGAGCACTGATATCTGCCAGGAGGCGGGAATGGATAGCTGCGACAGCTCGCATACGCTGGAACCCACATGTGGTCTCGATGCGCTGTAAGAGGTGATGTTCACGAGGGTGAATATGGCCAGCAGAGGGGTTGAAGTGAGAAGTGAAGCCATGAGGGAGAACTTTAAGGCGGAGGCAGGTGCGGATAAAGTGGAGATGGCAAGTGAATCTAGTTTTCTTGAATGTAGCAAATGCAAAATCAATTGCAGTGCGAGATATATCAGGTGGTAAGAGGCTGAATGAGGTGGTAATAGAAGACCGAAGTGAATTAATGAAGTGTTTCAGTGAAGGCATAATGGCAAATCGAGTGAGACCACACACATGCAAAAATAAATAAAATTAAATATAAAAATAATTAATTTAATAGATATAAAGAATAAATAAAAAATAATAAACAATGAAAGTAGGTGTATAGATCAAAAGTAAGAGAGGAGATAAAAGAGAAAAGTGAGCAAACAGGTAGACAGTGCAGTCAGTTATGGGGTAATATATAAGTATATGAGGAGAACTGCCGTAAGACGGGGTAAAACAGTTGAGAAAAAAAAACACACACACACCCACACAAATAGTAATACGTCTTACAAGGAGAAGGACAAGAAAAACCTACGTTGCGGCCACAAGGCCTTCGTCAGGGACAGACAAACAAGAGACAGGAGGGGAAAAAAATGAGAATTAAGTAGAGAACATGAAACTATAAAAATAAGAGAAAAAAACTCCCTTAATATTAAGTCCAGTCACATGTGAAGCAAAGCAGGATGGCTGCCACTAAACCGGAAAGAGGAAGTTGACAGTACATAAAGATAAGAAATAATAAAAACAAGGACTGGAAAAGAGTGAGAAAAAAGTAATCAATAAATAATAAATAAAATAAATAAATAAAATATAAATAAATAAATAATAATAATAAATAAATTTAAAACAAATAAATAAAAATAAAAACTAAATAAAGAAATAAATAAAATAAAAAATAATAAAGAAAAAAAATTATTTAAAAAAAAAAAATTTAAATAAAATAAAATAAATAAACAAATTAAAAAAATAAATAAATAAAATTATTAAATTTAAAAAATGGTAATTTAAAAAAAAAAAAAAAAAAAAAAAAGGGTGATCGCATCAAAGTAGAAAGTCATAATTTTTTAACAGTATGTTTAGAGTGAACTGGTCTACTGTTCCCTTTATATCGTATCACAGAAACATTGGAAACCAAATATGCAGGTTATTTACAGAAGATCACAAAATAATAGCACACGAGTCCTCGCTTGCATGAAAGTTGTTCCCCCTTTATTTCCCTACATGTAATCTTAGAAAACTCATGAACATCAGTGTTAAACTCTGTACTGGCCAGTAGTTGTTAAATCACGCTTTATTTGTTAAATGCCGTGAATGTCCTCCAGTTGATAAATGTAGATGTTGGGACTGGTGTAGTAAAGTGTAACGATTGTCAACTCATTAAACCCAGCACAGTTTTGGTCATACAGGTCATCTTGTCCTGGAACGTGATGAGGCTCCGACAAGAATGTGAGTGTAGACAATGAGTGTGTATATGAATGTCAGAACGCGCACTTGGACAGTACGTGTATGGTTACAGGAACAAATGTCGACATAGACAGCATAATGTTGATCACAGGAATATCATCTTAAGTTAGCATTCATGCTTGGCAAATATCATAATGGAGCATTCGTAAATAAGCATTCAGAGTTCCATCATGTAAATCATCTGGCTTTACTGACTGGGCACGTCAGACCATAACCAATATATAGGAAGGCTGCTAGACCTAACCTCGTCTAGCGAATATCCCTTCACGTAAAGTTCAATATATATATTTTCCATAAAGATATAGGAATCCCAGACATGGGTTCTCACATGTAGCAGTGATCTCTTGGTTCATCGAGCGATAGTACAGGCATCCCTTTTTCTCACTCGATAAATACAAAGTATATGAATTTCAACATGGCTGTGCTTCTCTCGTGAGCTTCACTCACTATTGGATACAGACCAAAATTGGTCATTCGTTAAATGTCCTCATTTCTTCATAGCTTCTATCATAGAGGTAATTGAATAATATCATATAATCTAGTGCTGATACATAGGAATGTCATCTTCCTTTGAATAAATATTCTTTTCAAAAGTACCACTGTGCATCTGCTTATCGACAACGATGGCGAAGCCCAAGTTCATAATAAATTGTGGTTTTACCTTTCTATGCGAAATATAACTTTGCCATTCCTTGGCAAAAGAGAATAAACACTGGGGTAAAGTACATACAACATGTCTAAATGACTATCACTTTTCCCCATTTACTTATAGATCACTTTTTCGGCGATAAGCCTGCTACAACAAAATTCGACATCCCGACAGGATGACAGCCATGAATCACACCCCCTGCTAGCGATACTTCCGCTGCATAGCCTTTGACCTTTTCTAGCGACAACCAACATAGTTCGACTTAGAAATGTAAAGATATCCATATATAAGACAGACTCGTCCTACTCATACAAACACTACGTATAAATTCAGGCCATAGATATACTGAAGCAAGAACAATCTATTCCTACCCAGGCAAAGAATAAATCGCAGTAGGCCTAGAGTCGTCCGCGGAGTCCGATCGAAGATGACGGAACTCCTTTCAAGGGAAGTAACTCAAAAATGACTTCTCCTTAAGCACTTAAAAAGGAAATACTTTGTTTACAAAATATTTGCGAACATAATAAGTATATAAATGTATTATATTGCAAGATAGTAAAGATTGCACTTTACAGTCTTACCACACCTCCCGGGAAAAAAAAATAAAATTTTTTTTTTTTTTAAAATACATCTAGGAGCAACGTAGAATAGGCTCACAACGCAAGAATACTGCGCAGATGAAAATATCAGGAATAATTATAATTCCTAATATGACCGGTGAGAATATATCTCAAAATCCGAGAGAAATTGTTTCTCTACGAATAAATGTTTCCAGGAAGGTGTGATGTACGTATAATACAATTCTGGTAATTATACAATGCATACCAAAAATTCACACTATAATCTTAAATTTATGATTTATGAAGAAACAATCATCAAAGAACAGCGGTGAATAAACATCAATAAACCGCTAAGTAGCGATACCATCATTCTATTATTAAATTACAAATGTGTATCTTAGTAAAGAAACAAAAAATAACTGTTGTAAAGTTATACATATTAGAAAAAATCCAATATTTAACAGTTAAGTGGCATCATGTGGGCATCTGGACAGAATGTCCGCCATCACATTTTCTGAACCACGGATAGCTCGTACCGAGAAATGAAAAGGTTGAAGAGCGATTGCGTATCGAGTTGATCTCGAGCTCTTCAAGTTCTTACTTTGGATAGCCGTAAGAGCTTTTTGGTCAGTTTCCACTACGAAATGCGCGCCCAGAAGGAATCTTTGGAGTTTGAGAATTGACCAAACCATTGCCAATAATTCACGGTCTAAAACCGAGTAATTCCTTTCTGCAGCATTAAGTTTTCTGGATATATACATTACAGGATGCAGAGTTCCAGAGTACTCTTGCATTAGTGCCGCTCCAATCCCAGTGGATGAAGCGTCACTACGAAGAACAAATGTCTTATCTGTTGTGGGTAACACTAAAATAGGTGGTGATGAAAACATAGTTTTGATCTTCTCTAGTGAAGATTGGCATTCATGAGACCAGTGAACCATGTTAGGCGACCCTTTCTTTAATAGTGTAGAGAGAGGTGCCATGATAGAGGACAGATTCGGAATGAAACGTCCATAAAATTGTATGAGACCTAAAAGACTTCGCACTTGCTTTTTAGTCCTAGGGATAGAGATGTTAAGTATCTTAGTGATATTATGGTCTTCTGTCTTCAAGAACCCGTGACCTACTCGATGGCCTAAGAAAGCAATTTCGCTAAAGCCAATACAAGCTTTGGATGGTTTTGCTGTCAGGTTATACTCACGCAGAGTTGATAATAATTCAACTAACCCTGAATAGTGATCTTCCCAAGTATCGCTGAAAAGACAGATGTCGTCTAGATAAGCAATGACATCTGACCGATACGATAGGATTCGACGCATCATGCGTACAAATGTAGCTGGTGCGTTCATAAGGCCGAAAGGCATAAAATTCCATTGGAAAAGGCCTCTGGGAGTAGAGAAAGCGGTAAGAGGTTTGGCGCGTTCGGATAATGGAACTTGCCAATATCCTTTAGACAAATCAAGTTTAGTGAAAAAAATGCGATTTAGAAAGACGAGTAAGTAGCTCTTCTAGTAAAGGCATAGGTTCAGCATCGAACTTCGTAACTTGATTCAATTTGCGATAGTCAACGCAAAGACGTATGTTATTGTCTTTTTTTCGAACAATAACCATCGGCGAAGAATATGCAGAAGTGGATGGTTCGATTATTTGTAAATCTATCATTTCATCTAACTCCTTTTCAACCTGTGTTTGGAAATGTATAGGGATAGGATAAGGTCTAACCCTAATTGGAGTATGTTCAGTTAGAACAATGTCATGCTCAATGACATGAGTTTGTCCAGGAATGTCAGTGAGGACATCCTGAAATGTTTGTAACATAGACGAAACTTGTCGCCGTTCTCCTAGAGACAAATCAGGAGAAACAGTAACGTCTTTCCATGATTCACTAGAATGAAGTGGGATCATTGGAAGCGGAAGATTAACATCCGAAAAACTTGTTTCCTCATCCTGTATTACAGACAGTGATGAGTAATGACCATGTTTGACATGAGAATCGTCCGTTGCCTGGAAAATAGGCTGTAGATAGTCAGGACGTTCATGGAACTCCGTAAGCATATTGATGTGGAAGGTTTTATGCTTCCCGTTAATATCGACGATGTAGTCAACATCTGAAATTTTCGATATTATATCGTACGGACCTTTCCAACTAATAAGGAGTCTATTTTCACGACAAGGTAGCAAAACAAATGCTTTGTCACCAGGACAAAGTTGTCGTAAAGTTCTCTTCTTATTAGCAAATTGTCTTGCCTTCTGCTTAGCAAATTCAGAAGAGGACGTTGCCAATTTGCATGCTTCGATAATCTTTTGTCTCAGCGCGATGACATACTCGTAAGAAGATTTTGTGTCATCGTCAATATTGTCAGCTGTTATAAGATCATGCAGCAAAGACATTGGGCCGCGCGGTCGCGCGCCAAAGACAAGTTCAAAGGGAGAAAACCCTGTATGTTCATTGGGGACCTCTCTGTACGCGAAGAGGGCCGCGGGTAAAACCCTATCCCAATCTTGAGGATGATCCTCAGTTATCTTCCCTAATAAGTTCTTAAGTGTTCTATTTAGTCGCTCGACCATCCCATTGGACATAGGATGATAGATGCTACTCAAAGATCTCTCTATCTGTAGAGTAGACATTACTTGAGACATGGTATCCGATATCAGTTGGGTGCCATGATCTGATAATATTTCTCCGGGGAATCCCAGCCGAGAAAATATAAGCCAAAGAGCATCTGCAATGTCAGCGGTAGTAATGCTCTTTAGAGGGATAGCCTCTGGCCAACGTGTGCACATGTCTACACACGTTAAGATAAACTGATGTCCTCTAGCAGATTTGATCTTGAATGGACCAATGATGTCTATCGCCATTTTCTGGAATGGACGAATAGGAATATCTGCAGCCTGAATAGGCGCAGCATGACGAGGACCTTTGGATTTGACTTCTTGACATACTTTACAGGATCGACAATAGATCCGTATGTCCTTGTTCACAAAAGGCCAAAAGAAAGCCGCAAGAACTCTTGACTTTGTACGGGAAAAACCCATGTGACCAGCACACTGAGAGTCGTGTGCGTGTTGTAAGATCTTAACTCTCAAATTCTTGGGTACAAGAATCTGAGAATGACTTGACTTAGTGGAGTCTTGCACCATACGTACAAGTACGCCATTCTTCATTGTAATCCAAGATTTACAATTTGAATCTTTATTCGGATCACCTTTCGTTACAAGAGTGAAGAATTTCTTAAGAGTCGGATCTTCTTCTTGTTGTTTTATAAACGAGTCACGAGAAATTACCAAGGGATCATCTTGGTTATGCACTTCATTATCTTCAACAGATGAAGTTTCAGGCATATTGAGAGCTTGAGCTCTAGTGACTACCGCATTAGCAGATTGCATATTTTGATTTTCCCAAACGGAAATTTGCTCCGGAGTGCATTCTTTGACTCCGTGAATGCGACCGATGATAAGATCAGCGATCGGATTCGGCAAAAGACATGCGTGTACATCTCCTGTGAAGAAAGGAGTAGCAATCCTAATGATAGCGGTAGAGTATTTCTCTATGGTGCCGCCAAATGTTACGCATTTGACTACTTTGCCTGTAGAATGAGAAGGATCTATGAGTGACTGCCTAACCCCAATAGTTGTGCATCCAGAATCAAAAAGTACTGAGACTGGATTGTCATTTACTAAACCTTTGTGTAAGACAAGAGAACCTCTCCCATCATGCGCGATTGACGCAGGAAGAGCGGGAAGAGGATGCCCACAGCTTAAAGTAGACACTGTGGTTGGCTCAAATAATGTTTTGCATTGGGGGCACTGAGATGCTCTCCCAAAATCAAAAGCGGCACATGCCATATTATTAGAGTCATCATTATCTTTATTTTGTTTATAGGCTTCGTGGGACTCTTGCTGTGCAGAGTTCGCCTGGTAATGAGCTTTATGTTTTTTGAATTGTGCTCTACCTCTGTTATTATTGCCTCTGTACTTATCATTGTTTCCACTATTATAACCCCTACTCGGGTTTGAATCATAGCTCCTTTGGTTACTATCATCATATTCATTATAATGAGTATCTCGGTAATTATGATCTTGTTGTCTCCATGAAGGAAAACTTGGATAGTTTCTAGAATGACTTCCTTTGCGAAAGTTCCTGTAATTATGACCACCCCTGAATCGAGGGCTGTCAGCTCTTCTCCAGGTATTCGAAGAAGAACCCTGAAATGATTGGTTACCTTGGTTCTGATAACTGTAATAGTTACCTTTTTTATTAAACCTATTTTGAGGTCCTTGGAATTTGTGAGAGTGATTAGGGTTGTATGGTGTTGCAGAAGCAACTGGCATACCTTCTTTAACCTTACTGTTGCTAATAGCTACGTCCGGATGTGCAGTGACGTATTGGGTACAATACTGTTCCATTTCTTTTAGAGACTTAGGTTTACGCTCATGTAAGAATTCGAGGAAAGGTTTATTTATACTTGACATAATCTTGTCTCTGAGTATCAAGTCCATAAGTGCTTCATAAGTCTTTTCTGTTTTGGATAGCTCAATCCAACGATCAAATGTAAGACGTGTCCTTGCAATGAATTCTGAGAATTCTACACCTGCCTCAGGCACCATTGTCTTAAACAACTTCCGATAACCCTCTTCAGACAACTGATACTTCTTTAATAAGGCTGCCCTAATAACATCATAGTTATCTTTGTCAGCCTCTTCAACCAAACTTAAACTAGTCAGAGAATCACCTTTCAGATTTTCTGATAACTGGTTAGCATATTGTGATTTGTCCACATTATGGGCTCGACACGAGCGTTCAAATCTATTTAGCCAGAATGTTATGTCATCACTGGAAGGGTTGAACGCTGGTACCTTGACCTTGTAAGTAAAGGGTTTACCATTACCACCAGATGCTTGATTACTTATGTTTGTTAACTTTAACTTTTCTAACTCAAATGCTAAAAGTTCTTTTTTGTGTTCATGTCTCTTTTTTTCTCTTCTGCAGCAGCTTCATCTTTTCTTTTCTCTTTTTCCATTTCCATCTGGAATCTTTTTTCATCAGTCTGTATCTGCAATTTCTTTTGTTCATCCTCTCTTTGTAATTTTTTTTTCCTCAGCTGCTAATTTCTTTTCTTCAATCAATGCTTTTCTTTCTTCAGCAGCAGCAGCAGCAAGTTTTCTCTCTTCTGCAGCTAATGCTTTGTCATATTGAGCAACTGCCCATTCTTCTAATTGCTGACCAGTCTTATCAAGAGCCCTGCCTTGTGTGATAAAATAATCTAATGTAGACATCTTGTCTAATAAGATCAGTAATTTGCAAAAGTAAATAAATTCACTTTCTTAGTCTTAATCAAAGACCTTGTATGATAACTTTGTAACCTGTGGAAAATAGTACTTAACTATCCCAATCACTGTGGGAAACAAGCCTTACAAAGGTCTTGTATAAATCCTTATATAATAACAGCTATAAGTTGCTGGTTCACTCTATAATATAAGTGCAGTGCACCAGAAATAGTGTTTTATATCATCAACTGTGTACCTTTAGTAATAGCAATTAACTATCAGTTGATTCTTGTACATCAATTTATATGATCAACTATATTTTAAATAGTGTATGTCGATCAGGCACAAAAACAAAACAGTTATACAGAAGAACATGAAAACATTTGCGGAAATGAAATAAATCAAATGGGAAAAAACAATAAAAGATAAACCGCAAGAGGATAACAAATACAAATAACGCCACAGTATATAAATATAAATTGAGAATAGAACTGAAAGATAGAATAGGGTAGACCAACAAATTACAAACAAATCAAAACTAACTAAAGAACAGAGGAATATTACAAAAACAACAATGAGTACAGTTTTCACAGCTAACACTAATAGCAACAGCTGTCGCAGCAAATTTTCAATCAAGAAAATTGCACCTATAGAAACGCACACATCAGACCCTCTATTACGTGGGATACTCTGTTGTGTGACACCGCCCAACCAAAACAACAACCCGCTGGATACAAACAAATATCACATATAAATATTTAAACATAAATACATAAATGCATAAATAGTATGGCAATATGATGTAAATAGAGTGTTGCAGAAAGAATGTGTTGTAAAGAAGGCTCAGTTACACTGCCTAATAGTACAGTACTGTGGTACTTTATTAAACAAATACTTCTGGTCTAATTATTTTAAATTCAACACAGAAATAGAAGCTCCATCGTTGATGTGAATGATAACAATCGATGTAGGACTTCTCAGTTCAATAACATTTCCTTTCGCAAACACTGTCAAATATTCTCCAGTCCTGATGTGTAATGTTCTATGTTTCAACCAAGCTTGCTGTGTAACACTGTCAGTTGTCTGGCAAATGTCCAACGAACCAAATGTCAACAAACACTGACCTAGTTACTGCATACTCTCGACAGGACAGGTCACGCTGACATCACTGTAGAGTTGTACTGTTGATGTATTTGTGTGTCGTAACAGACCCCAAGGAACGTCTGGTCTCAGTAGTTTACTTCTCAATATGGTCACTGTGCAGGTTGACCCAGGGAGCTGGCACACCAGTTGTTAAACTCTGTACTGGCCAGTAGTTGTTAAATCACGCTTTATTTTTTAAATGCCGTGAATGTCCACCAGTTGATAAATGTAGATGTTGGGACTGGTGTAGTAAAGTGTAACGATTGTCAACTCATTAAACCCAGCACAGTTTTGGTCATACAGGTCATCTTGTCCTGGAACGTGATGAGGCTCCGACAAGAATGTGAGTGTAGACACTGAGTGTGTATATGAATGTCAGAACGCGAATGGTAGAATGATTCGATAGAGTTGACAGGTTGGTAGTACATCACTCATACTCACACTGTTCGAATTCAAGAAGTACTGGAACTACGGTGGTCTTTTTATAACATTTAATGGGACGCACACTTGGACAGTACGTGTATGGTTACAGGAACAAATGTCGACATAGACAGCATAATGTTGATCACAGGAATATCATCTTAAGTTAGCATTCATGCTTGGCAAATATCATAATGGAGCATTCGTAAATAAGCATTCAGAGTTCCATCATGTAAATCATCTGGCTTTACTGACTGGGCACGTCAGACCATAACCAATATATAGGAAGGCTCCTAGACCTAACCTCGTCTAGCGAATATCCCTTCACGTAAAGTTCAATATATATATTTTCCATAAAGATATAGGAATCCCAGACATGGGTTCTCACATGTAGCAGTGATCTCTTGGTTCATCGAGCGATAGTACAGGCATCCCTTTTTCTCACTCGATAAATACAAAGTATATGAATTTCAACATGGCTGTGCTTCTCTCGTGAGCTTCACTCACTATTGGATACAGACCAAAATTGGTCATTCGTTAAATGTCCTCATTTCTTCATAGCTTCTATCATAGAGGTAATTGAATAATATCATATAATCTAGTGCTGATACATAGGAATGTCATCTTCCTTTGAATAAATATTCTTTTCAAAAGTACCACTGTGCATCTGCTTATCGACAACGATGGCGAAGCCCAAGTTCATAATAAATTGTGGTTTTACCTTTCTATGCGAAATATAACTTTGCCATTCCTTGGCAAAAGAGAATAAACACTGGGGTAAAGTACATACAACATGTCTAAATGACTATCACTTTTCCCCATTTACTTATAGATCACTTTTTCGGCGATAAGCCTGCTACAACAAAATTCGACATCCCGACAGGATGACAGCCATGAATCACACCCCCTGCTAGCGATACTTCCGCTGCATAGCCTTTGACCTTTTCTAGCGACAACCAACATAGTTCGACTTAAAAATGTAAAGATATCCATATATAAGACAGACTCGTCCTACTCATACAAACACTACGTATAAATTCAGGCCATAGATATACTGAAGCAAGAACAATCTATTCCTACCCAGGCAAAGAATAAATCGCAGTAGGCCTAGACTCGTCCGCGGAGTCCGATCGAAGATGACGGAACTCCTTTCAAGGGAAGTAACTCAAAAATGACTTCTCCTTAAGCACTTAAAAAGGAAATACTTTGTTTACAAAATATTTGCGAACATAATAAGTATATAAATGTATTATATTGCAAGATAGTAAAGATTGCACTTTAAACACTTGTAACCCTGACAAAAAAAACTATTCTTAGCGGATAAATCCCAAACCATCTAGGCCACACTTCCTTCCACATTTCCCAAAAACCAACACCAACAACGGACCCCACATCGCGTTTTACTATGGGGAACCCAACAGAACAACAAAACAAACCAATAATTACCCCCCCCAAAACCCCCACCAACCCACCCCAATGAAACAAAACCAAACCCAAACCACAACCAATAAATCCATATAAACCAATTTTAACCCAAATTCCCCATACAAAAGAATAACGTACAAAAACAATTTGGACACACAATAACCCACATACAACACACCCCCCCATAATCACCCCAATAAAAAACCTCTCGGCAAGTAAAACACACCAAACTTCCAAATTTCCATTTCCAAAAAAAAAGCCACAACACTTTCAAAAAACATTATTAACACCAACCTCACTTACAAATAAAACCCCATATCCCCCCCCACCACCACAAAAACCATATACCACCGCAACCACCTAATACCTAGTAACACATCTTATACATTAATCAATTCAAACCCATCACCATCAAAATAACCACACTATCAAACCCACCTAACTCAACCATATAAAATCTCCAATACCAACCAAACCAAAAATGTTATTCACATGATGAACAATTACACCCCATACATTTCAACACCCACTAACCAAAAACAATAAATTTTTTTTTTCCCAAAAACACATATTTACCACACCCATTACCTATAATATAACCAAAAAACAACCCATTTTACCCAATCCAAACACCCCCATCCCACACCAATTCACCAACAAAACTCAAAAAAACCACCCACAACAAAACCATTGTTCAACACAAATTTAAACCAAAAAAATAAAAACAAAAACCCAACAAACCCATCTCAAACAAATTAACCACCAAACACCTTTTAAACCCAAAAACCCCACCACCCACAAAACCACACCTCCACAAACCCCATTCAAATCATTACCCCCAACCAAATCCAAAACTTCCCCCCATCACCCCATTACACTAAACCATCATCCCTTTTTACTCCAATCACACCACCTACCCACCCCATCCAATCACAACCCCCTTACTAAAACATACCACCCCCCCCCCACTCCCCCCCCATTCCCCCCCTAAACCCACTTCCCTTTAACCCCTACCCCATACTCACCCATACTTACACACTACATCCATACAAACAACACCAACCAAACAATTCCCCTCATCTACAAATCCCCCTCAAACTCCTATATTACATTAAACACCTAAAACCCCCCCCTCATTTACACACCCTTACCCACCCCACAACAAACATAATAACTCACCATCCACCCCTCCACTCCACAACTCAAAAACCAAACCTACTATTACTCCAATAAAAAACTACAAACAAAAAACACCACACAATTCACAACCCTCCCATAACCCCATCCTTCAAATAACCAAAAACACCCAACACAAAAACACAACAAACACACCACCACAACTCCCTACCACCATTTCCCCACCCACCTCCAACAAACCCAAACAACACAACCTACCCACAAAATTACCCACCCCACTATCCCCCACCTACAACCAACAAAAAAAAACAAAAACCAACAAACCATTCCAAAAACACCATAACCCATTTCTACCACACCCCCACCCTTTCAACCACATCACAAATAAATCTAACACCACAAAAAAAAACCCCACAACTAAAACTCAACCAAAACACCCCCAAAATAAAATAAAACAACATAATCCAAAATACTTACCCACCAAAATATCCATATACTTAAATCTAATCACAAACATAACAAAAACCAATCCCACAACCTCCTAAACAATCCCACCATGTTCATCCCTCAAAAATTACAAATACAAACACAAAAACCCTAACACCCATTCAAAATATATTTTACCATAAACCACCAAAAAACTACCAAACCCAACACCCCCAAATCTAAACCAACAAATCCCAAAAATCCCCTACCCCATTTTCCACCAATCTTACCCCACTCTAACCCAAAAACCTCCCCTCTTCCACAAAACCTACCCCATAACACAAAAATATTCACCCACCCCCCAAAAAAATCAATAACCCAAACACAACAATAAAACACACCATTCAACCCATCACCAAAATTTACAATTATCTTCACCAAAAAAACCCAACCAATCACAAAATCCCCCTCATAACATCCAACCCCCAAAATTTGTCATTTTTACATGCCACACAATACCACCATAAACACCAAAAAATAACCACCCAACAATAACTTTTCAAACTAACATTAATCTAATCCTACCCAAAAACTTTCTATACTTCATAAAAACCTTTAAACCTACCAAATATATTCCCAACAAAAATACTAAATCTAACAACAAAATTATCTCTCAAATATCACATAACTTCCATCAACAAAACCACATACCAAAATAACTTTCATAAATTTTCCATTATCCTCCCCAAACTCTCTCCACAAATTCCAAAAAACACACTCTCTAAAATATATCCTACAACATTTAAAAATCTCTTATATCCTAAATATCTCAATACAGAAATCAATACAAAATCTACCCCAATAAAAACAATATAATTCCTATAAAATCAACCACCTTTATTAAAATTTTTCCAACCATGGACCCTAAATATTCGACTAAAACACAAAAAATATAATCAACTCATAACAAGTCCCACATCCACAACAAAACCTTTTCAATACTCAGGTCCATATTCTAAGGGTTAAAGTAAATGATAATTTAACAAACCAAACAACTAACCACATAAGTCAAACCCCCCACTTAAAAACAAACCATCTGATATAATAAATATTCAAAATTTGTAATAATCCAAACACAATTTACCTCGTACAAGTAAATAATCAACATAATTTCCCGAATTATCCTGGGATTACACATTCGGCAACCCAATTACTCTCAACCCAATTCTGTTGGGGGGGTAATATTAAAACAAATTTTAACCCAATGCATAAAATAATAATATTTTACTGTATTAAAATTTTTCGCCACATATCATTAATCATTAATCCAACTGGAGTTACAAATTCCAATCAAAAACACCAAAACTTGCTTTTATACTCAACAACCATACATATCAGCTACCATATGACCCCCCCAAGAAAAACATTTAATTTCCCTACAAACAATTAAAAATATGTAAATTTTAACTAAAATCCTAAAACAAAAAACCTATTAGTGCATCTGATAACATTACATTTAACAAATACCAAGTTTCCCAAAACACAAAACACATCAGCCATATAGTCTTCTGAAGGCTTTGCGAATAGTGAAAAAAAACCAGGCTGGTAGATTGGCAAGTCAGTGAAGATATCTCGATACCCAGACTCTTCTGAAAAGCCCTGCTAAATGGCTGGGTTAGTTTGCCTAAGCTGATGTAGCACATATGATTAACTTATGCAGAGTGGCGTTTGTACTTTTCTGGTTCTTAGGATGAAGAAATGTCCATTTCCTAGTTTGTAGTTTCTGTGTTGTTGATTACTGATGGCTAGAGGAGGCATTTGTCATACTTGTAGCCCAGTCTTTCCATCTGTCTAGTTGTAAGTCGAGCAGGTAAATGGCGGGGGGTGTCTGTAGTGTGGGTAATGGTGGGGGAAAAAAAATAAAGATTAGGGTGGGGATGGGAGTAGGTGTAGCTTTGCTAGATAAATGAGTATTACCTGAGGATGACGATGAGTGGTTATAAGGGTTTCTGCATGGATTCAGAGTTAAGTGTGTAATTTGTGTCACTGGCTGATGAATATGTGTGTTTCTGGTGTGTCCTCAGGGGGAACTTTAAGTTGTTGGCTAGGTAGCTAGTCTCTAGCTTAGAAGTGTGGACTTGATCTATATACAGCATCTTTTTTGGTGCACCTGACTTTGATGTGAAAAAAGGTGTTGTTTATGAAAGAAAAGTGATGTTTAGTGCAGAAATTATATAGCACCTTGTAGTTGATATCTACAGTTTGGCGTGCTTTACCATAGCTGGGTAGGATTATTGACGAGATAGATGTGGAGGTGTTTTGGGAATTTTGTTTTATGTTGTCAATCATTCTGGAGATGTCTAATGGGTTAATAATGAATCCATCTGTGCTATCATTTATCACTACGTGTACTGAGGTTTTCCTTATTGTTAGTATTTGTGTTGAGATGGCTGATTTCATTGGTTGTTTTCACTATTCCAGCTCCTGGTAGTTGAATTACTGTGACTATGTCCTCTGGTGTTGTTGAAATTCTGTCACTGTGAATACCTTTTAGCAGTGAGTCCCCAATGATGATGTTATGTGTGTTGTGTGGTATGTGTCGATGGCGCTGTGGCTGATATCGTGCACTACGGCTTTGTTGGTGCCATTGATGTTCTTCTTGCTGGAGGTTTTCAGCGGATTTTTGTGTCGGTTGTTGTGTTCTTTCATGTCTCGTTGTCTTTGTTGCTTCGGGATCTACTTATGTTTTTAATAGGTTTTCAGTACTGTTTTTTACTGTTTTCAAGCTTCTGATGTCGGCATATTTTGTCTTCAGGAACAGATGTTTGAGGTTGGGTGGGTAAAGGAGTAGGGGATATTTGTGGTGTAACTGGATGACCCGATATTTGAGGGTTTTGGACACCATCATTCTTGTTTTTACTGTCTGAAGCTTCTTGTATTTGGTCTATTCTATTTATCAGCCTTGTGTTTTCTTGTCTGAGAGACTTGACCTCATACCTAAGTGCGTCACGTTCTCTTTTGAGTGAGCTGTCCAGGTCTTGTTTGAGTTCAGCAATGATGTTTCTCACTGAACTTTCAAGGACGGTAATCATCACCTGACAGCAGCGCTTCTCTGTTCCCTCTTCTAGGCTTCGAACTTCGGGGCTGTCTTGCTCCTTAGTGTACTCAATAGCTAGGAGCTGTTTAAGAGGAGGGTATAAATGATGATCTGCCATCACCTGTGTCAATACCTTGTCAATGTATGGTGACTTGCGTACCCTGATTACCCGCAGAGCTATGCCAGTGGGAGTTTTACTCCTGGAAGGTTCTACCAAGCTGGACAGGTTTGCGCAGGCAGGGGTCAGATGAAAGCAGACACCCTGGTCCTCCAGGTTGGGGGTTTTAGCATAGGGCTGACACCCCTGTCTATGTAAAAAAAATTGAAGTTACGGAAACAACAATGAATAAACAAACTTTGCTGAAGGACGAACATCCGGAGTCTGAGGCTCGTATGACTGTCAGTGGTGAAAGCCGAAAGGAAGCCACTGACATGAGAAGGACGTCCTGACCGCAAAACATGATACAAGAATAGGATTTTGGAATGTCAGGACAATGAATGAGACGGGTAAACTAAAACAGGTCACGGCAAAAATGAGAAACTATAGGTTACACATTCTAGGGATAAGCGAGAGCAGATGGACAGGGGCATGAAAAGTTAAAACAGCAACAGGAGAAACAGTACTTTACTCTGGAAGAGAGGATGGACAGCACAATGAAGGGGTAGCCATTATTCTACAGAAAGGAATAGAAAGGACATTACTGGAATGGAAACCCATCAACAACAGACTGATAAGATTAAGATTGAGAGGTAGATTCACCAATACTACAATGCTACGCACCAACGAATGACAGCGATGAAGAGGTCAAGGATGAATTATATCAACAACTGCAGAAAGAAATGGAAGACACACCTAGATATGATTCTTATTATAGTAATGGGAGACCTCAACGTGAAAGTTGGTACACACAATACATATAATGAAAGAGTAATGGGGAAATGCGGCAGCGGAACAGCAAACGAAAATGGGGATAAATTAATAAGTTTCTGTAGTATTAACAGCCTGGTCATTGGAAATTCACAAAATAACATGGGAATCACCAAATGGTCGGGACAGAAACCAGATAGACCACATCATGATTAACGGTAGATGGAGACATGCATTACAAGATGTGAAGGTAAGAAGAGGTGCAGATGTGGGAAGTGATCACCATTTAGTAGTAGCAAACCTGAAAGTGAAACTAAGAAGGGCTGGACCAACTGTAACTACACAGAAAAGGTTTGACATCAGCAAATTGAAGGATCCCATTACCAGAAAAGCTTTTGCGACTGACATAAAGAAACGATATCAATTTGCCAAAAGTCAGGAAAAGACATTGACTGATGTTATAGACCGAAAATTCAATGCCATTTCAACAATATATAAGGAAAGCAGGAAATCATGCTTGGGATTCCAGGAAAGGAAGAAGCAAGACTGGATAACACCAGAAACATTAAACACCATAACACTGAGAAAGGAAATGAAAAGAAAGAAAACAGAAGCGAAGTCCCCCAGGTTAAAGCAACTATATAGCGAAAAGTACAGTCAGCTGGACAAGGAAGTTAAACGCCAAACCCGAACCAACAAAAGGAATTTCCTAGACGATCTTGCAAGACAGGCAGAATAGGCAGCACTGAGAAATGAACAAAGCACGGTATACAAAATAACTAAATTCATCAGAGAAAAACGAGGTGCAAACGATATTACATTAGTAAGAGATAAGCAAGGAAATCTCATCACGACAGCAGAGGGACAGGAAACAAGACGGGCAGATCATTTAAGAGAAACTCTGAACAAGGAACCACCAGAGATACAATTGAATATTCCTGAGGCTGAAAACGATCTAGATGTTAACACAGACATTCCACGAAAAGAAGAAATCATCACAGCAATCAAAGAGTAAAAGAATGGAAAAGCTCCTGGCCATGATAACTTAAATGCAGAGCTATTTAAGACAGACCCTGAGCTAGCAGCAGAACTATTAGAACCACTATTTGCACAAGTCTGGAAAATGGGGACAACACCATCAAAGTGGAACAAAGGAATAATTGTCAAATTGCCCAAGAATGGAGATCTTGCAGACTGCAATAATTGGAGAGGAATCACTCTTCTCTCAGTTCCCAGTAAAATACTAGGCAGGATAATTGTACAGAGAATTTCAAAAGCAGTAGACCACAAACTGATGAAAGAACAAGCAGGATTTAGAAAGAACAGAAGATGTGTAGATCATATATTCACTCTCAGGAACATTATAGAGCAGTGCTCAGAATGGCAAAGACAGCTGTACATTAATTTCGTTGATTTTGAAAAGGTTTTTGACAGCATACATAGGGACAGTTTATGGAAAATACTGAGGGCTTATGGAATTCCAAGCTGCATAGTGTCAATCATAAAAAGCCTTTATGCCAACTTTACATGTAGTGTTGGGCAGAGCAACCTAACCTTTGAGGTGAAGACAAGAGTACGACAGGGATGCCCCTTATCAACCACTCTATTTTTAAGAGTCATAGACTGGGTGATGTGCCAGACAACAGAGGGCAGTCCAAGAGGAAAAAGATGGACTACATTTTCTACATTGGAAGATCTGGAATATGCAGATGACGTTGAACTACTAGCACATTCACATCAACACATCCAGGAAAAAACGGATAGACTTAATAAGTTTAACCAGCAGGTGGGCTTGAACATCAATTTAAAGAAGTCTGAGGTCATGACGCTCAATGTGAGCAACCCTGAGCCCATATCAGTAAGGAATCAGAAACTGGGACAGATAGACACCTTCACATACCTAGGATGCATAGTAACACCAGACGGCGGGGCAGGCAAAGACATCAACATCAGAATGAATAAGGCAAGAATAGCCTTTTTTAGCCTAAACAACACCTGGAAGTCCTCTCAATACAGCACAAGCACAAAATTAAGATTATATCAGAGCTGTGTGCTTTCTGTGCTTCTCTATGGTGCGGAATGCTGGAGAGTTACAGAGAAGGAAATGTTGAAATCGTCCTCTTTTCACACAACATGCCTAAGAAAATTTCACCGAATCTTTTGGCCGAATACCATCACCAACCACGATCTGCTTACTCGGAGCAAGCAAGAGGACATGCACACTATCATAGCTGGCAGACACTGGAGCTGGGTTGGCCATGTCCTCAGAAGAGACCCTGATGCCATCACAAGAATAGCTATGCTTTGGACCCCTGAAGGAAAACAAAAGAGAGGCCGACCAAAAACAACTTGGCGGAGGACTGTGGAGGCTGAGATGCAAAGAATGAACCAGAGTTGGGGCACTGTACGAAGGATGGCCACCGACTGAGCAAAGTGGAATCAATTTGTTGTTGCGCTACAAGACGCCACTAGGCGTGATGGCCACTGACTGCTTTGATGGTCGGTGGCTAAGGATCAAAGAAGAAGAAGAATAAATGATGATGGAAAGGCATTATCCTTTTAGTAACAGTGTCTTTGGTGTATGGTGGGTGTGTCTCGTGTGCACTGGGTGATTGATTTAGATCTGGATTATCTGTAGGTATATTTGCATTAAGGGTAGATGATGCTAGTTCCAAGGTACGTTTTGGAATATCATCCTTAGAAAGGGAAACATTTTCTTTGGGTTCCTCTCCAGTTTACACAATTATTGGAGTGATGCTCAGTAGAGGGGAAGAGCTCATTAGAATGGGAGAGGGGGAAGGATTGGCTTCAATGGTTAGCTGAAATTGTGCGTTGGCAGGCCTGTCTCCTGTGATTGTTGGTGGAGAGGCAAGATCAGTTGCAATCATGGTTTCATCTAGAGCTGATCTTTGGAGGTGAGAAAATTTGACGTCTAACAATGTCTGTACACACTCTGTTGCTATTTGAGCTAATACTTTATTTTTAGTGTGGTACAGATGTATTGTGAGGAGTTCGGTGCTTATTTTGTCCTCAGCAATAGCGTCTAGTTGATCACTCCAAGTTTCAACAGAACAGTTTCGGTAGTAGTCTAGGCAAGTGTGTTTGAAAATTTCGTAGTGTTGGCTGTTATGGAATTCAACAGAACAACATTGACCATTGTTCGTTTGCTTGATGGTCAGATGTGGAGGGTTGTTCCAGGCATTTAATTTGCTTTGTACCACCTTTCCCTTGTTGAGAGAGTAGCTTTTAGCTACAGTGAAAGGGCGTAATCTGCCCTCTCTTGGCGGTTTTACAATCGCTGAAACGATGTGTTTCTCCCCGCTCGCCATATCACATTACATGCTACAAGGCAGACAAGCCCTGTGATTTATCACAGTCTATTGTTCCCTAGCCACAGAATCACAGTTACACTTTGGAATGTGTTACCAAAACTGAAGATAGTGCTATGTTTAAAGTTATTTTCGATATATCGAAAAATGGTGGCACCAGACGATGAACGCCTCTACCGTCATTCCATACAGAAAGAACACAATATTTACAAGCAAATTTAACACAATTACAAAATAAAAAAATTCATTGTAAGTCCAAGCAAAACGCCAACACAGGGATGTATAAACCATCCATATTAAATGCGAACAACATAGAATACAATATCCAAAATGTAGACCCAAACAAAAAAAAAGTCCGTCTGTCCGGGAAGACAGCCCTGAAACATAGATAGATATGTAAAACCCCATCTGTGTTACCGCTAGTGCTTTTCCTACTTATTTACTAATAAAATCAAATAGAAAAAATATAATAAACAATTCTTATGGCATGCATTCTGCCATCACCGGTGTCAATACCTTGTCGAGGTATGGTGGCTTGCATACCCTGATTACCCCCAGAGCTATGCCAGTGGGAGTTTTACTCCTGGAAGGTTCTACCAAGCTGGACAGGATTGCGCTGGCAGGGGTCAGACGAAAGCAGACACCCTGGTCCTCCAGGTTGGGGGTTTTAGCATAGGGCTGACACCCCTGTCTATGTAAAAAAAAAAAATTGAAGTTACGGAAACAACAACGAATAAACAAACTTTGCTGCGGGATGGACATCCGGAGTCTGAGGCTCGAATGACTGTCAGTGGTGAAAGCCGAAAGGAAGCCACTGACATGAGAATGGACATCCTGACCGCAAAACATGATACAAGAATAGGATTTTGGAATGTCAGGACAATGAATGAGACGGGTAAACTAAAACAGGTCACGGCAAAAATGAGAAACTATAGGTTACACATTCTAGGGATAAGCAAGAGCAGATGGACAGGGGCATGAAAAGTTAAAACAGCCACAGAAGAAACAGTACTTTACTCTGGAAGAGAGGATGGACAGCACAATGAAGGGGTAGCCATTATTCTACAGAAAGGAATAGAAAGGACATTACTGGAATGGAAACCCATCAACAACAGACTGATAAGATTAAGATTGAGAGGTAGATTCACCAATACTAAAATAATACAATGCTACGCACCAATGAATGACAGCGATGAAGAATTCAATGATGAATTCTATCAACAACTGCAGAAAGAAATGGAAGACACACCCAGATATGATCTTATTATAGTAATGGGAGACCTCAATGCGAAAGTTGGTACACACAATACATATAATGAAAGAGTAATGGGGAAATGCGTCAGCGGAACAGCAAACAAAAATGGGGATAAATTAATAAGTTTCTGTAGTATTAACAGCCTGGTCATTGGAGGAACACTTTTCCCACATAAAGAAATTCACAAATTAACATGGGAATCACCAAATGGTCGGGACAGAAACCAGATAGACCACATCATGATTAACGGTAGATGGAGACATGCATTACAAGATGTGAAGGTAAGAAGAGGTGCAGATGTGGGAAGTGATCACCATTTAGTAGTAGCAAACCTGAAAGTGAAACTAAGAAGGGCTGGACCAACTGTAACTACACAGAAAAGGTTTGACATCAGCAAATTGAAGGACTCCATTACCAGAAAAGCTTTTGCGGCTGACATAAAGAAATGATATCAATTTGCCAAAAGTCAGGGAAAGACATTGACTGATGATATAGACCGAAAATTCAACACCATTTCAATAATATATAAGGAAAGCAGGAAATCATGCTTGGGATTCCAGGAAAGGAAGAAGCAAGACTGGATAACACCAGAAACATTAAACACCATAACACTGAGAAAGGAAATGAAAAGAAAGAAAACAGAAGCGAAGTCCCCCAGGTTAAAGCAACTATATAGCGAACAGTACAGTCAGCTGGACAAGGAAGTTAAACGCCAAACCCGAACCAACAAAAGGAATGTCCTAGACGATCTTGCAAGACAGGCAGAAGAGGCAGCACTGAGAAATGAACAAAGCTCAGTATACAAAACAACTAAATTCATCAGCGGAAAACGAGGTGCAAACAATATTACATTAGTAAGAGATAAGCAAGGAAATCTCATCACGACAGCAGAGGGACAGGAAACAAGATGGGCAGAGCACTTCAGAGAAACTCTGAACACGGAACCACCAGAGACACAATTGAATGTTCCTGAGGCTGAAAACGATCTAGATGTAAATACAGACATTCCACGAAAAGAAGAAATCATCACAGCAATCAAAGGGTTAAAGAACGGAAAAGCTCCTGGCCATGATAACTTAAATGCAGAGCTATTTAAGACAGACCCTGAGCTAGCAGCAGAACTATTAGAACCACTATTTGCACAAGTCTGGAAAACGGGGACAACACCATCAAAGTGGAACAAAGGAATAATTGTCAAATTGCCCAAGAAGGGAGATCTTGCAGACTGCAATAATTGGAGAGGAATCACTCTTCTCTCAGTTCCCAGTAAAATACTAGGCAGGATAATTATACAGAGAATTTCAAAAGCAGTAGACCACAAGCTGAGAAAGGAACAACCAAAATTTAGAAAGAACAGATGTGTAGATCATATATTCACTCTCAGGAACATTATAGAGCAGTGCTCAGAATGGCAAAGACAGCTGTACATTAATTTCGTTGATTTTGAAAAGGCTTTTGACAGCATACATAGGGACAGTTTATGGAAAATACTGAGGGCTTATGGAATTTCAAGCTGCATAGTGTCAATCATAAAAAGCCTCTATGCCAACTTTACGTGTAGTGTTGGGCAGAGCAACCTAACGTTTGAGGTGAAGACAGGAGTACGACAGGGATGCCCCTTATCAACCACCCTATTTTTAACAGTCATAGACTGGGTGATGCGCCAGACAACAGAGAGCAGTCCAAGAGGAAAAAGATGGACTACATTTTCTACATTGGAAGATCTGGAATATGCAGATGACGTTGCACTACTAGCACATTCACATCAACACATCCAGGAAAAAACGGATAGACTTAATAAGTTTAGCCAGCAGGTGGGTTTGAACATCAATTTAAAGAAGTCAGAGGTCATGACGCTCAATGTGAGCAACCCTGAGCCCATATCAATAAGGAATCAGAAACTGGGACAGACAGACACCTTCACATACCTAGGATGCATAGTAACACCAGACGGCGGGGCAGGCAAAGACATCAACATCAGAATGAATAAGGCAAGAACAGCCTTTTTTAACCTAAACAACACCTGGAAGTCCTCTCAATACAGCACATGCACAAAATTAAGATTATATCAAAGCTGTGTGCTTTCTGTGCTTCTCTATGGTGCGGAATGCTGGAGAGTTACAGAGAAGGAAATGTCGAAATTGTCCTCTTTTCACACAACATGCCTAAGAAAAATTCACCGAATCTTTTGGTCGAATACCATCACGAACCAAGATCTGCTTACTCGGAGCAAGCAAGAGGACATGCACACCATCATAGCTGGCAGACGCTGGAGCTGGGTTGGCCATGTCCTCAGAAGAGACCCCGATGCCATCACAAGAACAGCTATGCTTTGGACCCCTGAAGGAAAACAAAAAAGAGGCCGACCAAAAACAACCTGGCGAAGGACTGTGGAGGCTGAGATGCAAAGAATGAACCAGAGCTGGGGCACTGTACGAAGGATGGCCACCGACCGAGCAAAGTGGAATCAATTTGTTGTTGCGCTACAAGACACCACTAGGCGTGATGGCCACTGACTGCTTTGATGGTCAGCGGCTAAGGATCAAAGAAGAAAGAAGATGACATGCATTAGGCAGAAAAACAAATTTGCGCCTCACATTGCCTTCAGATGCACCATTGCATAAAAAACAGAAAAAAGGACCAGAGAAAAAAGGAGAAATGCTATAAAGAGTGCACCAAAAACATTTGGGGAAAAGCCTGGAATGAGTTTGGATAATTCACACAAGACGGGTCCTAATGCAGAAACTGGTTTTATGTTCCCCAAAAAAAAAATTTTAAGTGGGGATGGTGGAAAGTGAGGATGGTGGAAAGTGGAATGGCTGGGAAAGAAAACACATCTTGAAATCCAGTATTTAATTTGTCTTAGACCACAGGCGCTGTTCCTTGGGGGGTGGGAGGGGGGGGGGGGGGGGGGGGGGTTATGAAGAGATAAGGAAAAAAGGACTACTGTACCCTCACACCTGTCGTCCAAGATAACTAATATGAGGTTGTGCATGGGGCTATCAGCCTCATTATGTACAACAAAGTGCCATTGAAAACACTGCTACAAGAGCATGGGAATACGTGGTGCCGGATATCTGCAAGGGTAGTTGTTGTCTAACACCATAATGATTTCAAAGACAAATGATGATGATGATGAATATCATAAAATAGCAATTCTCATATCACCATCATCATTTTCCTTTGCCCTACTTGCTGAACATGGAGCCACCAATGTAGCTGGTCCCCTTTCAGGAAACCTGCACCAATCATTCACATTTACAACATGCTTGAGAGAGCAGTGGTATTGTTCATTGTCTCTTCAGAGACCCCGCGGCAATTCTCATATAACAATATTTTAATGTAACTTCTCCCATATAACAGTATCATACCAAAACAATCGTCATATAACAATTTCATAATATAACCAACGTTGCCACTCTGAATTTTGGAAACAAACCTACATATCAGCGCCTTGGGCTATTTTGGGTGATTTTTGGTCACTTTTGGAGATTTTTGGGCTATTTTGGCTGATTTTGGGCGAAATCTAGGTGATAATATTTAACTAATGAAGGAAAATGACACCTAGACTGGACCAAAATGACCAAGATGTAGGTGAATCCACCTGTTAGTGTCATCGCTGAACATAACAATACCCATATAACAAGATCATACCAAAACAATTCTGATATCACAATGTCATTAAAAAAGCAATCTCATATAACAATATAATTAACATAACAATGGTCATATAAAAATATCATTACATAATAACTCTCATATAACAACATTATAGCAAAACAATTGTAAACTTTGTACATGACATAATACTACCATGTCTTAACAGGTTGTGCATGGAGCTAGACACTTCATGATATGGTGGATCCTATGCCCCCATAAGGAGTAAAAAGGTGTGAAAAGGAACAATATCACAAAACGAGCTTTTATTCTTTACTACATTCCATTACTTATTTACAGTAGTTTTATTAAATATATTTTAATCAGTAATTAGAGTAATTAAGAGTGGTTCTACATTGACCTGGGATTATCTTTATCCCTGAAAATGGAAACATAAAAAAATTCAACTTTGTTATATGTAAATGCTCTTATCATTGCCCATAATGACGTAATTTCATACATTTCACGCTTAATGGCTATTAAATCTAAGATGGCATCACGAGAGGAAAGAAGACATCAGATTAAGCTGGGAGAACAGGCCGTGGAGCAGGTCAACCACTTTAAATACCTTGGAGCTGTCACAGACTGGAAGGAAGGCATCAAAGAAGATTTGGCTACCTGAAGAGCAGCAGCTGGGAGACTTTTTCAATCCATAAATCGAGGATTCCTCAGCAAGAGAGAAGTTGGTAAGAAGACGAAGATGGCTGTATACCGCTCCACCTATGTCCCAGTCTTGACATATGGATGCGAGTCATGGGCAATGACTACAACCCACAAAAGCCAGATCCAAACCTCAGAAATGAGATATCTGAGGACAGTGGTAGAAGTAACAAGAAGAGACATGGTCCGCAACTAGACGATATGTCAAGGCCTAAAAAAACCCAACCCCTGCAGACCCAAGTAGAATAGTCCCACCTTAGATGGTTTGGCTATGTCTGCAGAATGGGAGAAGATCGGCTACCACGACAAGTATAGGAAGCTAAGAGCCAGGGATCCAGACCTCCAGGATGACCCAGAGTCCACTGGGAGGACAACATTAGACAATCTCTGAAGGACTGAGGACTAGAATGGAACCATGCCAGAAGACAGCCAATAGGATAGTATGGCACTCTCTCTTCCAAACCTCTACACCACATGGTAGAAGAGGAACTACTAAGTAATAAATCTAAGATGGCATTTCTTCATGTTTCATCGATTATAGAACAGTGCTATTTTGTCAATGTCTGGTCATGGAGGAAGTGAAACTGGCAGAAGTTCTCCAGGGATAGGTTTCACAGTAAGGAGAAAGAAACCCCATCAAAATCAATGAATAAGGGGCCTGCTGTAAAACTGGTATGGAAATAAATATATATATTTAAAAATAAAACGGTATTGAATCAGTTTTACAAATTAACGGTACACAGGAAACGTGTTTGCAGTTTCTATAGTATTTTTCTTTAACCTGTCTATATTTCTTGTCCTTGTTGCCTATTTGTAACTGTGGCTGACGAAGGGTGATACCCTAAACCAGTGGTGGCCAAGCTAAGGTTGGCCGAGGGCCAGATTATGGTAAAGGGTAACACCCGAGGGCCAGACCTATAAAATCCTTAAAAAATAACGTTCTGATATTTAGATTTATTTATATATATATATATATATATATATATATATATATATATATATATATATATATATATATATATATATATGTATATATGTATATATGTATGTATGTATGTATGTATGTATCTATATATATATATATATATATAATGAACCACGTACAGAAAGCAACGGCAAACTACTGTACTGCACATCTGCCAAGACATGTATACCAGTCTTCGAACTGAAATTACTGTTTAAAAAAATATAATGAATCTGATGTTTCAATTTGTTTTGTAATTTGTAATTTGACATGTAATTATTTATTTCAAACATACATTTGTGTGTTATTTCATTGTGAAGAGTGTGGCTTCAATCAACAATAAGAGGCCGACCAAAACAGGTTGGCGGGCCGGATCTGGCCCGCGGGCCGTAGTTTGGCCACCGCTGCCCTAAACGATCCATGTTTCCTGTGTATCATCAATTTGTAAAACTGATTCAATACCGTTTTATATATATATATATATATATATATATATATATATATATATATATATATATATATATATATATATATATATATATATATATATATATATATATATATATATATTTATTTATTCCATCAAAATCAAGCATATTTGATTGGTGTAATCAGTTTTCTAAGGTCAAGAAGATGCCTCCAGTTCTCAGCATGCTATGTCCTGTGACCAATCACACAATTTCTCTTGTCAAAGATGCATTCGATAAAGGGTGTGGGGTCAGTGCCTGTGACACAGAAAACCTGTGAGAAAATTGAGAAGTTGGAGGTGTTAGTAAGTAGGTCACAGAACTATATAGTCAAGAAATACAAGAAAAGACAAAATGCTTACTGATCTCATCAACTCTGTGGAGTCAGGAAAGAATTTGTTGGACTTTTACACTGACTCTAGTAATTTAATAGGTACATCTCCGACTCAAAATTCCAAAAGGTTTGGGGGGGGGGGTAAAAAAAAGAATCGTGAATTCTCATGAAATGCCTGATATAACGCCCCTTCCAAATTCTGGGATTTTAAAACTATGAGAGGAGTCAAGAGTTCGGGAGCTTGTAACCGACTCTTGATTCCAACTCCAGCTCCGCACAAAACTACCGATTCGATTCCACGACTCTGACTCCCAACTCCAAGTCCAAGTCCACAACCCTGGTTGTCGCAGAGCTGTATTTACTTCATGCTGTATTTTTATTGCAGGCTACTAAGTTTAATCTAATACCGATAAGACGTCATCTTTATGACACACCGTTGGGATTAATTTTATGTAGTGTTTTATTTGTCTAAATTGACAGAGTGGTTACAGCGCTGGTCTCTTGCGGCAAAGCTGCCAGGTTTGAATCATGGTACCAGTCTGTAAATGGGTACCTGACTCTGCTCTTTGAGTTAGGTAGAGAACAGGCAGCGAGGAAGGGAACTGGTCACCTCCAACTCTTGATGCTGGACCTAGTACGGTGAAGTAGAACTCCCCTATGTTACTACCTTTATCTTTATTGTTTTATGAGAAGCTGTTCTATTTTACCTTTTCTACCTGTGCTTTTTTAATACCTGCAGGTGTATTTACTTCTTAGTTGTATAACTAACTACAAGTTGCAGTATTTACTTCACCTCTTCTACTCACCTGGGGGGTCTCTTATGAGACAAAGAAAGAATAGGACTAATGTTCTACAGGTACATCCTAATATGAGGTTGTGTACGAGGCTGGCAACCTCACCTTGTACAACAAGCTGCTGCATGAACCAACACTGCAAGAGCATGTGAATGTTTTGTGAAGGCTTCCTTGTACACGGGGACCATGGCAACAGTGCTGGCTCCATGCTTCATAAAAGGTAAAGGCAGTCATATAGCAGATACTGCTGTAGGAGGATGAAGTGTTAGAGACAACCTTACTTCTTCTTCCACGTTCGTCCTGAAAAGGACGTTGGTTGCGTTGTGTCGCTGTTTACAGCGAAGGGGCGATATTTGCACCTTTCGGCCCAACGCATCCGACTTCCGCACTGCATTTTTTGGGACCGGATTTGCCTTCCCTCTTCAATCCCTACTCTCTCAACCAGACTGCAGTGATCCAGCCTGTTTCCAGAACCACCACTTGGAGGTGGAGTAGGGTCTTGGTCAGCTTTGGTTCGCTGACCCTGACGCAAGCAGTCAAGCTATGAGTCGCTGACTGCATTCATCTCTGCTGCTGCGTCTTCGGTCCCAGACAACCTTACTAGGTCCAGCATTGAGTGGTGGGGTGACCAGTTCCCTTCCTTGCTGCCTTTTCCTTCCCTAACTCAAAGAGCAGAATCAGGTACCCATTTACAGCTGGGCAGACTGGAGGGCGTCGGTACAGTGATTTGAACCGACACCTTTGCCGCGAGCGACCGGCGCTTCATAGGCAGCAAAAAAGAAAATGATGAATGATGATGAATATTTACTCTGTCCTTGTAATTTCTGTGACAAGCTCTGAGCCTTTTTTTCTAAATCCTTCCATCAAAATGTTGAATTTGTGTCCCCACAACAATTCTCACTGGGTTCGTAGGTCAATCAATCAATACCCTTTAGCTCCCCTAGGAGCATAGGCCTTCAACAAACACATGCCACATCCTCCTGGCACGTGCCATCCCCTCAAGGTCTGATCATGTTTTCTTCATCATTTTCACTTCTGTATCTAGCTCTCTTCTCCATGTATTTTTTGGTCTACCTCTGCCTCTCTTTCCCTGGGGATTCCAGAACAAGGACTGCCTTGTAATGCTATCAACAGGTTTCCTCAATGTGTGTTCTATTCATTGCCAGCGTCTTCTTCTCAACTCTTGTTCCCCCGGCACTTGTCATCAGTTCCACATTTGTGACTTTGTCATACCACTTCAATCCTTCTATTCTTCGCAAGCACCCATTTATGAAAGTTTGTAGCCTTTTGGTTGTTGTTTTTGTTGTTCTCTGTGTTTCAGACATGTCTCAGAGCCATACAATAGGACTGACTTCACATTTGAGTTGAAGATTCTTATTTTCGTGTTGGATCCAATTTCTCTTGATCTCCATATGTTTCCCAATGCAATAAAAGCTCCTCTTGCTTTTTGTATTCTTATTTTAATATCAGTGTCTGTCCCAAACTGAATCATCATGTGAAACATATTGCCACAGAACCACCACTTCAAGAGTATGCAATTACTTGGTGCAGGCTTGCAACAAGGGGATCAGCTGTAAGTGGGGGCTCCTTGCTCCATAAGGAAAGGTAAAGGATCCCGTTACACGCCCATTGAGGCATATTGGGAATATGGTGTTAGGCCCATATTTTCTTGATCATCGGCACACTAGGGGTGATGTGGTCAGCATCACGCCAGCCGCCTTAACCTTCCCAGAAGGATTGCAAAGAAAATAATGATGAATGAAGATTTCTAGAGATAAGGGTGGCTGCGTGTGTGTCTCTATACATGAATTCATAATCACACGTCCAGGTCCAATCATCTCTCTTTCTCTAAATGAATTCTATGAATATGAAAATCTTAGTCCGCGGGTTAGTCTCCAGACAAATGATCTCTTAAACAATTTCGTGATATCTGGGCACTATCAAGCATACATGGTAAGGTGATGGTTATTCAGGCCACAAATTGGGGGGGTCAGAGTGGCTAAGAGGTAAGGCATCCACCTAAAACTCTAAAGGTACTGGGTTCGATTCCCAAGTAGCTCATTCAATGTGATCAAATTTGCTTGATACCCAGCATTTTCAAAATATAATTGATGGACATTTTTTTCAGAACTAGTAGTCCCAATGATGTGATACTCCCTCCTGCTTTCCTCTGTAGCGAGATTGGATGCCTAGCCTTCTCGGATAAGGGCGAAAAAATACAAAGTCCCGTGTGCAAGTTGTGCACGTTAAAAATCCCTTGGCAGTTGGAAATCGTACAGAGTAGGCCATAGACTGCTGCCTTGGCAAAATTTAAAAATTAGACACCTACCCAGCACAAAAATATTGATAAATGTGTGATTCCTATATACACACATTGGGATTCTCACCGATGCTATGGAGTTCGTGCACTGTGCTGAGATCCTCCGAAAGGAGGCGATCAGAGCACGGATGGAGTTGTCCATGTGCAATGAAGATAGTCCTTAAAAAACCAGAACCAAACCAAAACATTTCACAAAATGTGAGCAAATGTGTATCTTAAACGAATCAGGGAAATTTAGTCCTATACAACAGCAATCAAAAGATTAGTCAACTTTCTGAAGTGACCAGAACCCACCTCATCTGCATATTGTTTGACATTCCACATTCTTGTGATTGTGCTGTCAACTGGAACTTGCTTTTTTAACTGGTAGATGCTCCTACTGTCATGCACACCCACAATTACCTGTAAGAGTATTTAGTACAGGACAGGTCTGACTAGGTAATCATTACGGCATTAAACATTTAGCCAACAGTAAATATTCAGCTACATGATGCTAATTCTGTCACATGGAAGCAAATAATGATGATCAATAAACAAATAATGATGATCAATAAACAAATAATGATGATCAATAAACAAATAATGATGATCAATAAACAAATAATGATGATCAATAAACAAATAATGATGATCAATAAACAAATAATGATGATCAATAAACAAATAATGATGATCAATAAACAAATAATGATGATCAATAAACAAATAACATCAGAAAAATTGTAGGAACTACATCCTGCATCACCTAAATAAGAGACGCAGAAAATCCAAGTGGTTTGGCCATCTCATGAGAATTAAGCCTGATAAATTACCCCTACTTGAAGATCTGGGTTCAGAGCACACAGACGACCAAGAGACAGATGGATTGACAACATCACAGACATCCTACAACAACATCACAGACATCCTACAACAACATCACAGACATCCTACAACAACATCACAGACATCCTACTACAACATCACAGACATCCTACTACAACATCACAGACATCCCACAACAACTCAGGCTCACAGCACCCAAGGCTCCACAACTTGCTCAAGAACGCAAATATCAGCTGCACACTATGTTTCACGGTGATAGTGGAAGGAAGAAATAAAAGTAATAAACAAGTAATAAAATCATAAGAAGTCTGGGACCCAAAGACGCAGCAATAGAGAATGCAGTCCAGCGACCCATAGCTTGACTGCTTGCGTCAGGGTCAGCGAACCAGAGCTGACCAAAACCCTACTCCACCTCCTCGTGGTGGTCCTGAAAACAGGCTGCATCACTGCAGTCTGGCTGAGAGAGTAGGGATCGAAGAGGGAAGGCTAACCCGGTCCCAAAAAATGCTGTGCTGAAGTCGGATGTGTCGGCTGAAAGGAGCAAATATCGCAGCTGTGGTGTAAACAGACACAACGCAACCAACGTCCTTTTCAGGACGAACGAGGAAGAAGAAGAAGATAAGAAGTCTAACTGATGTAGTGTTATTCACAGAAAAGTGTCAAGGAGCCCATGGCTAGCCAAAAGGACACACCTCAGAGAAGAGAAAATGACAAAATCACAACAGAAGTGAAAATGATGTGGAAGGCATGGAAAGCACATGACAGGAGGACTTGGCATGTGTTTGTTGAAAGCCTCTGCTCCTTGGGGAGCTGAAGGGTATTGATTGAAAGTATATTCATTTCTTGTCACATCTCTTTAATTTTAATATTCATATACATTCTAGTGATTATTCATTCTTTGTCACAAAACTGAATGTATGTAAAGGATAAGGATAAGGATGAGAGAGAGAGAGAGAGAGAGAGAGAGAGAGAGAGAGACAGAGACAGAGACAGAGACAGAGACAGAGACAGTCAGTCAGCACATGCATCTGTGTCAAGTGAAGATAAGACAGAAAGATCGAGTAGAGGCAGAGAGAGAGACAGTCAGTCAGCACATGCATCTGTGTCAAGTGAAGATAAGACAGAAAGATCGAGTAGAGGCAGAGAGGGAAAGAAAGTACATGCATCTGTGTCAAGTGAAGATAAGACAGAAAGATCGAGTAGAGGCAGAGAGAGACAGTCAGTCAGCACATGCATCTGTGTCAATAAGATAAGACAGAAAGATCGAGTAGAGGCAGAGAGAGAGAGACAGTCAGTCAGCACATGCATCTGTGTCAAGTGAAGATAAGACAGAAAGATCGAGTAGAGGCAGAGAGAGAGACAGTCAGTCAGCACATGCATCTGTGTCAATAAGATAAGACAGTAAGATCGAGTAGAGGCAGAGAGAGAGACAGTCAGTCAGCACATGCATCTGTGTCAAGTGAAGATAAGACAGAAAGATCGAGTAGAGGCAGAGAGAGAGACAGTCAGTCAGCACATGCATCTGTGTCAAGTGAAGATAAGACAGAAAGATCGAGTAGAGGCAGAGAGAGAGACAGTCAGTCAGCACATGCATCTGTGTCAATAAGATAAGACAGAAAGATCGAGTAGAGGCAGAGAGAGAGACAGTCAGTCAGCACATGCATCTGTGTCAATAAGATAAGACAGAAAGATCGAGTAGAGGCAGAGAGAGAGAGAGAGAGACAGTCAGTCAGCACATGCATCTGTGTCAAGTGAAGATAAGACAGAAAGATCGAGTAGAGGCAGAGAGAGAGACAGTCAGTCAGCACATGCATCTGTGTCAAGTGAAGATAAGACAGAAAGATCGAGTAGAGGCAGAGAGAGAGACAGTCAGTCAGCACATGCATCTGTGTCAAGTGAAGATAAGACAGAAAGATCGAGTAGAGGCAGAGAGAGAGACAGTCAGTCAGCACATGCATCTGTGTCAATAAGATAAGACAGAAAGATCGAGTAGAGGCAGAGAGAGAGACAGTCAGTCAGCACATGCATCTGTGTCAAGTGAAGATAAGACAGAAAGATCGAGTAGAGGCAGAGAGAGAGACAGTCAGTCAGCACATGCATCTGTGTCAAGTGAAGATAAGACAGAAAGATCGAGTAGAGGCAGAGAGAGAGACAGTCAGTCAGCACATGCATCTGTGTCAATAAGATAAGACAGAAAGATCGAGTAGAGGCAGAGAGAGAGACAGTCAGTCAGCACATGCATCTGTGTCAAGTGAAGATAAGACAGAAAGATCGAGTAGAGGCAGAGAGAGAGACAGTCAGTCAGCACATGCATCTGTGTCAAGTGAAGATAAGACAGAAAGATCGAGTAGAGGCAGAGAGAGAGAGACAGTCAGTCAGCACATGCATCTGTGTCAATAAGATAAGACAGAAAGATCGAGTAGAGGCAGAGAGAGAGAGAGACAGACAGTCAGCACATGCATCTGTGTCAAGTGAAGATAAGACAGAAAGATCGAGGAGAGGGAGAGAGAGACGGTCAGTCCGCACATGCATCTGTGTCAAGTGAGTGAAGATAAGACAGAAAGATCGAGTAGAGGCAGAGAGAGAGAGACAGTCAGTCAGCACATGCATCTGTGTCAAGTGAAGATAAGACAGAAAGATCGAGTAGAGGCAGAGAGAGAGACAGTCAGTCAGCACATGCATCTGTGTCAAGTGAAGATAAGACAGAAAGATCGAGTAGAGGCAGAGAGAGAGACAGTCAGTCAGCACATGCATCTGTGTCAAGTGAAGATAAGACAGAAAGATCGAGTAGAGGCAGAGAGAGAGACAGTCAGTCAGCACATGCATCTGTGTCAAGTGAAGATAAGACAGAAAGATCGAGTAGAGGCAGAGAGAGAGACAGTCAGTCAGCACATGCATCTGTGTCAATAAGATAAGACAGAAAGATCGAGTAGAGGCAGAGAGAGAGACAGTCAGTCAGCACATGCATCTGTGTCAAGTGAAGATAAGACAGAAAGATCGAGTAGAGGCAGAGAGAGAGACAGTCAGTCAGCACATGCATCTGTGTCAAGTGAAGATAAGACAGAAAGATCGAGTAGAGGCAGAGAGAGAGAGACAGTCAGTCAGCACATGCATCTGTGTCAAGTGAAGATAAGACAGAAAGATCGAGTAGAGGCAGAGAGAGAGACAGTCAGTCAGCACATGCATCTGTGTCAAGTGAAGATAAGACAGAAAGATCGAGTAGAGGCAGAGAGAGAGAGACAGTCAGTCAGCACATGCATCTGTGTCAAGTGAAGATAAGACAGAAAGATCGAGTAGAGGCAGAGAGAGAGAGACAGTCAGTCAGCACATGCATCTGTGTCAAGTGAAGATAAGACAGAAAGATCGAGTAGAGGCAGAGAGAGAGACAGTCAGTCAGCACATGCATCTGTGTCAAGTGAAGATAAGACAGAAAGATCGAGTAGAGGCAGAGAGAGAGACAGTCAGTCAGCACATGCATCTGTGTCAATAACATATGATAAAAAGATCGAGTAGAGGCAGAGAGAGAGAGTCAGTCAGCACATGCATCTGTGTCAAGTGAAGATAAGACAGAAAGATCGAGTAGAGGCAGAGAGAGAGAGACAGTCAGTCAGCACATGCATCTGTGTCAAGTGAAGATAAGACAGAAAGATCGAGTAGAGGCAGAGAGAGAGAGACAGTCAGTCAGCACATGCATCTGTGTCAAGTGAAGATAAGACAGAAAGATCGAGTAGAGGCAGAGAGAGAGACAGTCAGTCAGCACATGCATCTGTGTCAAGTGAAGATAAGACAGAAAGATCGAGTAGAGGCAGAGAGAGAGACAGTCAGTCAGCACATGCATCTGTGTCAATAAGATAAGACAGAAAGATCGAGTAGAGGCAGAGAGAGAGACAGTCAGTCAGCACATGCATCTGTGTCAAGTGAAGATAAGACAGAAAGATCGAGTAGAGGCAGAGAGAGAGAGACAGTCAGTCAGCACATGCATCTGTGTCAAGTGAAGATAAGACAGAAAGATCGAGTAGAGGTAGAGAGAGAGACAGTCAGTCAGCACATGCATCTGTGTCAAGTGAAGATAAGACAGAAAGATCGAGTAGAGGCAGAGAGAGAGAGAGTCAGTCAGCACATGCATCTGTGTCAAGTGAAGATAAGACAGAAAGATCGAGTAGAGGCAGAGAGAGAGACAGTCAGTCAGCACATGCATCTGTGTCAATAAGATAAGACAGAAAGATCGAGTAGAGGCAGAGAGAGAGACAGTCAGTCAGCACATGCATCTGTGTCAAGTGAAGATAAGACAGAAAGATCGAGTAGAGGCAGAGAGAGAGACAGTCAGTCAGCACATGCATCTGTGTCAAGTGAAGATAAGACAGAAAGATCGAGTAGAGGCAGAGAGAGAGACAGTCAGTCAGCACATGCATCTGTGTCAAGTGAAGATAAGACAGAAAGATCGAGTAGAGGCAGAGAGAGAGACAGTCAGTCAGCACATGCATCTGTGTCAAGTGAAGATAAGACAGAAAGATCGAGTAGAGGCAGAGAGAGAGACAGTCAGTCAGCACATGCATCTGTGTCAATAAGATAAGACAGAAAGATCGAGCAGAGGTAGAGGGAGAGAGAGAGACAGTCAGTCAGCACATGCATCTGTGTCAAGTGAAGATAAGACAGAAAGATCGAGTAGAGGCAGAGAGAGAGACAGTCAGTCAGCACATGCATCTGTGTCAAGTGAAGATAAGACAGAAAGATCGAGTAGAGGCAGAGAGAGAGACAGTCAGTCAGCACATGCATCTGTGTCAAGTGAAGATAAGACAGAAAGATCGAGTAGAGGCAGAGAGAGAGAGAGTCAGTCAGCACATGCATCTGTGTCAAGTGAAGATAAGACAGAAAGATCGAGTAGAGGCAGAGAGAGAGAGACAGTCAGTCAGCACATGCATCTGTGTCAAGTGAAGATAAGACAGAAAGATCGAGTAGAGGCAGAGAGAGAGAGAGACTCAGTCAGCACATGCATCTGTGTCAAGTGAAGATAAGACAGAAAGATCGAGTAGAGGCAGAGAGAGAGACAGTCAGTCAGCACATGCATCTGTGTCAAGTGAAGATAAGACAGAAAGATCGAGTAGAGGCAGAGAGAGAGACAGTCAGTCAGCACATGCATCTGTGTCAAGTGAAGATAAGACAGAAAGATCGAGTAGAGGCAGAGAGAGAGACAGTCAGTCAGCACATGCATCTGTGTCAAGTGAAGATAAGACAGAAAGATCGAGTAGAGGCAGAGAGAGAGACAGTCAGTCAGCACATGCATCTGTGTCAAGTGAAGATAAGACAGAAAGATCGAGTAGAGGTAGAGAGAGAGACAGTCAGTCAGCACATGCATCTGTGTCAAGTGAAGATAAGACAGAAAGATCGAGTAGAGGCAGAGAGAGAGACAGTCAGTCAGCACATGCATCTGTGTCAAGTGAAGATAAGACAGAAAGATCGAGTAGAGGCAGAGAGAGAGACAGTCAGTCAGCACATGCATCTGTGTCAAGTGAAGATAAGACAGAAAGATCGAGTAGAGGCAGAGAGAGAGACAGTCAGTCAGCACATGCATCTGTGTCAAGTGAAGATAAGACAGAAAGATCGAGTAGAGGCAGAGAGAGAGAGAGAGAAAGAAACAGAGACAGTCAGTCAGCACATGCATCTGTGTCAAGTGAAGATAAGACAGAAAGATCGAGGAGAGGCAGAGAGAGAGAAGAGTCAGTCAGCACATGCATCTGTGTCAATTAGATATGAGAGAGAGATCGTGTAGAGGCGGAGAGAGAGAGAGTCAGACAGCACATGCCTCTGTGTCAAATGAACATAACACAGAAAGAGCGCGTAGAGGAAGAGAGAGAGACAGTCAGTCAGCACATGCATCTGTGTCAAGTGAAGATAAGACAGAAAGATCGAGTAGAGGCAGAGAGAGAGACAGTCAGTCAGCACATGCATCTGTGTCAAGTGAAGATAAGACAGAAAGATCGAGTAGAGGCAGAGAGAGAGACAGTCAGTCAGCACATGCATCTGTGTGAAGAAGAGATAAGACAGAAAAGATCGAGTAGAGGCAGAGAGAGAGACAGTCAGTCAGCACATGCATCTGTGTCAAGTGAAGATAAGACAGAAAGATCGAGTAGAGGCAGAGAGAGAGACAGTCAGTCAGCACATGCATCTGTGTCAAGTGAAGAGAAGACAGAAAGATCGAGGAGAGGGCAGAGAGAGAGACAGTCAGTCAGCACATGCATCTGTGTCAAGTGAAGATAAGACAGAAAGATCGAGTAGAGGCAGAGAGAGAGACAGTCAGTCAGCACATGCATCTGTGTCAAGTGAAGATAAGACAGAAAGATCGAGTAGAGGCAGAGAGAGAGACAGTCAGTCAGCACATGCATCTGTGTCAAGTGAAGATAAGACAGAAAGATCGAGTAGAGGCAGAGAGAGAGACAGTCAGTCAGCACATGCATCTGTGTCAAGTGAAGATAAGACAGAAAGATCGAGTAGAGGCAGAGAGTAGAGGCAGAGAGAGAGCATCAGTCAGCACATGCATCTGTGTCAAGTGAAGATAAGACAGAAAGATCGAGTAGAGGCAGAGAGAGAGAGTCAGTCAGCACATGCATCTGTGTCAAGTGAAGATAAGACAGAAAGATCGAGTAGAGGCAGAGAGAGAGAGACAGTCAGTCAGCACATGCATCTGTGTCAAGTGAAGATAAGACAGAAAGATCGAGTAGAGGCAGAGAGAGAGACAGTCAGTCAGCACATGCATCTGTGTCAAGTGAAGATAAGACAGAAAGATCGAGTAGAGGCAGAGAGAGAGAGACAGTCAGTCAGCACATGCATCTGTGTCAAGTGAAGATAAGACAGAAAGATCGAGTAGAGGCAGAGAGAGAGACAGTCAGTCAGCACATGCATCTGTGTCAAGTGAAGATAAGACAGAAAGATCGAGTAGAGGCAGAGAGAGAGAGTCAGTCAGCACATGCATCTGTGTCAAGTGAAGATAAGACAGAAAGATCGAGTAGAGGCAGAGAGAGAGACAGTCAGTCAGCACATGCATCTGTGTCAAGTGAAGATAAGACAGAAAGATCGAGTAGAGGCAGAGAGAGAGAGAGTCAGTCAGCACATGCATCTGTGTCAAGTGAAGATAAGACAGAAAGATCGAGTAGAGGCAGAGAGAGAGAGACAGTCAGTCAGCACATGCATCTGTGTCAAGTGAAGATAAGACAGAAAGATCGAGTAGAGGCAGAGAGAGAGAGTCAGTCAGCACATGCATCTGTGTCAAGTGAAGATAAGACAGAAAGATCGAGTAGAGGCAGAGAGAGAGAGTCAGTCAGCACATGCATCTGTGTCAAGTGAAGATAAGACAGAAAGATCGAGTAGAGGCAGAGAGAGAGAGTCAGTCAGCACATGCATCTGTGTCAAGTGAAGATAAGACAGAAAGATCGAGTAGAGGCAGAGAGAGAGAGTCAGTCAGCACATGCATCTGTGTCAAGTGAAGATAAGACAGAAAGATCGAGTAGAGGCAGAGAGAGAGACAGTCAGTCAGCACATGCATCTGTGTCAAGTGAAGATAAGACAGAAAGATCGAGTAGAGGCAGAGAGAGAGAGTCAGTCAGCACATGCATCTGTGTCAAGTGAAGATAAGACAGAAAGATCGAGTAGAGGCAGAGAGAGAGAGAGTCAGTCAGCACATGCATCTGTGTCAAGTGAAGATAAGACAGAAAGATCGAGTAGAGGCAGAGAGAGAGACAGTCAGTCAGCACATGCATCTGTGTCAAGTGAAGATAAGACAGAAAGATCGAGTAGAGGCAGAGAGAGAGAGAGTCAGTCAGCACATGCATCTGTGTCAAGTGAAGATAAGACAGAAAGATCGAGTAGAGGCAGAGAGAGAGAGTCAGTCAGCACATGCATCTGTGTCAAGTGAAGATAAGACAGAAAGATCGAGTAGAGGCAGAGAGAGAGAGTCAGTCAGCACATGCATCTGTGTCAAGTGAAGATAAGACAGAAAGATCGAGTAGAGGCAGAGAGAGAGACAGTCAGTCAGCACATGCATCTGTGTCAAGTGAAGATAAGACAGAAAGATCGAGTAGAGGCAGAGAGAGAGAACGTCAGTCAGCACATGCATATGTGTCAAGTGAAGAGAAGACAGAAAGATCGAGTAGAGGCAGAGAGAGAGAGTCAGTCAGCACATGCATCTGTGTCAAGTGAAGATAAGACAGAAAGATCGAGTAGAGAGAGAGAGAGAGACAGTCAGTCAGCACATGCATCTGTGTCAAGTGAAGATAAGACAGAAAGATCGAGTAGAGGCAGAGAGAGAGACAGTCAGTCAGTCAGCACATGGATTCTGATCTGTGTCAAGTGAAGATAAGACAGAAAGATCGAGTAGAGGCAGAGAGAGAGACAGTCAGTCAGCACATGCATCTGTGTCAAGTGAAGATAAGACAGAAAGATCGAGTAGAGGCAGAGAGAGAGAGAGTCAGTCAGCACATGCATCTGTGTCAAGTGAAGATAAGACAGAAAGATCGAGTAGAGGCAGAGAGAGAGAGTCAGTCAGCACATGCATCTGTGTCAAGTGAAGATAAGACAGAAAGATCGAGTAGAGGCAGAGAGAGAGAGTCAGTCAGCACATGCATCTGTGTCAAGTGAAGATAAGACAGAAAGATCGAGTAGAGGCAGAGAGAGAGAGACAGTCAGTCAGCACATGCATCTGTGTCAAGTGAAGATAAGACAGAAAGATCGAGTAGAGGCAGAGAGAGAGAGTCAGTCAGCACATGCATCTGTGTCAAGTGAAGATAAGACAGAAAGATCGAGTAGAGGCAGAGAGAGAGACAGTCAGTCAGCACATGCATCTGTGTCAAGTGAAGATAAGACAGAAAGATCGAGTAGAGGCAGAGAGAGAGAGTCAGTCAGCACATGCATCTGTGTCAAGTGAAGATAAGACAGAAAGATCGAGTAGAGGCAGAGAGAGAGACAGTCAGTCAGCACATGCATCTGTGTCAAGTGAAGATAAGACAGAAAGATCGAGTAGAGGCAGAGAGAGAGAGTCAGTCAGCACATGCATCTGTGTCAAGTGAAGATAAGACAGAAAGATCGAGTAGAGGCAGAGAGAGAGAGAGTCAGTCAGCACATGCATCTGTGTCAAGTGAAGATAAGACAGAAAGATCGAGTAGAGGCAGAGAGAGAGAGTCAGTCAGCACATGCATCTGTGTCAAGTGAAGATAAGACAGAAAGATCGAGTAGAGGCAGAGAGAGAGAGTCAGTCAGCACATGCATCTGTGTCAAGTGAAGATAAGACAGAAAGATCGAGTAGAGGCAGAGAGAGAGTCAGCATATGCATCTGTGTCAAGTGAAGATAAGACAGAAAGATCGAGTAGAGGCAGAGAGAGAGAGACAGTCAGTCAGCACATGCATCTGTGTCAAGTGAAGATAAGACAGAAAGATCGAGTAGAGGCAGAGAGAGAGACAGTCAGTCAGCACATGCATCTGTGTCAAGTGAAGATAAGACAGAAAGATCGAGTAGAGGCAGAGAGAGAGAGTCAGTCAGCACATGCATCTGTGTCAAGTGAAGATAAGACAGAAAGATCGAGTAGAGGCAGAGAGAGAGAGACAGTCAGTCAGCACATGCATCTGTGTCAAGTGAAGATAAGACAGAAAGATCGAGTAGAGGCAGAGAGAGAGACAGTCAGTCAGCACATGCATCTGTGTCAAGTGAAGATAAGACAGAAAGATCGAGTAGAGGCAGAGAGAGAGAGTCAGTCAGCACATGCATCTGTGTCAAGTGAAGATAAGACAGAAAGATCGAGTAGAGGCAGAGAGAGAGAGTCAGTCAGCACATGCATCTGTGTCAAGTGAAGATAAGACAGAAAGATCGAGTAGAGGCAGAGAGAGAGAGTCAGTCAGCACATGCATCTGTGTCAAGTGAAGATAAGACAGAAAGATCGAGTAGAGGCAGAGAGAGAAAGAAAGTACATGTATAAAATAAAGGTAAAGGTAGTCCCATAGCAGATAATGCCATAGGGGAGTGAAGTGTTAGAGATTTCACTATACCAGGCCCAGTATCCAGAGGCTGGGTGACCTGTTCCCTCCCCTTTTCCTTCCCTAACTCAAAAGCAAAGTCAGTTACCCATTTACAGCTAGGTGGACTGAAGCATGTTTATACTGTTAATTGAACCCGGTACCTTTGTCACGGGAGATACCTTTGTCATGGGAGACCAGCATTCTAACCACTCTGTCAATCGGAAGCGCATAAAGTACATGTTTTTTTTTAAAAACAGTACAGAGACACACACACACACATAGACACTCACAGAGAGAGTGAGAGTGAAGGAGAGCACATGCATCTGTGAAAAGTGAAGATAAGACAGGAAGAAAAAGTGGAAGAAGAGAGAAAAAGAAGATTAATGTATGAAAGATAGAAAACAGAGTATAGAGACACAAACACATGCACACTCACAGTGTGAGAGAGGGATAAAGAGAGATGTGAATATATTTTTAATAAAAAAACCAAGTTCCAACCTTTTTCCCAAAAGTTCTCATCTGCTTTAATAATTTGAGATGTCCATGGTGGAACAAATCAAAACAACCGATGGTGTAGACACATTCTACCCTGGGATCTAGGCTGGTGTCATTAAGTGAGACACTGTGCTGAAGACTGGAACATACCTCATGTGACTCTGTTTTCTCTTCTTGATGAACTTCTAAGGCTTTCTCATACCTGGAATCACAGCAGTAATGGAATCAAGGACAGATAATGTCAAAAAAAAAGAATACAGATGGTAAAAGCAGCTTGCACTGACTTACGAAATATATGCAGATCAAAAGTAAGGTAAAGGATCCCGTTACATGCCTATTGAGGCATATTGGGAACGCGGTGTTAGGCCTGTATTTTCTTGACCATCGGCACGCTAAGGGTGATGTGGTCAGCATCACGCCGGCCGCCTTAACCTTCCCAGAGTTGTTTGTTCTGGTACCCAATTCATGAAAATGGGTCGATCCCGGAGCCGTTTGCGGTCTAAAAAATCCCACCTCAACTGGGGATCGAACCATAGACCACTGAGCTAGGAAGCCAGTGCACTAACCACTGCAGCTCCTAGATCAAAAGTAGTCAAGTTAATTTGTGGCTGCTGAATGTATTTCCATTCACAAATTATTCCATCTCCTGCCTTTATTGTGTTCAGTTTTGACTCTTGGGTATTTGGCCTCCTAGGTAAACAGCTCATTTTCCACCCCTATCCCAAGTAGTTTATATATACAACCTTAATGAAATCTCAGTGAAAGACATGAGGGCACTGGACATAAATCCAGCAATCTGGGAGGATGAAGCTGCTGATCGCACCTAGTGACGATGCTCTCTACGGCACCACCTCAGATTGGGCGAAAAGACGCTCTCACAGCATGCAGAAGAGATGAGAAAACGTCGAAAGGAACACCAGGAAAATAAGCAGATGAGGGCTGTCAACTCAGGTGTGCATTCCCATAGTAAGTTAGGACTGAAGGAGCTATTATTATTATTATACAATGAAATCCCAAAAATAAAACAACACATACAATCACAAGAAAACACGCACATAAATGTGTTAATAAAAATATAAGTATACACGTTTATTCACAATGGCATAGAATGGACACAGAAAAAAAGATATTTTTCTGGGGGATTTATCAATTTGTTTGATTCACTCAATTTTGCCCCCCAGTCTCCCCAAATCTGGCAACCCTAGCCAACTGCCTAGTTGGCCTATCAGTAAAGCTGACCATTATTGCGTTATTGCTGATATTATCTTTCCCTGTATAGTTAGTTGTCCATCATTTTCCATCATCTTATTTCACTATTGGTAATATAAGAACTACAAGATGTGGAGTTACACATATTTCATGGCAGCAACATAGACACAGTTGAAGGGACCGACAATGATATCTTCTTCTGCATTCAGATTTGTTTAATAACAATAATAATAATAAATTCTTTAAGCGCCAAACACGGCGCATAAGGCAGAAACCAGTGCTCTCCAGGTTGTTCGTTGTGACGCCACTCCTCTTAGCTCTTGCACATTATTTAGGCCCAACGTTCTTCCTTCTCTTATTATTGTTCTTCTGAGTGTTTCTTTTGGTCTTCCTTTTTTCCGCTTACCCTCAGGAACCCAAGTGAGCGCCTGTAGTGGTATTCTGTTGTTTTGCATTCGTAGGAGACATGACCGATATATGACCATCGTCTTTTCCTTATATAGTCGGAGACATATTTCTGCCTAGAGTCTTCTCTTATTTGTCGATTAGTCTTGAATTCTTTCCAACTGATGTTCATGAGTTTTCTAAGACATTTGTTCTCGAAATGTATTCAGCTTGTTCTCCAATGATTTTGTTATTTTCCAACTTCTCACAGCCGTATGTTAACAACTGAGATAAAAATACATTTGAAAATTAAACAGACGAAGCTTGGTATGTATATTCAATGATCGTAATTTTCCAAATGTTAGATAATCTATTGAAGGCGCTAGCTGCCAAAGCAATTCTAGTATGGATTTCTCACCATCAGTTGTGTCACCATCCTGAGTCATTTTTGCCCCCCACTGCCTAAATAATTGAAACTTTCAACTTTTTTTCCTGTAGTTTTTCCCCGTTCAAGATGATATCAAAGGTCTCGTTAGAAAAGTTCATAGCTTTAGTTTTTAGAGGCATTTATTTGGAGACCAATTTTAACCGAGAGATGACACAAATTATTTATTGCTTCTTGGGATTGTCTTGGTGTTGAACTTAAGAATGCTACATCATCTGCGAAATCCAGGTCCCCCAGGAATTTTCCATTTGTCCATTTTATACCCAATTGTTCATTGTGGGTATAGTTTCTCATAACCCAATCAATAGATTTGTTTAGTCATGCTAAATGTGATGGCCAGTTGCCAGGACAAAGTTCCCAGTCTGGTGAAATTGGATGCACTGGGCTACATGATTAACGAAACAGTGCAATGTACTTCACTTAATGATGACATCACGAATACAAATTAAGCTGAGTGGTGCAGCTGTTCTCATTCTGTGGAGTCCTGCCAGGCAGTGCCAGATCCCCCACCTCGAAGGGGTCCAACCAATGCTACTGGATTCACTTTGCCCAGAATTGTGAAGTCAAGGTACAGAGGGAAAGGGTAAGAGCTATTGACCATACATTAAGAACACTCAACATTCTGCAGTGGAACGCAGAAGGAGTCCTTAACAAAAATGTACTCCTGAAAAACCACCTTTATGAAGATCAAATAGATGTGACTTGCATCCAAGAAACACATCTCAATATCAACCACAGATTCTCAATCAGAGGATACCAGGCTTTCCGACTCGATCGTGAAGGACACAAAAGAAGGTGAACCTCAACGACCAGTCAGAAATTATAGGGGTTGAAATAAAAATAAAAGACATGAGTATGCATATCTACAATTTGTATGGCCCACCAAGCAAAGACCTGTCATTTGCAAGTGTGGAAACAAAGACCTCAAACTCTATAGTGGTCGGAGACTTCAACAGCCACTCTGAAAGATGGGGATACCCAGGTCCAGATAGTAGACAAGAGGAAGTGGAGAAGTGGGAGATAGATACAATCTTCACCTTATCAACAGGCCAAATGATAAACCCAGTTTCTACTCCACAAGATGGCACACCACTTCAACTCCAGACCTAGCTTTCACCACAGGGGACATCCTTCACAAAACTGACCCAGAGGTACTTGACCAGCTAGCAGGCATCGACCACAGACAAATAAAGCTGGTAGTAAATATGGAGTATGTTCCCCAGGGAACAAAAAATCATATCACAACCAAACAAGGTAAACATATGCTCTCAGAAAAAAAAAGCTGCAAATGCACTCATGGAATACTTTGCTAGTGCAAACCACAATAATATTATGATAGATAGGACAAAGGCCATTATTGATGAACAAAGGCGTCATGACAACAAAAAGCCTGCACCAGAAGAGCACATGATGGCAAAGTTAACAACAGAAGACACAGAAGAGGCAATGAGGTCGCAAAAGAAAAAGAAGTCACCAGGAAAAGATGGGATAACAAATTAAATGATAACAGGCCTAGGCACAAAGGCATAAAAGAAGCTTCTGGCCACCCCAAACTGCAGATGGAAAAGTACCACAGGCATGGAATGACACTTTACTGATTCTAATACCAAAGAAAGACAAAGTACAGACAGAACCAAATGGCTACAGACCTATCAGTCTACTTAGCTGTGTAGGAAAATTGATGGAGCGCATAATTAATACCCGACTGATGTGGTACAAGGTATCTGGAAGAAAAAGACCTCTTTGCCCCACATCAAGCAGGATTCAGAAAACACAGATCCACTGAAGATCAGATCACATATATATAGTTCAGAAAATTTAGGACGCCTTCCGAGAGAAAAAGCACACACCGATGGTTTGGGTGAACTTTGAAAAAGCATTTGACAAATTGTGGAAAGAGGGATTGAAAGTCAAGTTGCAAAGAAGTTAAGTGTGTGGGTGACTGTACAAATGGATCAGCCATAACCTTGCCAAAGTATAGCTATAAGGACAGACCAGTAAGAAGATGATATTGGAGCACAGTGTTCCTCAATGAGCAGTAGTCACCCACATTGTTCCTTGTGTACATAAATGACATATCAGAGAATATTCCAAGACAAACCCACAGTGCTTCCTTTGCAGATGATTTAGCCATGTGTATCTGTGAAGAATATGTACGACTGAGCAGATCCCGCCAATTGTGCCCAGCAAAGTCAGCTGACTTAAAAACAGCAGACTGACAATATCTGTCCATGGAATTTACATTCAACAAGAGAAAATCATCATCATCATCACAATCATTATTATCATCATCAATATCATCATCATTATCATCATCAGTATCATCATCATCACAGTCATTTTTATCATCATCACAATCATTATTATTATCATCATCATCACAATCATTATTATCATCATCATCACAATCATTATCATCATTGGTATCACCATCATCACAATCATTATTATCATCATCACAATCATTATCATCATTGGTATCATCATCATCATCACAATCATTATCATCATTGGTATCACCATCATCACAATCATTATTATCATCATCACAATCATTATCATCATTGGTATCACCATCATCACAATCATTATTATCATCGTCACAATCATTATCATCATTGGTATCACCATCATCACAATCATTATTATTGTCATCATCAGTACCATCATTTCCCATTTTATCTACCACTGCAGCTGGTCCCTATGAAGCCTACACCAAAGCATTCACTTGATCTTGCAGTTATTTGTTTAACACAATGAGGCTGCTAGCCCCATTGTTGTTGTTGTCGATATCCCATAGTTGCTGAGCATATCTACTCTTGGCAGCCCAATGCCATTCTTAAAAAAGTGCAGGTTTTCTGCAGTTGTTTTAATGTTCCATATAGTGAGTTGGTGACTGTCAGAGGTGTCTGTAAAAAATTTTTCCTGGCTTTTGTGAGTGATGGACACTCCATGAGGAGGTGTCTGGTTGTTTCATAGGGATGAGAGCAGTGTCTACACATGGGTAGGTGCTGAGGGTTGATACGGTTTAGATGGCTATTGACTCTGGCGTGTCCTGTTCGGAACTGAAAGATAAGACTTTGATTTCTCCTGCTGAGTCTGTTTATGTTGTCGTTGTCTTTTGGGCAGGTCATTTCATTAAAGACATTTCGGCCAGTCAGCCTGTTCACCCATCTGTTCAGCCAAATTTCCCTTGTGTTGTTTCTGAGAATCTGTTTGACTGTTCTCAAGCTGCAGGGTCTGTCCTTTTGTTGTTTAGAGGCTCCTGCTTTTGCAAGTCTATCAGCTGTCTCATTTCCAGTTAGATCACTGTGTCCAGAGATCCACTGTAGGGTTACACTGATGGAGTAGGCTGTGATCAAGTTGTGAACCGCTCTTCCTATAAGAAAAATGTCTTTGTTTTCATATGGAGTCTGTTTAAGTGCTTCCAGAACAGACATGGAGTCACTGAAAATCACTATATCTGATGGCTTTCATCCCATAAGGTCAAACTGTTGGTGTAGTAATTCAATGGCTGTCTTGATGGCCTCAGCCTCCGCTTCATAATTTGAACAATTTTCACCACAGGAGTCACAGAACTCATACAAGGATCCATCCAGGTACCATATGCAAACGCCGTATCCTGCAAAAGAGGTGGTCTTGAAAGCTGAACCATCTGTGTAGGCCTGGATTGCTGACGTTGGGTAGCTGTTTATGGTCTCCAAGGCACTTGTCTTCAAGATTGTGGGTAGTGTTTCCTTGTTGGCCGTTTTATCTATCAGTTGTGTTTTTACAGTTGGTTGATGGAAGTTTTCCCCAAGGGGGTGGTCCAAAGTATTTGTTTTCCAATTCTCTCTCTTGCGGGAGATGGTGTTTATCATTTTCCTCTTTGGCTATGTCCAGGAGAGATAGTTGTTTCAGTCTTCGTGTTTGTTTCCAAGTGTCAATAAGTATTTTGTTTGGGTGGACTTTTTCTTGTCTCTTGTATCTCTCTACAGCTTCAGTCAGTGCTCTTTTACGCCTGATATCCAGCGGCTCTATATTGGCATCTATCTCACATACGGCTGTCGGTGTTGATCTCATCCCTCCACATATTAACCTGAGAGCTTGGTTCTGCACACGGTCCAGAGGTGAGATGGTATTAGTACTCACAATGGTCTGGAGGGGGAGGTTATAGTCTATCGCTGATCTCACATAGCCGAGATATAGTTGACGAAGGGTTTGTTTATCCGTTCCCCAATTTGTACTAGCTAGCCGTTTGATGAGGTTTAGGCGCTTACATGCTTTTTCCCTGAGGTTGTGGATGTGTCCATCTAGTTTCAATTGTCTGTCCAGTTTTACTCCTAGATAGACTGGGTGCTCCTCTTTTGTTAGTGTTTCCCCACTCAGTTTGATGTTGATAGGTCTTTTTGCTATTTTGTGGCTGCGGGAGAAAGTGGTGTATACAGTTTTCTGCATATTGATTTTAAGTTTCCACAGTTCACAATATACTGACATTGTAAGAAGAGCTCTGTTGATCTTGGCTTTTGCCAGAATGGGATATTTGTCAGTAGTCCAGATGGCAAGGTCATCAACAAACAGCGCCTTCGACACATTCAGATGTTTGGCAAGGTCATTAATAAAGATGAGGAAAAGGGTGCAACTTAAAGGAGAGCCTTGAGGCAGTCCTTCTTCCAGCGTTCTTTTCCGTGAAATTGCACCGGCATAGTTGGTAGCTATTTGTTAGGAAGGCCTGTATCAATCTAATCATTTTCCCTCCTATTCCCATTCTTCTCATCTTCAGCAAAAGTCCCATTCTCCAAACTCTGTCATAGGCTTGCTCAAGGTCGATGAACACAGCTACACCAATACCTCGCTCTTTCGACAGGTTAGGGACCAGAGCTATGACGAAAGTCGAAAATCGACGAAAGTCGAAGCAAAGCCTTTATTTAACTTACAAATGCATTAGGTCCGCCAAAAAACGAAAATAACTAACTATATAACACTTGCGAATGCGTGCAACACCTAGATAAACAGAAATAAACATAAGAGTAAAGAAAATACAGTAATAAATAAAAAATACGTAAATAGCATTTTACCTTAAAATCATTCTTGAGCAAGTAGACGATGAATATATACAGTATGTACAGTTTTGAATGTTGGTAATTTAGGGGGATTCTAGACTTAGAAAACCAGATGGAGAAAATTGAGGTGGCTCATCTTCAGAACTGGAGGATTTCAATCTAATTCTTTTAGGAGAAGGGCACTTTGAAGGAGATCTAACTGAAGCTGGGGCTGATGTTGATGGCTCGGAATCTGAAGGGTTAGAGGGAGGGGTGACTGAAGTTGGTTGTGGCGGTTGCGTCTTGAAAAAGGAGAGCAAAGACGTTTACCTCATTGATGTCTTCTTCCTTTCCCTAAGAAGTTCTCTGTAACAGGCTATTTGGTGTTCTAGCCCACTATTTACTTTTGAACTTCTGTCGAAATTTATTCTACGTTGAAGATCTGCTGCTTTGTGTAGCCAACTTCTTCTATAATTGTTTCAAGCTTCACTTGAAAAGCTCATGCAGCTGCGGTATCTGCACTAGCTGATTCTCCCTTCACTGCTATATTATGCAAATTTGACCTTTTCTTAAATTTCTCAAACCAGCCCCTGCTAGCTCCAAATGTCTCTTCAGCTGAGGTCTCTCCTTGTTCAGCCTTCATTGCATTAAATAAAGTTTGTGCTTTAGCCTGGATAAGATCTTGGCTTAGAGGAATGTTGTGGCTGACTTGGTCTTCAATCCACACATTTAACACTTTCTCCATCTCACCAATTAAATTGTGCCGCTTTATAATAAGTTTGGTATGCACTGGCGTAGCGTTTTTAATTTCCTCTAACACTTTAGCTCTGTTCTTTACAATTGTGCTAACTGTAGTGCTTGGTACACCTAGCCTGCGGCCTATTTCAGCATTTAAGATGCCTTGTTCATTAAGCTTGATTAGCTTAAGCTTTTCTTGCAAATTGAGAACCTTATGGGTTCTTTTAACTTTGTCACTACACTTAGGACTCATTATGAATATATTAAAGCAGAAAAATAAGTAGTACTGTATAAGGCCTAATCACACAAAAAAAGTACAGTATGAAAACTGTACACGTGTCGTATAATCACGATATGAACACTGTCATTAGACTGTTATCACTAAAATAACTATGAACTGTTTACAGTATAATCACAAAAATAATATAGTATGAATAGTTTTGTTATTTTAATCACAAAAATAAGTAGTATTAATATGTTTAATGACAAATATAAGAGATTCAATGCGGACAACTTAAAAAAAAAACAGTGCACACCGAACGATTTCTGTTCAAAGACTGAACGACGAAAGAATCAAGATGACGCACAGTTGTGACCTAATGCGACGAAAGAGTGAAGGGAGCGACGAAATTTGGAAACTTGGTTAGAATTGAAAACCGACGAAAGAGCGAAGCGACGAAAGTCGAAGCGACGAAAGTCGAGGTATTGGTGTATTGTGCTTTTTCCCTCTTGAAAACCATCCATCACATTCTGTGTGAACCTGAAGAGGGGGTCATCTGTGCGGCACTTACGTCTGAAGCCTGCCTGGTTGTTGTCCAGAAGGTTCCAGCTTTCCAACCACCAGTATAGTCTGTTGTTTACCATTCTCTCGACCAGCTTGCCTAAGCATGAAGTGAGGGATATGGGCCTATAGCTTCTTGGTGTTCCCGGTGGTTTCCCTTTCTTCAATATAGGTAAGATGGTTGCTGTCAGCCATGCTGATGGTAGCTGTCCCTCGTTCCACATTCTATTGATGAACCATAGAAGTGTCTCTTTTGCCTTTGGCCCTAGTTGACAAATCATCTCATTTTTGGGAGCCGCGCTAGCGTAGTGGTTACAACACCGCTCTGGCGACCGGGTGATACAGGATCAAACCCGGGCGACGGCATTTGAGGATTTTTCGTCGACCGGGATTTGGACTGGATTAACTCGAGACCTGGCGAGGACATTTGAAGGAGTGTCGTCGACCAGGGATTGGCGGCTCCTGAGCCGACCCAGCTGCAATGGGTACCTCCGAAATCGGCGAGTATTTGCCTGAATGGCGAGGGACACCTGTCTCTGTACAAGACATAAAGGGATACTCACGTAAAATCAATGTCAGGTTAGACATAAATAATAACCTGAGATTTCGCCTCGAGTATTAGCGGGCGTACGCAAAAAAAAAAAAAAAAAAAAAATCTCATTTTTAATTTTATCTGGTCCTGGAGCTTTATTTTTGGCCAGTTTCCATAGTGCCATCTTCAGTTCTTGTGGGCGGAACGGATCATCGAACACAGCCATATTGGTCTGATCTATGTTACGCATGGATGTATTCTTTAGGAGCACTTTGTCTAGTTTCTTTCTCTGTTGTGTTTTATTTACACTGGCATAAAAATTGTTGAAGACATCGGCTTTCTTGCTGCTTGATGTTACTTCATCACCACTTCCATCCACCATAGGTGTTGGGTTTGTCTTTTTCTTGCTTCCCTCGAGATTACTGAGGAGTCTCCAAACTTTGTTCCCTTCTCTTTTTAAATCTAGTTTGTTGCAATTTTTTTCTTTCCAAGTCTCCCGTTTATTCTTCTTGGTGACATACCTTACATTTGCTGTCCACCTGTTGTACTCTGTTTTATTTAGGGTGGTAGGGTATTTTTCAGCCTTCTTTCTAGCCTCTCTCCTTTCTTTGACTGCTTCAGCTAGTTCAGATGTCTAGTAAGGTTTATACTTCTTATGCTTCCCCCTTGGGATGCACTTTTTGGCAGCTGTTAGGATTGTGGTACATATGTTGTTGTATGTAGTATTAATGCTATCAGTTCTAATGATTTGACCGAACCCAGCGTCAGTTTCTCGGCCGTAGAGGTCCCAGTCTACTTTCCTGAAGTTCCAGGATGGTTTACACAGGGACTTCTGTGTCATCTGTGGTGTTAAAATAGTTGTTAAAACAGGGCAGTGGTCACTTCCCACATCTTCTATGGACTTTGATGATACTATTTTCTGCTATGTCAGCTGAAACAAATGTCAGATCTGGCCGGCTGGTCGAGCCGTGTGCCCTGTGTAGGAGTGTTGGTGGAGTTTCCAAGTTCTGCAGTAGCATTAAGTTGGTACTGCTGCACAGCTCCTCAACCTCTAGGCCCCTACTGTTAAACCGCCTGTATCCTAGAACAAGAATGTGAGCATTAAAATCACCAGCTATGACAGTTTTCTTTAGTATGGGCTCGAACTCAGGCAGACCTTTTGATGAGGTCGGGGGACAGTAAATGTTGTGTAGTGTGTACTTGGTGCTATCTTTGCCCCATAGCTTTATTATTTGGTGGTCGATATCCACCGCAGGGTTGTTGGTTACTGTGGCTTGGGTATCATTTCTGATTAAGGTCATGATGCCTTGGCACTTCAGGCATTCACATTTGTACTGTGTATAACTTATTTACTTACTTAGTCGTTCCCCTTCTACCGTGAGGTGTAGAGGTTTGGAAGAGAGAGAGCGCCAGACTATCCTATCGGCTGTCTTCCTCCTGGCCTGGTTCCATTCTAGTCCTCGATCCTTCAAAGATTGTCTAATGTTGTCCTCCCAGCGGACTCTGGGTCATCCTCGGGGTCTGGATCCTTGGCTCTTTGTTTCCCATGCTTGTCGTGGTATCCGATCTTCTCCCATTCTGCAGACATGGCCAAACCATCTTAATTGGGACTGTTCTACTTGGGTCTGCAGGGGGTAGGATTTAAGGCCTTGACGTATCGTCTGGTTGCGTACCATGTCTCTTCTTGTTACTTCAACCACCTTCCTCAGATACCTCATTTCTGAGGTTTGGATCTGGCTTTTATGGGTTGTAGTCATTGCCCATGACTCGCATCCGTATGTCAAGACTGGGACATAGGTGGAGTGGTATACAGCCAACTTCGTTTTCTTACCAACCTCTCTCTTGCTGAGGAATCCTCGATTTATTACCTGAAAAAGTCTCCCAGCTGCTGCTTTTCAAGTGGCCAACGCTTCTTTGATGCCTCCCTTTCGGTCTACAATAGCTCCGAGGTATTTAAAGTGGTCGACCTGCTCCAGGACCTGTTCTCCCAGCTTAATCTGATGTTTTCTTTCTTCTCGTGATATCACCATGGATTTTGTTTTAGAGCTGCTTATGACCATCCCTCTCTTCTCCAGCTCTGTGTATAACCCATGATGTTAATTTGTCTCCGTGGGAGTATTGTTTCCTGGAGAAGGGCTACTTGTACTTGATGTTCGTGTAGTATTTTTGTAAGCTCAATTGTCTTGTTCTGTAGTCCAGCTATATTTAGCTGTAAAATGTTAAGGTTCCCCTTCGCTGACTTTTCACAAGGAGCAGGGGATTTATCTCTCTTGCGCAGGCCCGAGCTCATATGGAATATGTTGTTTGACTGGCATTGGAGGTATTGGGTGTTAGCTGCAGACATCTCCCTCCCAAAGAATGCAATGGGTGTGTCTTCCTCCATGAGTATTAGGTTGATTTGCTTGGCCACTCACCTTTTTGGCTCTAAAGATCACTTCGCTCTGGGGGTTCAGGTGGGGTTCACAGAGATGCATTCCCCGCTAGTCACAAGCGCTCACGATGCAGGCCTCATTTCTTCATTCTGTGGCTGAGCTTTTGCTGTGGCTGTGTCACGTCCTGCATCCTATGCCTTCACGATTTTCCCGAGCACAGCGGTTCTAAATTTCCATTGAGTTTTAGTGGCTTTGCTTCCCGTGTCTCAGGAGTTGGACAAAATCTGACGATGGGTGCAATGTCAGGTCGCATGGCAATCTTGCTGCAGCTGGGACATGGTGCAGGGCCCAGATCCCTTCTAGGAAAAGACCTATATTTTACCATCACCACTTCAGGATCCTTGGTGAGGTGTATCATGGATTGGACAGAGAAAGCTTGGTAGGCAAGTAGAGAAGAGAGAAAGTAGCATTTAACCCATGAGTGGGGTTTGGGTTGGTGTTGGCCAGAGCATGGTCCACTTGCCGGTGGGTATTGTGCCTGCACCTTAGGAGGGGTCTCAAACAACTCCCGACCCAGTTATACTGCCAGGCACTCGGTCGCCCCCATAGCAAACTCTGTGAGAACGGGGTCACCACGTGAAGGTGCTGCTATGGACACGTTTGTACAGGAGAGGCCATATACTAGAAGCTTACTACAAGACAGTAGCTTCCGCGGCGATCACTGCACCTGGATATGAGAGGCTGTGTGTTCGCATCAACATCCATTGATGTAGGTGGGACGTCGGGGCCCGAACCCTACATAGACCCCATGCACTACATCATATTAATCTCCTCTTATAAGAGTTTTAAGGACAGCAGTGACAACATACTCATCTGGTAAAGAATCCCTCCTGACATCTGTCTGAGATCCCACACATGCCATCTCCTAAAATATTATCATTTCATATTTACATAAAATAAGTAGATATATAAACAAATGAGAAAAAAAACTTCACAGCAAGAAAGTTCTTCTTCTTCCATCTGTCAACTCCCAAAGGAGCATAGGCCGTCAACAAACTTATGCCAAGTCTTTCTGTCTTGTGCCATCAGCTCAAGGTCTTTCCACATCTTCTTCAACCCCTTCCTGTCTGTTTCTAGTTCTCTTTTCACTCATTTCTGCTGCCACCTGTACTGTTTTCCCTTGTTCGTTCAATATCCAAACATTCCAGGTACCAGATCTGGAGGCTCTCCTAGTCAGCAACACAGACTCCTTTCAGGCTTTCTCTGTGTTGCATCATTGGCCTCCCTGACAGAGGACCTTCTCCTGTCTTGGATGGCTGAATTTATTTTTCCTTAGTTGACCTGTCCATTGTTCAAGTTTTTGTGGTTTAACATTTTTTTGACATGATGTGGTAACCAGTCCCATGCCCAACCTTCCTTAGCCGCTTTTCATGACATACATGGTAAGGAACAGTGTTACTATTCTATGCTCCCCTTTTAGCCCAGGCAACATACGGGTGAAAAAAATTAATCTAACAAGCAGTTTTTTTCACATAAAGACAATATGTACCTGGCTAAAAGCACACCATTATTATCACTGTAGTCATTATTGCCATTAAGGTCTTGATGTCATTTGACTTATTCAAGACAAGCTTAGCTTACTCTGCTGCTCATCTTTGGAACTATCTTCCACATGATTTAAAAAGTAACCTCAGTCCCTATTCATACAATCATAGACGTTTTGAATACTTTATGAGTTCTGATTATCTGCCACTAATGTGATTATTTTTCAGAAAAAAAAAATGATATAATATCTAATGTAGGTTTAATGATGATGTTTGTGCTTTTCAACATATTTTATTTCATGGTAATACTTAGTTTCATGTAAGAGGACATGCACACCATCATAGCTGGCAGACGCTGGAGCTGGGTTGGTCATGTCCTCAGAAGAGACCCCGATGCCATCACAAGAACAGCTATGCTTTGGACCCCTGAAGGAAAACGAAAGAGAGGCCGACCAAAAACAACCTGGCGGAGGACTGTGGAGGCTGAGATGCGAAGAATGAACCAGAGTTGGGGCACTGTACGAAGGATGGCCACCGACCGAGCAAAGTGGAATCAATTTGTTGTTGCCCTACAAGACGCCACTAGGCGTGATGGCCACTGACTGCTTTGACGGTCGATGGCTAAGGATCAAAGAAGAAGACTACTTAGTTTGTACTTTTCAACATATATTATTTCATGTTTATAATTAGATACTGTGAATGTGAGTATGCTATTATTTTACCTTTACAACATTGAATTCCTTTACATTGATGGGTAAAACGCATGTGAGAATAAATGAAATCAGTATAAAAGACAAGAGAAAGGAAGGGCAGAATGTCAGACGGGCCTGCGTGCTCAATTATTAACCCTTTGAAAATAAAGTGTGTTCGTTCGTTCTTAATTTTGATTATCAAAATTCTTAATTCCACTCTTTTATTCATTCACCATTTTCCTTTGCAGTCCTTATGGAGCATAGAGCCAATACTGCAGCTGGTCCCCTGCTCTTGCATTGGTGGTTTCTGTGGTAATTTATTTGACATGATGAGGTTGCCCGCCTCATGCACGACTTCACATGAGTGGCCTTGAATGAGATTCCTGATGGTGCAGTAGTTCTATTCTTTCTTCCTCTCTTCAGAGACCCCTGGAAACTACATGGGACCTCTCTTTTATTACTGTTAGAAATAATGAAGCCATAAGAGAGCCATTTTGCTACCTTAATGGGGGACCCTCACCTCTGCCAAGGATGCATGATCCTCTATACAATTCTTTACATTAAAATAATGTTTGCCCATCTTCCCAAACAATTATGGGACTGTTATGACTGTTACGGTATATGATATTAACGCCGTCTGCTAAAGGTTACCAGACGTGCAATTGTAAAGGTTAAGACATTTAATATATTGCGATAGATGTTTCAATTACTGAACGCTTCATACACGATCTATTATGACGTGTATAGCGTTGTTTAGGACACAGTCGGTAACTAAGAAACGTGACCCTTTGTTACTTGACCGCCAAGCTGAATAGCTGCGTTTTTTTCTAACCTTCCAGTTCAATGGCATGATATAGCCATTTATATGTGTATTTTTGATGGACCACGGTCAGTCCTAGAACTCAATATGAGAGGGAAATATATGGAGGTTAGTATTTAACTAGAATTCTCAGAAGGAGAAGAATAATCGTCAAATTCGTATGAATATATTCAGACTCGCAGTCTCACTGTCGGCAGGTAGCCATGTCTATCTGCTCGTGCATATAGCTGTGACGTTCTGACGACAATACTGCATTGTATCCTCATAACGGACATTGACACATAACCAGCAGTCTACGTTGTTGATTAATTTATGCATTACTTATATGGACTTACGCTCTACCCCTATTGGAATTGATCATCATGTATGTATCACTGTGAATAAATGTATGGACTCAATGAACCGACTTATCACGTCAATGGAATTACAAGTTCAATATAATTGCAACTTTCAAATGTTTGCCCACACGTTTTTCTACCCCACCCCGCATTCGCGTAAAGCAACACCAATTGACACGATGAAAATCTTGAATGAAACCATATAAGAACTCAACTAACATGGCCAGAATTTATAACCACTTTATTGACATTATATGGAACATTGTTGTCAAATTGAATGTTCCAGAACAACAGAGAAGATCGCCTTCAACAATGACCCTTTTTGAGCACCACTTAGGGTCTTGTATTTGAAAACTATGTGATGCCTACAAAGGCGCTGATGTGAATGTGTCTATGCGTGGTTGCGAGTACGACAAGGAATTGTTTCCAGTGGCTATTAGAGCATTCTATGGAGTATGTCAGTCAGGACCAATTGTGTTTTGAAGAAGTGTTTAATCTCATGAATGAGGCGTCCCGGCTTGGCCCCCAGAAATATTACGGTATGATGGGAAGTTGATAAACAATGTTATAACACTTCACAAAAAACATGAACAAGTATAATGTGATCAATAATTCCATTAAACTCCAAGATCACACGTAACATCTTTTACTGACATCAGCCATGACTTCTCCTTATGTAATATCCACAGTCACAATTGCCATTGCTTAACCAAAATATTTTGCGATTCATCATTGCACTGAACATTCCAATGCTTTTATGCAGGTAAATATATTATTTACATCTTCTACAATCACACCGTAAGAGGGACCTCATGATGTTAAATAGCCAGGGGCTCATCTGAGTTGTTAAAGGGCCTGGGAATAACTGTTCACAGTTTTCTGCTATTCTGTGTGTTGTAAAAGGATCATTTTCTGAGAGTTTTACCCTAATTGTTTGGATCTGTCAATTCTTGCATGTTTCTAAACTAAAACTTTCTCAGTGTTTCAACTCATCATCACCTACCTCTGTCATTTAGTTTTTCTATTTTCAAACTAAAGCTGTCTCAATATTCTCACTCATCATTGCTTTTATGTCTTTTTTTTAAAAATTAACTTACTATAATGAAAGAATTAATAAACACTAGTTTTGATGAGCTATAATTAAATGGATTGGATACACACTGAGGAAACCTGTTGATAGCATTACCTGACAGTCCTTGTTCTGGAATCCCCCTGGGTAAGAGAAGTAGAGGCAGACTAAAGGACACATGGAGAAGAGAACTTGAGACAGAAATGATAATGTTTAGGGATGATAAGGAAAGACCTTGAGCTGATGGAATATAACAGGAGGACATGACGTGTTTGTTGAGGGCTTATGATCCTTGGGGAGCAAAAGGGTATTGATTGATTGATTGTTTGATTGATTGATGAATGAGGGAATAAACATCCTGCTTTCATTTATAAAGCAGCAAGAGCCATCAATGCAATGCTGTCTCTCTTTGCAGGAAGCCAGCATCATCAAACATTATGAACTCTTACAATGGTGGTTTTTCAATTACCGTAATCTGATTCACATGGTGAGTTTGCTAGTCTCAGGCACTTCACCCATACATGTCATATGCTATGTTTTACCCAAAATCTGTACAAGGTGTTTGTGTTTTCAGATGTGTACACCCTGTACATAATTTCTGTGCAGGTTTTCTAACCCATTCCCCTTATTACTGTGTCTCAGAGTTCTTTTATAAGGTCCTATTGAACATAGGATTTCCCAGTCAGTTAGTGATAAAGTCCCCGTGCCTCACTTATAATGCAGCCCACTGTAATTGAAAATATATTTACACAAATTAACTCTTTTGATATGTTTTTTGTAGTCTTTGTACAGGTTTTGCAGGTCTTTGTACAGGGTGTTGGATTTTTTGTACAGGTTTTTCATCTCCGAGGTATGGCATGTATGCTTCACCTCAAGACACTTATTAGTCTTTTCAAGAGCTAAACAAGTTGTTATTCAAAGCCACATGAACAACCTACAAATAATGATAGTCAGTCAGCTCTGAACACACCTGTATTGGTGAACTATATGAAGCCAAACATAGGGAAAATACACAAAACAAATGCAAACATTCTTCCCTAAATTCTTCAGGCTGTAAGCTGTCATTTTTTTTTTTCCTTTTTAGAATAGAAGTCATCTTTTTAGCTGTCTTATATTTTAGCAAGACAGATGAACCATTCATCATCATCATCATCATTTTGTTTTTCGTTCCATATGGAGCATGGAGTCACCACAACAACTGGCTCGCTTTTAGGAAACCTGCGCCAAAGCGTTCATGTGCTCTTGCAGTGAATATTTCTATAGCTATTTATTGTACACAATGAGGTTGTCAGCTCCATATACAACCTCATGTTAGTCACCATTTATGACGTGAGGTTGTCAGCTCCATATACAACCTCATGCTAGTCACCATTTATGACGTGAGGTTGTCAGCTCCATATACAACCTCATGCTAGTCACCACTTATGACGTGAGGTTGTCAGCTCCATATACAACCTCATGTTAGTAACCATTTATGATGTGAGGTTGTCAGCTCCATATACAACCTCATGTTAGTAACCACTTATGATGTGAGGTTGTCAGCTCCATATACAACCTCATGTTAGTCACCACTTATGACGTGAGGTTGTCAGCTCCATATACAACCTCATGTTAGTCACCATTTATGACATGAGGTTGTCAGCTCCATATACAACCTCATGTTAGTCACCATTTATGACATGAGGTTGTCAGCTCCATATACAACCTCATGTTAGTCACCACTTATGACATGAGGTTGTCAGCTCCATATACAACCTCATGTTAGTCACCATTTATGACGTGAGGTTGTCAGCTCCATATACAACCTCATGTTAGTCACCATTTATGACGTGAGGTTGTCAGCTCCAAATACAACCTCATGTTAGTCACCATTTATGACGTGAGGTTGTCAGCTCCATATACAACCTCATGTTAGTCACCATTTATGACGTGAGGTTGTCAGCTCCATATACAACCTCATGTTAGTCACCATTTATGACGTGAGGTTGTCAGCTCCATATACAACCTCATGTTAGTCACCACTTATGACGTGAGGTTGTCAGCTCCATATACAACCTCATGTTAGTCACCATTTATGACGTGAGGTTGTCAGCTCCATATACAACCTCATGTTAGTCACCACTTATGACGTGAGGTTGTCAGCTCCATATACAACCTCATGTTAGTCACCACTTATGACGTGAGGTTGTCAGCTCCATATACAACCTCATGTTAGTCACCACTTATGACGTGAGGTTGTCAGCTCCATATACAACCTCATGTTAGTCACCACTTATGACGTGAGGTTGTCAGCTCCATATACAACCTCATGTTAGTCACCACTTATGATGTGAGGTTGTCAGCTCCATATACTTCTTCTTCTTCTTCCTCGTTCGTCCTGAAAAGGACGTTGGTTGCGTTGTGTCTGTTTACGCCGGAGCTGTGATATCTGCACCTTTCGGTCGACACATCCGACTTCAGCACGGCATTTTTTGGGACCGGGTTTGCCTTCCCTCTGCGATCCCTACTCACTCAGGCAGACTGCAGTGATGCAGCCTGTTTCCAGGACCACCACGTGGAGGTGGAGTAGGGTCTTGGTCAGCTCTGGTTCGCTGACCCTGATGCAAGCAGCCAAGCTATGGGTCGCTGACTGCATTCTCTATTGCTGCACAACCTCATGTTAGTCACCACTTATGACATGAGGTTGTCAGCTCCATATACAACCTCATGTTAGTCACCACTTATGACATGAGGTTGTCAGCTCCATATACAACCTCATGTTAGTCACCATTTATGACATGAGGTTGTCAGCTCCATATACAACCTCTTGTTAGTCACCATTTATGACATGAGGTTGTCAGCTCCATATACAACCTCATGTTAGTCACCATTTATGACATGAGGTTGTCAGCTCCATATACAACCTCATGTTAGTCACCATTTATGACATGAGGTTGTCAGCTCCATATACAACCTCATGTTAGTCGCCATTTATGACATGCCTGAGGGATCAGTGGTCCTATTCTTTCTTTCAGAGACTCCTGGCAACAACACAGGGCATGAATCATTTAAAGGGAAAAGGCAAAAGATCCCATTACATGCCCAATGAGACATATTGGGAATATGGTGTTAGGCCCATATTTTCTTGACCATCGGCACACTACGGGTGATGTGGTCAGCATCACGCCGGTCGCCTTAGCCTTCCCAGAGTTGCTCTGGTACCCAATTCATAAGGCTGGGTTGACCCCGGAGCCGTTTGCTGTCTAAACAAAAAATCCCTCCTCAACTGGGGATTGAACCATGGACCACCAAGCTAGGAAGCCAGTGCAACTAACAACTATGCTACCGCGGCTCCATGAATCATTTAGAGTTACAAGAATTTTATTACCCTGGAGCTTGTGTTTTGTATGCTTGCATTCTTCATTTCATCTTCATCATCAGATGCATGAGCTTGACTTCGAATCTGTGGTGCACGGGCATTCACTTTACTCATTAGACTTGAATGAGCCAATCGGATGGACAGAAACAAACATGTTGTTCCAATGATGCCAGCTTTATTTTTTATTTTTTTTTAGAGAGAAGATTAGAAAGAAATATACAATGTTATGCTGTGATGTAGCCAGCAGTTTTACGGTGAAATATTCTATGGAAGACTAACAAAAAAATATCTGCTGTTTGTCTGAATACAGGGGCAAGTCTTACAGACAGGGGGTATGATGTGTTGGTGTTGTGGGTAGTGGGTTTCCCCCCTTGCTTCACCCTAGGCCTAGTGAATTCATTCATGAAAGGAGCGACCATTGCGGTGTCAGTCTCTTGGCCTAGCAAAACCTCTCATACCCCAAGATCGTTGTGCGTGGTGAAGAGCCACACCCTCCCCGAGGTAGTCCTGGTAACTGAGGGTGCGAATCCTCAGGCAAAACACAACGGATCTAGAGGAGTAAACCTCGATAATAAATCCGGTGCACTACACCGTACACGCCCCCTGTGGGTGGGAAGGAGCCAGATGGATACTGAGCAAGTCTTGGGAGTGGGAACGAGTATGACCTACTTCCTGAAGATCGGAACCCATCGTACAGGCACAGAGACTCAGGACGTGACGATCCTATTGCCTTCAACTCTTGGTCACATGCCTAGAGCCTCGGAGAACTCGGCGTAACCAGCAGGCAATTTGGTGGCGGGGAATGAGCACTGTGAGCCCTACCTTGGCTACGTATCTCAGAGAGAGGCAGAAACACCCCCTTTATCTCCCCCAGAGCTGGCACAGTGCACTTCTGGCTTCTACCCAGGGCGGTAGGAAATCCACAGGCACCCCAGCATCACAATGCCATGAAGATGACTAAGTTGAAATTTATTAACTCAAACTATTATGAAGATAATGCAACCATATTTTCACCATACGAGCTCGGACGCCGCCTCGGTAAACAAGGTCCGCGCAGAGCAGTGACACCCCCAGGCTGCTTGCGAATAGTCTACTACTGGGAACATAAACAGATTAGGGATGAGCCCACTCTCCCGTTGAACAGGTGCTAAAGTCGTAGATACTGGGCCAGAAGGCGCACCGGAAACCACAGTATCACGTAACTCGCCTTTTTTTCTATGGAGAGTACACCGTCTGAATACAAAGACTACATTAAGAAATGAGTTGAAATTGAGAAAAAAAATAATCCTTCAGTATTATATAGAACCAATATTATAAGGCAAAAGTAAAAAGGTAGCCTTATTGCCATAACTACCCATCCATATGAGACACTTCAGTATATGCTGCTCACTTGCACAGCACTCTCCAGAGAAAGAAGAAAGCTATTGCCGGGCTCCCCAATAATCACAAACACGCTTTACAGCTCCACTCAACAGATTACAAAACACATGCAAATGCTTCAACTTGGAATTGGCTACAAAGGAGCTCTAGTTAAACAACAAAAACCTCTAATGCATTGTACGACCTGGAGTGAATATTTGTAAGCTAGCTTATGAGATTTCACTGGGAACACTTAAAAATGACCTTTAATCCTAGGGGTAATACGCTTTTAAAAGTCAGTTGCAGAGAGCTAGTCTCTCATGGCAAAGGTGCCGGCTTTGATTCACAGTATCGGCACGCTTCAGTCTACCCAGCTGTAAATGGGCACCTGACATTGCACTTGAGTGAGGGAAGGAAAAGGCAGCAAGGAAGGGAACAGATCACCCCACCTCTCAATGCTGGACCTAGTAAAGTGAAGTCTTCAACATTTCACTCTCCTATGGCAGTATCTGCTATGGGATTACCTTTTTTTAGGAGAGGGCAAGTCCTAAATGTCTCTTAGTTTTAACATTCTTTCAGGAGCCGCGCTAGCGTAGTGGTTACAACACCGCTCTGGCGACCGGGTGATACAGGATCAAACCCGGGCGACGGCATTTGAGGATTTTTCGTCGACCGGGATTTGGACTGGATTAACTCGAGACCTGGCGAGGACATTTGAAGGAGTGTCGTCGACCAGGGACTGGCGGCTCCTGAGCCGACCCAGCTGCAATGGGTACCTCCGAAATCGGCGAGTATTTGCCTGAATGGCGAGGGACACCTGTCTCAGTACAAGAAATAAAGGGATACTCACGTAAAATCAATGTCAGGTTAGACATAAAATAATAACCTGAGATTTCGCCTCGAGTATTAGCGGGCGAACGAAAAAAAAAAAAAAAAAAAAAAAAAAAAAAAAAAAAAATTCTTTCTCTTTTCCCCTCCATCAACTAGAGATCTATCAAATCTACTGATAGATCAGGATTTACCGTATGCCAACCGCTGCCTTATTTATCATATTAAATGATGAACCATGTGGCTGAGAAATGACTGAGGCAGTACTCATTACACAGATGTCTGCCAACTCTGCTGTAAGACATAACAATTTGTATATATCAGAAAAGGTTTTATGTGATACATTATGTTGTTGGTGCATTACTAAATGAGTGTTCATAGGTTTGGCCAAGAATAAGTCTATAAGGTGTAACGTTGTAACGCCAACAGTAAACCATCACTAAATAAACTCTCCAATATAGTAGACGATACATACCTTTATTGTCCAGACATTGCTCCAATCATTTCATAGATCATCAATTTAGAACACGTGAATGTTAGCCATACACTAGGCCTTTGCAATCAATATGATACAGGATACGAACTGGTCCGTCCGTCTTGAGTTCACACTGAAGTCGTCTAACGCGACATGGTTGAAATCATTTTCGAATCATACAGAGTTTAAAACATACTCACTTTTGTCAATATATTATCTGGAAATCACACACACTTGCTGATGCCTCATAATGTAGAATCATACAGTGGACATACACTTGAGAATCTGGGGCTCCTCGCGAACACGTCCACACTCTACTGAAACACAGTGAGAAGTCTTCTAGCAGACGCCGCTCACTTCTGCATACTTTTTTCATCTTCTGCTTGCATACATTAACTACGTCATACTGTATGGGCATAGCTTCATACAATATAGTTTTGTTAGAGCATAATAACGCTCACCACAAGCAAACCCATTGTGGTGTGCAAATTAATCCGTAACAGTTGTATACATTGTATCACAAAATGTTTTGTACGAGATCACAAAAAAGTACTTACACACACTAGCAATAGCAACAGGATTTGACTGGGCCACACAGAGAGCTGCTAGTCCCATTGATTCGAGTTTTTCCTTCAACTTTCCTTCCATCACAGCTGCCGTGCTTGTCTTGGTTGAGATGACATCTGTCTTCTTGAACTTACTGAGGAAATCAGTTTTAGGAGATAATTAGAGAATCTAGTTTTTTTTTTTTTAAATTAGTCGCTTTTTATGCCTTGTATAGGAAGCAGTGGCCCAATTCTGTTTTTTTTTGGTCCCCTCAGGGACTTAAACATAATGACAATACTGAAATACAGAGATCATACTATGCGTATACAAATTAAATACATACATATTATACACAGAATAATTCACGTTCTAAAGAACAGTTGTGGGACTGCAGCTGAGGTTCAAAGATGTGTGCAAGAGAGACATGAGGGCACTGGACATAAATCCAGCAACCTGGGAGGATGAAGCTGCCCACCGCACCAAATGGTGATGCTCTCTACGGCATCACCTCAGCTTGGGCGAAATGAAACTCTTTACAGCAAGCAGAAGAGAGGAGAAAACATCAAAAGGAACACCAGGAAAATAAGCAGCTGAGGGCTGTCACCTCAGGGGTGCATTACCATAGTCAGTTATGACTGAAGTGGCTATTTTTATTATATTATTATAATTCACGGTCTTAAATTTTCCTGAGATGATTTAAAAGAATGCATGTTTCTAGATTGAGTAGAAAATGTCTTCAAAAAACATATGGTCCATGTATCAATGCTTAATATGGCAAGACTCAGCAGAGTGGAAGATACTGCTTACCACACTAGTCACTAAATGCTAACATTAAAAAAGCAACCTCTCTGATGTCACAACATTTTCTCATCATTTCACAATGTTCATCATATCAGTTATTGGAATAAACATATATCTTGAGTTAAAAAAAAAAAAGCAATGAGCCATGAGGTATTCTACTAACTGGAAGCAATAATCCATGAAATATTCTACTAAGTGGGTGTAATAAGTTGTGAAATACACTACTAACTGAAAGTTATAAGCCATGAAATATACTAAATAACTGAAAGTTATAAGCCATGACATATACTACAAACCGGAAGTAATAAGCCCTGAAGAAGTCTTGAACCCGCACGACACCTAGTATGAACTCATAACCGATGATGGTAACACATGCAGAGACATAAACAAATGTCTGTAGCCATGTCATGTTAGTGAAATCAGTCACCATTAAGATACTCCACAGTGTGAGGACATTCACAATCTGGAAAACAAAAAATACAGAATTCATAATTGAAGGCATTGTAAAGGTTTATTTACTTAAAAGTCACATTGACTTAAAATAAAAAAATGTTTTTAAATAGAAGTACAATAGGCTGGATGAATTAAAGAATGTTGCCACAACAAACCTTATTTCACTTTATGTTTCTTAGTGACTGATCTTCCACCAAGATCCACTGATGACATTAGACCTATAAATGTTGTTTTGCTGAAGCAACTGCTCCTTAACTATTCTGTAAGTTCTAGTTCTGGACAGTTAGTAAACAAGTAGGGAAAGCACTAGAGGCCACAGAGATGTGGTTTTACAGAAGAATGTTAGAAATACCATGACAGACAAAAGAGTAATGAGGATGTTCTGAAAGAGGCTAATGCACAAAGGAAACTTATTTCACAAGTTAGAAAGAAGCAATCAACTTTTTTTGGGGGGGCATGTTATGAGAAGAGGAAAGCTGGAATATATCGTAACAACAAGTAAGTTTGAAGGAAAAAGAGACAGAGGAAGACAAAGAGAGCAAATACTGGATATTTTGATATCGTGGATTGGAATTACAACAGAATTGGTAAATTGTACTGGAGACAGGAAGTTGTGGAGAGACATGATCTCCTACTCCACTAGGCATGGTACTTAAAGAAGAAGAAGCTCTAGTATAAGATAATCCAACAAACACTGGATTATACTACACTAAACCCTACCACATGCCATTCAAAGGACAAAGCTAGTAAATGTTCTGGATTTACAATGTGTTAAGTGCAATTTCATTTATTCTTTATCTTTTAGCTCTCCAAGGAACAAAGGTCAACAACTAGCTTATGCCAAGTCTTCCTGTCACATGATAGGAGCTCAAGGTCTTTCCATGTGTTCCTCATTCCTTTCATTTCTGACTCCAGTTCTCTTTTCAATGTTTATATGCTTCTCCCTCTGCCTCTCTGACCCTGAGGATTCCTAGGATGTCAATCTGGTTTCATATTTCTGCTGTCACCTGTGCTGTTTTCCTCCACTCTTTTAATGTATGGACATTCCAGGTGCCAAATCTGGAGATTTTTTCTGGAAGGAAAAAAGGTGGATCAACAATGTAGACTTCTTTCAGCTTTCTCTGCATTGTCTCGTAAGCCTCCTTACAAAATGACCTTCTTCTATCTTGGATAGCTAAGTTGAATAATTTTCTTTCGTTGACATGCTGGTTTACAGCGTTACATATTGTGTCACATTATCATTACTGTTTAATATATGCGCCTAAAGCAGGAGTTAACAAGAGAATGATGATTCTGCAAATGGGTAAGTAACATCATGGTTTTTTTTAAATTAATTAATTAAAAAAACTATCATGCTCAGCGTCTGATGGGTTATAATTAGGATAAATATTGTCATTAATTTAGATGGTATATTCAATTGCCACTATTTTTTTTTACGTCATTAGCCTCCTTGGCCAATTTCTGAGCTTATAAGGCAAATTAAAATTTTCTACTTGTGTGTATGTGTGTGTGTGTGTTTTTTTTCCTTTGCCTTAAATTGATCGATTCTTCATACTTGTTGAGGAAGAAGGGGACGGGGGTGTAATAGCTTGAGGTATGTGGATCAATAATTAATGTATTTTAATTTGTCACTAGTAACATGTATCACTCTCCTGTGTTACTGGGGCCTGAATTGACAGCAAAGAATATTAACGCTGTAACCTATAAATGCATGTTGTAAGTGGTGACTAAGGAGGGTTGGGCATGATTCTAGCTGCATGAAATGTATTAGTTTGGATACTATTTTATCTTAAAACAAAACAAAAAATAATAATAATTAGGAAACGTGTACTAAATCCTGTGATTATATTAGAACACTGATGCTAAACAAACAACTTGTGATTAGCCTAGACACAGCACACATTCCCAGGAAATAGCAAAATGAACACAATAAGAAAGGATAAACTGAGAAGTAATAATAACAAAAAAGTCAGAGATTACTTTGAATATCCTGAGAATATATATATATATCTTCTTCTTCTTCCGTCCTTAGCCAAAGACCGACCAAGCAGTCAGAGGCCATCACGCCTTGTGGCGTCTTAAGGGCAACAGCAGATTGATTTTCTCTGTTGTAGTTTCCCATCACGCCTAGCGGCGTCTTTAGGGCAACAACAAATAGATCCATCTGCCGTTGTTTCCGTAATCGGTGTGACAAGCCAACGGGTGATCAGCCCATTGGGCATATATATATATATATATATATATATATATATATATATATATATATATATATATATATATATATATATATATATATATATATATATATATATATATATATATATATATATATATATATATATATATATATATATATATATATATAAAATAGTAAATATTTGGCGACTTTCTTTTTTTCAGAATACAATGTCTAACTCTCACAAATAGTTTTCTATATAATAATAGGATGTGAATGCAATGAAAAAATGGATTGATGGACTGAAGTATAAAAAATTTTTTTGTAACTGGACTTTGTTTCACTTTGGTGAGGTATGCCTCTTTCAAGCTGGGCACAGGAGTTGTTATATTAGGGTTCATGTCCATATATGAAGACCTTGTCTGGTTTAATAAAAATGCTTTCTTCATCATAAGGGAAACTCGGCAGTTGAGGTAAACTAATTGTCACATAACATATCGACCACAACGATGGTCTTACCTTGTCACAAAAGGCATCCATGAATCCACCAAGAATCGGGTCATCTATTTCTCCATACCTCTGTTTCTGAACTTTGGCCACAATGCCATCCAGATGGTCAAGGAAATCATGAAGTACAACACACCAGAAACCTGTCCAGTATAAATTGTACCTGAAAAATAACAGGACTAGGCAACTGAAGTGTCTGACAGAAAAATATTTATCAATCTATTCCAGCGGTAGGCAATCCAGTAGTTCTAGAGATCTACTTTAGAAACTAATAGCTCTCTAAAGATCTACTTAGATAAAATCATGTCTATTTCATCATGAGACGCATTCTCTCCAGAGCGGTGTCTCCATTACAGCTGCTCTGAGCGCATCATGATTCTGGGCAAGTCGACCTGCATCATCCAAAGACAAGTTCAGACTCTCTGTGATTCCTGGATCCACTGTCGTCTAGGTCGTCCCTTTCCCCTTTTTCCAGGGACCATGCCTTCCATTACTAATTTTTCCAGACTATTATGTCTTTTTATATGACCGAAAAATGTCAGCTTCCTTATTGCGATGGTATTTAGGAGCCAATTTTCAGTGAGTGCAGTATTTCTCTGTTGGTCTTTCTTTCTGTCCAGCGTATTCTCAACATCCTTCTGTAGCATTTCATTTTGAATGATGTAATCTTTACTCCGCTTATGCCGGTCCCAAGCCCGGCTGAAAAAGGAGGAGGGTGGCCTGCATGGAGGCCGTAAGGAGGCAGCCCCTCCACCATGCAAAGGCACAGCAGGCCAATCACCTGTATGCTTTAAACTTTTGATTATGAGAACTACAAGAGAGAAAACCGGACTGATTCTAAAGGCGACGAACTGGAACGGACTACAGACTACGACTTATGGAACTTGGAACAAAAGAAGTATAAATGGGAAAGAAGAGGAGCTGGTGGAAAAGATGAGGAAAGCAAAACTAGAAATCATGGCTATAACGGAAACAGAAAAAGGGACAAGGAGTCATGGATCTCGATGGCAAAACGCTGCTCTACAGTGGAGTACCCACATCTGAAAGAGCTAAAAGGGGCGTGGGTTGCATTGTGGCCAATAACCAAAAAGATAGTATCAAGGGATGGAACTTTGTCTCGGAGCGCATTATGGTTGTAAAACTAAAAGAAGGAGAAACCATAGTCAACCTGGTCATAGTGTATGGGCCAAATGAGGATGAGAGAGCAGAGGTCAAGGAGGAATTCTTCGAGCTGCTTCAAAGGACAGTGGATAACTGCCTAGATGAAATTATCATGCTCGGAGATTTCAATGCCAGAGTTGGAAATGACCATGCTAGATGGGGTGGAGTTATCGGAAGAAATGAAAAAGATACTCTCAATGACAATGGAAAGCGACTCCTTAGATTCTGCAGTGAGCAGAATCTGATCATTACAAACGCAAAGTTCCCCCATAATCGCATACATGCATACACTACATGTGAACCAACAAAGAATGAGAAGTCAGTGATCGACTATGCCATTGTTAGGAGGAGCTCATTCAAATATGTCCGGGATGCTAGAGTCTAGAGGGGGCCAGAGATTGGAAGTGATCACTACCTGCTTACAATCAAAAGAACAACTGAAAGAGTTGCTCAGCCTAGGAACTGCCCAACATCACACAAGAAACTAAGTAAACGAACGGGAGAAATGAGCATTAAGACCTACACGCTGAAAGAGCCAGAAATTAAGACCAGATATCAGGGGCTTATTGCTGCAGCGGTGAGCAACACAGAAGATCAACCTGATGACTTGGAAACCCTCTGGCTTAAATTCAAGGACATCATAAAGACAGTTGCTGCAGAAGCATGTGGTGAAGTCCGACTTGGGAACAAGAGAAAGAGGACACCTTGGTGGACAGAGGAAGTCAAAGAGAAAATAAGAGAGAAGAAAATGGCATGGAAACAATACTTAGGAGCTAAAACCACAGCAGGACAAATGGAGAAATATAGAGAATATGTGACACCCAGAACAGAAGCAAAGAACAAGGTGCTAGCAGCAAAACAGAAGTCCTGGGAAGAATTTGGAGAAAAGCTAGAAAAATATGAGCAAGAAAACCAGAAATTGTTCTATAAGACACTAAAGAACATGAGGAAGGAAAAACAATGCCCTCTCAAATTTATAAAGGACAAGCAAAGCAAATTGCTTACTGCCCCGAAGGAAGTAATGGAAAGATGAAAAGAATATTTCTCAGAACTCCTGGATGGTGAGCATGGTGAAGCATCAGAAATGATAACCACTAGCACAGAAGAGAAAACCAATGATGGTGAAGATGACATAAAGATGGAAGAACTGAAGGCAGCACTGGAGAAAATCAAGATGGGCAAAGCAGCAGGGCATGATGGTATAACACCAGAAATGGTTAAGTACAAGGAAGCATCAGGCGACCTATTACTCTTAAGGGTCCTACAGGCAGCGTGATGCAACAAGACCATACCACAGGATTGGGAGATTGCCATCATAACACCAATTTTCAAAAAGGGTGACAATTGACAATGTGGAAACCATAGAGGCATATCCCTTCTCAGTGTCCCTGGTAAAATCTACTCTAGAATCCTAGAGCAGAGACTCTGACGCCTAGCTGAGCCACAACTGGATGAGGTCCAGTGCGGATTCCGAGCAAACCGAAGTACTCAAGACCTAATCTTCACACTCAGACAGCTAAGTGAAAAGGCCCTTGAGTATAAGAGTGAGATCCATCTTTGTTTCATAGATCTGGAAAATGCGTTTGACAGGGTCCCCTGGAGCAAACTTTGGGACTCTTTGGCAAGGAAGAACATTCCAGCACCTCTGATTCATGCTATACAGAACTTCTACAAGTCTTGCAGAAATTATGTGAGGACAGCAAACCATAAGTCAGAAGAGTTCAGGACCACCACTGGTGTAAGACAAGGTGATATCCTGTCACCTTATCTTTTCAAACTCCTCATGGATGATGTCATCAAGGCATGTAAGGAGATAACAAGAAAGTATTCAGTGGGGTACTGGAAGATGAGACAGGTCTGTATTTCAAAGCTGGCATTTGCTGGCTCGTGATCCTTGGTTGGTAGCTTATCTAAGAGAAGGAACTCCGAATTAAACCACCGCTGCCTTGCGGGAATATCCATTTATGGAATTGGCTTCGGGAGTAAACCCTGAGGATAAATCCGGAGTCGGAGTCCCTAAGGCAGTCTAATGTCGATTCGACATTATTCTGGCAACTCCTGCGACATGGCTGGTACCAAACTGTATCGGCTACTGCCGTTCCTTTGGATCTACCGGCTGTGTGGAGAGGGGGAACATGCTGCATGGGCAACAGCTTGATCTCCATATAACTGTGCCCAAGCTCGCGCCCTGGAGAGGACACTCCAGCTTCACCCTATAGGTGTCGGCAAAACACGGGAAGTAGCAGTTACCGGTTATAAGCATTTTGCCCAATTGGCGTAGGGCATGGCGCCAGGGGCTACTTCCGACAGTGGGAGAGGTTCTAGGATCTCACTGGACAGCTACCGCCCGCTTCAAGCTGGGCAGCCCCCAGTCAATAAGGTGTTGTCCCGCCACTGTCTGCTTTCCCCATTGGGTGCATGGGGATTAGGGTCAAACCCGAACTGTGGACAGAAAATTTTGCACCAAGCAATTATCGAAAAAATAGAAATAAGCAAACTCTCAGATTGGGATGCTGGAACGTCCGGACTATGTTGACTGGACTATCCGAAAACCTACAGGATGTAAACGATGTAAGGAAGACAGCCATAATTAATGATGAGCTTAAACGACTTCAGGTGGATATAGCTGCACTTCAGGAAACGCGCCTGGCAGGCTCTGGAACGGTGAGCGAGAAGGACTACACATTTTATTGGCAAGGGAAAGATCTTAATAAAGCTAGAGAACACGGAGTAGGTTTTGCGGTCAAAAAATCGCTAACTAAAATGGTTGAACCAGGCGAGAATGGATCAGAACGCCTGTTAACGCTCCGCCTGCAAACTAGCACAGGTCCCATCACCCTTGTCAGTGTGTATGCTCCTACTCTGTACTCTGCCTCAGAAGCTAAAGATGAGTTCTACGAGAATCTAACAGCAATTATCAAAAGCATACCTAGGCAAGAACAGCTTGTTCTCCTTGGTGACTTTAACGCTAGAGTGGGTGCCGATAATGTTTCATGGCCTTCATGTCTGGGCAGGTTTGGTATTGGCAAGATGAATGAAAATGGACAACGGCTCTTAGAGTTGTGCGTCCACCATGACCTCTGCGTGACCAACACCTACTTTCAGACAAAACCCCAGCATAAGGTGTCATGGAGACACCCGCGATCCAAGCACTGGCACCAACTTGACCTGATTCTCGTCAGAAGGCCACTACTCAGGTCTGTGCTCTCCACGCGCTCGTACCATAGTGCAGACTGTGATACAGATCACTCCTTGGTTTGCTGCAAAATCAGAGCACAACCAAGAAAACTCTATCGTGTCAGACATGAAGGGAAACCACGCATTGATACCAGCAAGATGTCAGACCCTTTCATGATCGCTCAATTCACTGCGACCTTCGAGAAAGTGCTCAGTAGCCCTCAGCATGGTGATACTATTACAGAGAACTGGGAGCATCTACGGAACACCATTCAAAGTACTGCGCTTGCCACCTTTGGTAAGAAAACAGCAAAGTCAAATGACTGGTTTGATGCTTCATCAGATGTGATGGCACCTGTTATTGAAGCTAAGCGCAGTGCTATGAATGAATACAAACGTTCACCGAGTGCCAGAACCCTACAGATCCTGAGGGCTACGAGAAGCAAAGTTCAACAAACTGCTTGACGCTGTGCAAATGACTACTGGCTCCAGCTCAGTGAGAGCATCCAGATCGCAGCGCAAACAGGTAACATTAGACAAATGTATGACGGTATAAAGAAAGCACTTGGCCCCCATAAAAGTAAGACGGCACCACTAAAAACCATCAGCGGAGAGAAGCTAACCGATAAGGGTAAGCAGATGGAGAGGTGGGTCGAGCACTACTCTGAGCTTTACGCTAGAGACAATACCGTTACGCCTGCAGCCCTTGATGGTGTCAACATTCTGCCAACTATGGAGGAGCTGGATGCCGAACCAACATTAGAGGAACTCAGCAAGGCCATTGATAGCTTGGCCTCTGGCAAAGCACCAGGCAGTGATGAGATTCCTCCTGATTTAATCAAATGCTGTAAGAGCACGCTATTACATCCCCTGCATAGGATGCTGTGCCAGTGCTGGGAAGAGACAACTATTCCTCAAGACATGCGAGATGCCAAGATTGTAACAGTGTATAAAAATAAAGGAGACAGAAGTGATTGCAATAACTACAGAGGCATCTCTCTTCTTAGTATTGTTGGTAAGGTTTTTGCCAAAGTCATCTTAATGCGACTACACAAGTTAGCTGAGCGCATATATCCAGAGTCACAGTGTGGATTCCGAGCTGGCAGACATGATCTTCTCTCTCCGCCAGCTTCAGGAAAAATCAAGAGAGCAGAAAAGACCATTATATATCGCCTTTATAGACCTCACAAAAGCATTCGACCTGGTTAGTAGGGATGGACTCTTTAAAATCCTCCTGAAAATAGGCTGCCCTTCTAAAATGCTGGAAATGATAAAGTCATTCCATGACGGCATGAAGGGAACAGTCCAATATGCTGGAAGCACGTCACAGCCCTTTGATATACGAAGTGGCGTTAAACAAGGCTGTGTTCTGGCTCCGACCCTCTTCGGAATCTTCTTTGCCTTACTCTTGAAACATGCATTCAGAGATGCAACTGAAGGAATATGCCTTCACGCTAGGTCAGATGGCCGTCTGTTTAATCTTTCAAGGCTGAAGGCAAAAACAAAAATCAGAAGGGTCACTATAAGAGACTTGTTGTTCGCTGATGATGCTGCAGTCGTCACTCAAAGCCAACAGGAGCTTCAGAGCTTGATGAATCGCTTCACTAAAGCATGCAAGGACTTTGGCCTCACAATAAGTCTAAAGAAAACGAATGTGCTGAGTCAGGATGTGGGTGCTGCACCATTTATCACTATCGATAACTATGAATTGGCAGTGGTGCACCACTTCACATACCTAGGGTCTACCATCAATGACAAACTCTCACTGGATACAGAAATCGACAGCCGCATTGGCAAAGCTGCAGCAACCTTTGCCCGCCTCACATCGCGTGTTTGGGGAAACTCTAAACTCACAATGAAGACCAAAGCTGCGGTATATAATGCCTGCGTCACCAGCACACTCCTATATGGCAGCGAGACCTGGACGACCTATGCTAAGCAAGAAAGAAGGCTCAATACCTTCCATTTGCGGTGTCTACGCCGCATCCTCGGCATCTCATGGAAAGATAAAGTGACAAATGTCGAGGTGTTGTCACGTGCTGGCCTTCAAAGTATGTATACGCTTCTTAGACAGCGCAGACTTCGCTGGCTTGGCCATGTTCGCCGCATGGAAGATGGTCGCATCCCAAAAGATATCTTCTACGGACAATTAGCAGATGGCAAGAGAACAGTTGGGCGACCACAGCTGAGGTTCAAAGATGTGTGCAAGAGAGATATGAGGGCACTGGACATGGATCCAGCAACATGGGAGGATGAAGCTGCCGATCGCACTAAGTGGCGATGCTATTTACGGCGCCACCTCAGATTGGGCGAAGAGAGGCTCACACAAGAAGCAGAGGTGAGGAGAAAACGTCGAAAGGAGCACCAGGAAAATAAGCAGCTGAGGGCTGTCACCTCAGGGGCGCATTCCCATAGTCAGTTATGACTGAAGGGGCTATTATTATCATTTGCTGATGATGTTGCCCTGATTGCTAAATCAGAGGCACATCTCTATTCCAACCTGCAAGTCTAGAAGGAAGAGCTGGAGAAGAGAGGGATGGTCATAAGCAGCTCTAAATCAAAATCCATGGTGATTTCACGAGAAGAAAGAAGGCATCAGGTTAAGCTGGGAGAACAGGTCCTGGAGCAGGTCGACCACTTTAAATACCTCAGAGCTATTATAGACCAAATGGGAGGCATCAAAGAAGAGTTGGCCACTCGAAAAGCAGCAGCTGAGAGACTTTTTCAGGCCATAAATCGAGGATTCCTCAGCAAGAGAGAGGTTGGTAAGAAAACGAAGATGGCTGTATACCGCTCCACGTATGTCCCAGTCTTGACATATGGATGCGAGTCATGGGTAATGACTACAACCCACACAAGCCAGATCCAAACCTCAGAAATGAGGTATCTGAGGAAGGGGGTTAAAGTAACAAGAAGAGACATGGTCCGCAACCAGACGATATGTCAAGGCCTAAAATCCCACACCCTGCAGACCCAAGTAGAACAGTCCCAACTAAGATGGTTTGGCCATGTCTGCAGAATGTGAGAAAATCGGCTACCACGACAAGCATGGGAAACAAAGAGCCAGGGATCCAGACCCCCAGGACAACCCAGAGTCCGCTGGGAGGACAACATTAGACAATCTTTGAAGGACCGAGGACTAGAATGGAACCAGGCCAGGAGGAAGACAGCTGATAGGATAGTCTGGCACTCTCTCTTCCAAACCTCTACACTTCACGGTATAAGGTGAACGACTAAGTAAGTAAGTATGATGTAATCTTTTTTGCAACTGTTTTATTGAATGTCCATGTCTCGCAGCCGTATGTTGCTACTGGGAATATACATGCTCTGATCAGTTGTAACTTTGTCTATTTACAGGTTTCAAAGTATTTGGAATAAGTACTGCCTATATGCAACATTTACCTTTGCCATGGGCTCCGCTTCCAGCAAGTTCATCGACAGTGTGGTTAAAAAATTCAAACAAATTAATATTTTACCAAAAGTTTATGTACTTAGAAACATAATAAAAACATATAATATTTATTTACTTGAAAATATAATAAAAACACCTAATATTTATTTACTTGGAAATATAATAAAAACATCTAATATTTATTTATTTAGAAATATAAATTAAAATATCTAATAATTATTTACTTGGAAATATAATAAAAACATCTAACAATTATGTACTTGGAAATATAATAAAAACATGTAATATTTATTTACTTAGAAATATAATAAAAACATCCAATATTTATTTACTTGGAAATATAATAAAAACATGAATATTTATTTGCTTAGAAATATAACAAAAACATCTAATAATTATGTAGTTGGAAATATAATAAAAACATCCAACAATTATGTACTTGGAAATATAATAAAAACATCCAACAATTATGTACTTGGAAATATAATAAAAACATCCAACAATTATGTACTTGGAAATATAATAAAAACATGTAATATTTATTTACTTAGAAATATAATAAAAACATCTAACAGTTATTTAGGCCTATTTGGAAATATAATAAAATCATTGAATAGTCATTTACTTGGATATAAAATCTATTGACCAACTCAATGTGATATTTAATGAGCGGTCACCAACTGACCAACTACATTTGTGGTTACAACTATGAGTCAAACACTTAAAAGAATAATTTTTTTTTTAAAGTATCCCGTTCAACCCTTGATGGGTTATAATTAGGACATATGGTGTACTAATTCCAGTAAATAAAGTCAGGTTTCCAATACCAAAATATAGTACCTTCTTCCCCCTTCTACTCAGTCCAAATAGAGTAAATCAAAACTAAATTTGTATTCATGTTTTTGTGTGTGACCTCCCTTTTAACCAAGAAACAAAGAAACAATAAAAATAAAAATTTTAACAAATTTAAAAAAAAAAACCAACAAACAATATACAAACTAAAATGAAGTCTCTCATAACTTGCTCTCATAAATTAAGGTCTTTGTCTTGTGTGGACTGACCTATACTGTATAATAGGGGAACAACAGAAGTGATTGCGTCATTAATAGGCTGGACTGCCCATGTTAAACTTCCGGTGTTATGTGTTGCGGGTCGCACTAGTGACCCGTCATCGAAGCATCATTTTTGTGATGCCTAGATGGCAGGGAGGATAGTGTGATTCGCTTGCATAGCTAGGCGGGGTTGTCACACGGAAGGTCTGGGGTTCGAGCCCTGGGTAAGTGTGACGTGGAAAATGTAAATATAGACTCAGAAATCCGACCACCTTTGAGGCCTCAGTTAGTGTTTATGTTTTGCGAAGGCAGAATTACGCAATTCACTGTCTGTTGACTCACATTTGAAGCCACACCTATTTTTCTGTCTTGCATGCGCTAATGAGTATTTACAAACAGACATATTAGCTAGTCCGCGACCTGCCAGTGGAAGACAGCGAGCCAGGATTCGCTTACCTGAATTCTCATGTGAGCTGATTTGCCATCCTCATTGTTGACATACAGAAGCACGTGGGAGATAAGCAGTTTCTTTGAAGGGGGAAACGCAGGCAGAAATTTTCCTGGTGAAACTGTTTGATGTTCTACATACAGTGAGATAATCGTTTGATATCAGAAGCAAACAGAAAAATCTCGGGAGTAAAACTGTTACCCGAGTAAGCCTTTGTTGTCGATTTGCAACAGCTAACAGGGTGACCGAGGAATCTTGATCGGGGGAGGGGGGGGAAGGGGGGGTGAATAGTTTCCTGAATTTCTGCTATTTTCGAGAAGTGTGAAAATTCACATTCTCGCAATAATAACACTCAAATCTGTATTAGAGTCAGAAATTTTCTTGGATAATCTTATCACGTAGGACTAGAACCATTTCTTCGCTGGATGTGTTAAATTGTCCCGTGGAAATTTAATTTTCTGATTTGTGGTAATAGAAATTGTGCTTAAGTGCTAAAATGTGTTAGGTTTACTATTTTATTAAATATAATTCCCAAGCAGGTAAAACTAGTGAAATAACCTAACGCATAGATTTTTCTTGCCAGTCGTTCAGAGTAATGTAATTTCAAATACCCCGTTTTTTTTAACACAAGAAAATACGGCTTAGCTGACTGAGATTATTAAGTGCGACGGATCAGTGACCGAATAGAATTCGCATTATATTTCATTGTGTGAAATTAAATAGTGACTAGAGTAATTAATATGTGACTAAACAACAGACGCTGACATATAGCTAGTAGTAACAGGCAGATTTTGTTAAAGTGTGCTTATAGATAAATTGAATAAAGGACTTTGTGCACTGTTCATTTTCCCGCAGGCAACCGGGGGAGGGCACATACCCTTTTTTCCCGACATGCCATAGAGGAAAACCTACGGACAGATAGTAGCAGTTTTTTTTAAATGTTCTTTTCTTCCTTATCTAGCACTCAATCAAAAACCAGCAGTCTAATATCACCAGTAACATTCTTATTATTATTGGGTCTTCGATATTTGGACCTGTTCGGTCCTCTTTCTGCATTCAGAGAGAGACCAGATATAAACAATAAGATCAAGTGTAACTGGACTGTACCTTACCCAGAATTATTTTTTACCAGAATTTTCCAGTCCACTGGGCACACGACAGAACATATATTCCTGACCTTTGACAGACACAGCACTGGATTTATTCAGACAGTTGTGCTGTTTCAAAATCAGCACTCATCATAAAGTCAGCCGATAGGATTAACAATCAATTATCAGTTTTTACATATCGTAACATTTCTGTCTGAGCAACCAGAGGCTAGACAATACAGGAACTTCGTTTCTCCTTTTGAAATTGTGAACGTCCCGAGAACGTCTTGCTTCAGTAAATATATGTGGTGACATAGGACTCATCCAGGAAAATCAGACCCACCAACTCTGGCGACCACCTTATAATTATTAAATACCAAGGATGGTCTGGGGCCGGATTTGGCAAGCCAACTGACAATATATGTTCAGCCTATTAATGACGCAATCACTTCTGTTTATTTCTATCAAGCAGTATAGGCCGAATCCAACAAGACCCTTAGGACCTTAATACTGTGTCCAGTAAATGATAGTAGACTAGAACAGTGATAGGCTGAACTGCCCATGGAGGACTTCTGGTGTCGTGTATTGTGGTTCGCACTATTGACCTGACATTGAAACATCATTTTTTGATGATGCGTAGATGGCAGAGCGGATAGTGTGATTCGCTTGCATGGCTAGGCGGGGTTGTCGCACGGAAGGTCCAGTGTTCAAATCCTGGGTAAGCCACTCATGTCTGTTGTTTTTCTGTTGTCTGGTGTTCTACTTCTTTATTTCCTGCGAGTGCCTGATAACATACCTTTATATTTGTTTCATATTAATTTACTGTTTACAGGCCTCAGGTTTCCCTCCCTTATTTGTAATAAATGTCTAGTGTTCTACTTCTTTATTTCTTACGAGTGCCTGAAAACATACCTTTATGTTTGTCTAATATTTATTTACCTTAATTTCTGCTTGACCGCGCGCGAACACTCCTCGGGTTAGAGGCTATTTTTTTTTTTTTCCCAACAGTGCAAGCTCGAAAAGGCGTCGGATTTTGGGTCAAGGTTAGCGCGCGAACTGCAGCAAAATATGTGTCAAAACGATAGCAGACGTGTTCTAAAACAAAAATGCAGATAAGTGTCCATTTCCGGTCGAGGTCATGATTATATATAGCATCTCGTATATAGGCCTAACCGTGTAAACGCCGTAATTACAAACACTGTTCGTTATAATAGCGACTTGCCAAAAATAGACCATTGTGGCAGCCTCTAGTTCACTATGCTTCCCTTCGGCCACTATGTTTATAGAATGTGTGATTCCTGTATATACACTTTGGGATTCTCGCTGTTGCTACGGAGCTCGTGCACTGTGCTGAGATCCTCCGTGTGTGTTCTAAGGGAGGAGATCGGAGCACTGATGGAGTTGTCCGTGTGCAGTGAAGATAGTCCCTAAAACCAAAACAAACCTTATCTTTTGTCCCAGTAAGATGAACTACCCAATTTCGATTTTTTTTTTCTTCATATCATCTGCCTTTAGTTTAGTCAATTATAGAGTGACCTCCCCTTGAAGTGATGGACCATAACTTTACCAAAAAAAATACACAGGGAGGTCACTCTATAAATATACTAGTCTACAGGTAAAGATAACCAAAATAATTATATACATAAATGTTTTAAAATTAAATCTCATAAAATTAAATGAACATGGGCTTACTTGAGAGTAATAGCTATAGGTACAACAAGTAACGTCCTGCTCCAGGACACAATATTTGCTGTAAACACAGTGTATTGTTTCCCCTGCACGACCACAGTTCTGGGTATTTTCTCCACTGAGGGCCAGAGGGCTGTCTGAAGAGGACTATACATGTAGGCGTCATACCATTCAACCTGCCGGACCAGATAATAAATGTTTTATTTACGGTGTCCGAACTGATAAAATATTCATTTGACTTTAGTAAACAAAGTTGATGTGTTGAAATTCTCTAAGGCGTTTATTGTTATTGGCCTAGAAGCGGTGACATCATTAAAAGGTAGTACCATTCAGATATTGCCGTAGGGAAATGAAGTGTTAGAGACTTCACTGTACTGGGTCCAGCTTCGAGAGGTAGGGTGACCAGTTCCCTTCCTCGCTGACCTTTCCTTCCCTAACTCAAAGTCAGGTACCCATTCACAGCTGGGTAGACTGGAGCGTGTCGATGCCGTGAATCCGAACCCGGTACCTTTCCCGCAAGAGACCAGTGCTCAAACCACTCTGTCAATCGGACGCTCAGGTGACATCATTACGTTAACCACATCATTGAGAGCAGGCTGTCTATCAGTTTTATTTTATTTTCTCATCTTTTCTTTTAAATGAAGAAACACTATCCCATTCAACCTTTAGTGGGTTATAATTAGGATGTATAGTGTCTCTAATTCCATAAAGTATTTTCGATTGCCGATGCCTTTTCAAATTATCAATTCTCCTGTCCACGTATTGTAAACGCAGTGTGGAGAATAGACATATCAAGAGAGCTACACAATAGGCATACACCGCTTTATTGCGCTTCGCAGATAGTGCGCTTTTTTTCTTCAAATTATTCATGTTTATTTATTACAACATGCCTTCTTCTTCCGATAGATTTTGGCTCTCCACCAGCAAAAGGATTACGATTCGCTGAAGGCTCAGATGATGAAGATTGGCATTATTTTTTAGCAATAAAGTATTTAATTTCACAGTACATTGTCCTTTTTAGACCTAACGCTATTGTGCACTTAATAGACATAGTGTAAACATGATTTTAGGCTTTTATATGCACTGGGAAGCCAAAAAACATGCGTGTGACCCACTTTATTGCGATATTCGCTTTATTGCGGTAGTCTGGAACCGAACCCGCAATATCTCCGAGGTATGCTCGTATATATATATATATCTGCTTATGATGGATATGTAAAAGTAAAGGTACTCCCATAGCATATACTGCCATAGGGGATTGAAGAGTTAAAGACTTCACCATACTACGTCTGGCAACGAGAGGTGGGGTGACCAATTCCATTCCTGGCTGCCTTTTCCTTAACTTGTTTATTTTTAAAAAAAAAACCTACTCATTTGTTATTATGATTGCATACTGTAAATGAATGCTGTTATGTTAACTTTATAATGTTGCATGCCTTTAAATTAATGCTTAAAGTAACATGTGGGAATGAAAGGATATAGTATGCAAGATTAATGAGAGTGAAAGGGCAGAATGTTAGACGAGCCTGCGCGCCCAATTCTTAACCCTTCGAAAATAAAGTTCGTTCGTTAACTCAAAGTCGGGTACTCTTTTACAGCTGGGAAGACTGGAGCGTGTGGGTACCGTGATTCGACCTCGGCATCTTTGTCGCGAGAGACCAGCGCTCTAACCACTCTGCCAATTGGACGCTCATGTGGATATGTACGTAAGTGTAATGATGCATATTTGCAAGTTTACATATATTTCGAATATAAGTGTGAATGTATTGCTACTTATATATAACTGTAGGAATGCGGTGTGAATTGGTTAGGTGTATTATCGAGGCCCGAAAGGGGGAGGGGCTAAAAATAGTAACACTGTTATCTAGATGGCAGGGAGGATAGTGTGATTCGCTTCCGTAGCTTGGCGGTGGTGCCGCACGGAAGGTCCTGGGTTCGGTTCCCCGGTAAGCCACTCACGTCTGTTGTTTTTCGGTTGTCTAGTTTTCTACTTCTGAAAACATACCTTTATGTGTGTGCAATATTTATCTACAACGCGTGTCGTAAGTGGTGATTAAGGAGCGTTGGGCATGTGACTACTGCCAGTTGGGCTCTCTACCTTCACAGTATTTCGTCAATCTAGTAGGTAAAAGACCGTCTGATTGGCAAAGTGGTTAGAGCGCGGGCCTCTGGCGGAAAAAGACCGCGTTAAACAGTGACGTCACACTCCAGTCTATTCACCTGTAAACGGGTACCTGACCCTGTCTTGACATAGGGAAGGCGAAGGCAGCGATGAAGGGGACTGGTCATCCCACATCTAAAACCTGGACCTAGTATAGTGAAGTCCCAAACACTTCACTCCCCTTCATTTGTTTCAAGAGCAAGGTTGACTACGGACAGAGCATTTTCAATTTCGAACTTTTTTCATCATACATTTACAACGAGAATGTTGTACACGTGACACTAATGTGTTTTCTTTCTTTCTTTGTTAATTCAGATTGTCTTTCGATAGCATTCTAGGACATGAATGGTCTGGTGCATAATTGCTCAGCGCTGCACTCTACACATTGACCCACACGTTGAAGGTTAATGGTCAATTCAACACAACAGTCTTAACTGTAACTTTATAAACTTCTTCACAGGATAAGTCTCGTATGGACGACTTCACATATATTTTAATAGCTCCAATATATACAGCATGAGTTAATTAACATATTTTCCACATTTAAAGAAACTGGATACATCACAGTTCGTAGTGTACACTGCACAAGACATGGTGCGTTCATTTTAAACCGTCATAATGATTGTTCATTATCCTTATCCAAATATTTGGCACATTACCATGTTTAAGCAGCGTTAATGCATCTCTGCTAATTATTTCATTATTGCTTAGGATCAATGCCTAACATTCACGTCAGACCTTTGTCTGTATAATATTCTCAATTTGGCATCACTAGCCAGGCTACACCAGCCATATCCCTTTCATTAGCGTTATACATTAACTTCGCGTTCGTAATTCTCGAATATCGCGTATACAAATTCTTGCGTTTTATTCTTAACGCTTTACACAAATATGGACTCACCGGTCCTTAGACACATATTATTATATCAGCTTTAAAAGCACATACATCGACGGTTATATACATTATCTAATGGTTCTACTGTAGCCGTGCCTGTGTTCCTTAGGACTGGAACGGCACTATATATCCTTATGTGGCGGGGGCAGGGAAACGTCTCTTATGTCTTACTGAGAGTTTTTCCTTTTTATATAACAGAGAGCAGATGTTTAACTGGCTTAATCACCAGAGATCTAGATTTCTCTCCTAAATTAGGGTTACCAGGTTCGATATTCTTCTCTTATTGATGTAGTGTAGCGAACGTTGTTAAATTGGGTTTAGTGTTCAACATAATTTTCCAACTGAATGATTCTTAACAGCCTTGGTGTTCAATGAAATGACTTTTTATTAAACGTTCAACAGAAACTGGTTTTGAAACAATTTGTAAAAAGTTCTTGCAAAACATAGCATGTTGACAGTATTAAACATAGGTATATACAGGTTAATATGTTCTCACTGATGCCTATTCCCATTTGCATCTGTTAATCTGTTCAATTTGCAAGGAATAGCGTGGCTCCTATATCCTTCTAGTTTTCCTTCATTTTATTATAGTTTCTAAGCTCGACGACATTTTTCTATGTCTTCCATTTTGTCATATATTGAGTCACTCGGCCTTCGTAGGTATTCCCAAATGTTCTCTCAACTTAAGGACTTTCCTCCGTAAGCATTTCATTTAAATATAACCTAGGCTTTCATTGCTGCACATCTTCGAGCGTGACTCTACTTGGGTTAGTACTGTGAGCTCTAACAGTTTTCTTTATTAAGCATTTCATTTGACAGTACTTACTGAATTAAAGAATTCACAAACACTTCCAATACATAATGGAATATACACAACTGCATATTATGAAAAAATGATCTCTTCAACTGGAATTTACACTGAGCAGGAAAAACAAGTCTTCACTAGACCGCTCTCAATTCATTACTGCTGTGGCGTCTTGTTCTACATTTCCTGCCGGTAGAAAGAAGTGAGCCTTCCCATTGGTTGGAGATCACATGACCAATGTGTTATCGAAGCCAAGCCGGCCTAATTAGAAATCTGTGTCAAGATTTCTTTATATCTTCTGTTTCTTATAAGAATTTATTTTATGTTAATCTGTGCCTCTTTCTGTTACTGGTAGGGTATAGTCTATTTCTGAAGAAAATCCGATATGCACGGCCACACTACCACATAATTCCAAACACTGCCATATGCCGGAGGCTACACTAAGAAAGTTTTATGGCATTGGAACTTCCGTGATTAATTATCCGGGCTGTGGAGTCGGCCCACAAAAAGTCTCTGACTCCTGAAATTTTAGAAGTCCGACTCCGACTACAGAGTCTTACTATACTAGTCATGTGGCTTAAAATTTGAAGTCGCAGTCCGGACATTATTTACTGACCGACTCCACTAAAAAACCACAGACTCCACGACTCCCACCCCCGACTCCACAGCCCTGTTAATAATACAGTTCGTCCCAAAGTTCAGTACATGTTTGATTCATTTGTGTGTTTTCATTAAACAGACTTTTGCTTGCCGCGTCTTTCCGATATGTTCAACAGATCAAATAGCAGCAATATATCAGTGAAAGTACCTGAAATTATCCTAAATATGGAAGAGGCCCTACAGGGAGGAAAATAAACTTAGACGAATCTTAGTCAAGTTCAAATACTGTAATATGAACAGTAATAGTACGGTATATGAAAGTATTGACACCCCCCATAAGATTAAATAACCAAGAAAGAAATTAATAATATCTTGACAAACAATGTTAATTAAAAATGAAGAAATCACAACACATTTACGATATGAATAATCACCACAAACAAATTTAACCCTCTATTGGGCCTTGTTGCCATTTGGCAACATACCGTTTAAAGTCATCTATTTCACTATCCGGCGTTCAAATTAATAATTTTTTTGTTTTATTGTGTTCTAGAAACATTCCCAATTTTAAATTACCGGGTAACTCATTTGTCGGAGAAATACTTTTTTTTCACGCACTCTTTTGTCAAGGCATGGTAGCTGGTTTGCAAGATCGAATTGAGAGGTGAGTTTACTTCACATTATTTTTTAAAATTCCTTATGAAAACGGTGTATAAAAAATATGTTGAGTAACTTAAACCACTTATCTTTGTAACAAATGCTTTAATAGTTATAAATAAATAAAATAAGTTACTCTTATTTTACATTTTAGGTATGTTGCCATTTGGCAACAAAAGTCGATTAAGGAATAAAAACCACTTCATGTTGCCAATTGGCAACAGTTGCTTTTTACCTAATAAATGATATTTAATGTTGTATTTCTCTGTAATCAACAACATTAGTATTTTATTCTCATTATAATTGATTAAACTTCATCATTTAAAAAAAAGTTGTTATTTGCAATTTTATGTATCCTAAAAAGGTCAATGTAAATAGTAGAATTACCAGTATAAATTACTAATAATATTGTAAATGAATAAAAAAACATATTTACTTCATCTAGACTTGACTTTTAGAACTAAACTACACATGATAACCACTAAAAATTGCCAGTAATCACAAAAACATTATGTATCATCAGATTAGATTAAACAATTTTGTAATGAAAACTTTTTGAATTACAAAATGTATATGTTGTCATTTTTTTTTTTTAATTTTTTTTTTACAGTTAAACACAATGGATCCTCAAAAGTTTTACAGCCAAAAGACTACAATCTATAGACCAATACCTGAGGCTTCTAGCGATAGTGAGCTGTCAGACAGTGAGGCTGAAGACATCCTGGATAACACGTGGCAAACCGGCCCTTCCTCGGACACAACCGATTCAGGTTTGTTGAATTTAATTGATGTTTTTTTTTTTAATGTGGCCACTTTATTTCAGACTGCAGTTGTAGCCTTGTCCATCAGTGTACAACCTATGTACAGTTTCAGCCTAGTCCATCAGGTACTAAATATCGGCTGACGGAGACTTACTTGTGGAACGCTTTATACCATAATGTGGATTAGAATAATTTTTATCATTATTACTATTATCAGAATAATAACATGTACACCAGTATACCAATAAATGATTGTTTATGTTGCCAGATAATTAATATCTTTGTTTTCTTTTTTTTTCAGAATCATCTGCATCAGAGCTGGAGGACACAGATGTAACCTTTGATCGTCGTCGGATGCTATGGAGACAATTAGGTAAATATGAAGCCTAACAAATAAAATTAATAAAGAGAAGAGCAATGGTAAAATATTGACAGTGCTGTCACAAGGAATGTACTCGAAATCCCCCTTGTTTTCTGCTTCGTCTGCAAATTGTAACGCTTTCACGTTGATATAAAAGCTTACTGTATTATTACCCGCTTTCTTCAATGAAACGTGTGCTGTATTTCTTGGAAAAGCATTGAGAGGCCCTGCGTAATGACCTAAATTAATCCTAACATTAATTATATTACGTTACCAAAACGAACGAACAGATGGACAAAAGGATAGCGAGAAGGGAGAGGCAGAAAGCCGAACACTAAACACGCTTCGCGCGATACGCAAATGCTGCCATCACGCGTGTAAGTCTACATGCACTAATTTTTTTTCAGACGGACAGTGATAAAATACACTACCCTTTCCCAGAGTTAGGTTTATAAATCATAACAGACTCTTATTAGAAAAGATAACAATAGATGGGTTTACGTTTGAACACATAACAGTACCCAGACAGCACATCTTCGAAACAGGAGGTAGAAGAAATTGCATATTTTGAACGCAGCCACGTAGCTCCTTTAAATTAGTATTTTTGGGTTCCTTAGGGCTTGCTGACAAATAATATGTAAAACGTTACGCAAATAGTCCAGGAATTAATAAATTATACCCAAAATAAAATATTGGGGGTGCCTGACAGCATAAAATCATTTCTGCTCATAAGATTTTTTTTTAACGTGTTTGAAAAAAATTTACGTTACAGAAATAGCCTACCATGTAAACTCCAAATTGATTGGAGCGCAACAAATGAAAGCCTAACCACGATTGGTCGGGCTATAAATACTATCTTGGTTGTTAGGGGGAGACGGGAAAAGATAACATTTTTTCAAACACTTATCGAAACGTGGCTCATTGGCCAGTCTCGCTGATATACACACTTGGGAGCGTTAGTTCGAGACCACTTGTTTAAATGATCCTGATAAAGCATCAGTGCGTTGAAGCCAGCTAAAATTTTGCTCAATAAAAGCCTGGAAGATAAGCAGATGGAAATTTGTGCCAGTTTGTGCCAGAATTCATTGCTAATCAACGTATCTGTGTTATTCGTATGAATTGTGGGACAGTGGTCTTGATGGTACTGAGCAGCACCTGGTCAGAGCTTTGCTGAATCCAGAGTCGGACAGCATACTCCTTGGTCTTTTTAGCTATCAGTGAGGTGTCTCCTGAGCCCAGAGGAGAATTCGAGCAGAGGAGTCCTTTCCTGCCGCCATCACGCCAGATAAGCTAACTTGGCCAGCTGAGCTCAACATTATGTCCCCTCATCTTGAACTGACTTTTTTAAAATTAACATTAAGAGGGGAATTTACTTGTCTTAAAATCAGGAACTGTGAACATCTCCAATACTGGTCCCTAAAGACAAACTATTGAAGTCATGATGACAAATACCAACAGAGCTTGAACAAAACAAAACCAGTATTACCTCATTTTACTACTACACAACTGACACACATAGAACATTTGTAATAATATATGTCACTACAATATTCATATTAAATACATTCTGTACATAACTTGTAATTTAAATTGATTGTGATTCCTGGTTCCCTTGTAGTTGAATCAGGACACATATTCATTCATGCCAGTAATGAATACATATTGTTATTTGAAAGTTATCAGTGACTCTTTTAAGATATCTTTGTAGAGTGTTATATGTATGTGAGTGTCACAGTGTTGTCAAGAGTAGTGGATTAAATTAAATTGTTTATCTGTCTGTTGTTGTGACTTACACTTCACCATACTCATACCCTAGACACATAACGTAGCATCACACTATTCCAGAATAATTCTGACTGAGATATATAGATATGTGGTAGCAAGTAAGGTTATCTATAATACACTACTCTTAATAGATATAGATACCTTCACAGCTGATCTCAGTCAGTACACTAAGTTCCCTATAAGTATTTATAACATCCCACTTCACCACATATATTGGGGTCTCGCTCTTGGGATTTTGAATCTTTAACTATTAAAAATATTGGGGGTAATTCACTTCAGGGAATATAAGAATTAAAAGGTATCCTTGGGTGGAATTAAATAAGGTTGAGCTCACGGTGCCTGTGTTGTCCATTAGATATATAGTTAGAAATTGAATTGTTGGTTAGACATTATAAAATTTACCTGATAGACAATGGCGGACCTGGCCAAATTTCGATCTGCTGCGGTTCAGACTGCAAAAGAGTTAGGATTAGATGGGCAAGTTATGGTTGCCTATGTTACTACGGAATGTGACAAATTTATTGAACGCGAAGAAAGAAGGTTTGAAGCCGAAAGAAAGTTAGAGGCTGACAGGGAAATTAAGAAGTTACAATTTGAAGCTGAGGCTGAGACTAAGAGGTTGCAAGCTGAGGCTGAGACTAAGAGGTTGCAGATTGAGGCTGACAAAGAGGCTAAAGCATTGGAAGCCGAGGAAAGAAGACAAGCTGCAGAAAGGGAAGAGAAGAAATTAGCTGCAGAAAGGGAAGAGAAGAAATTAGCTGCAGAAAGAGAAGAGAAGAAATTAGCTGCAGAAAGGGAAGAGAAGAGATTAGCTGAAGAAAGGGAAGCAGAAGATAAAAGATTACAAAGGGAACATGAGTTACGACTAAGGGAGTTTGAGTTTCAAGGCCATGCTCCTGAAAATGGTGCCAGTCCCTTTGCCTCTGATGCTACGGTTACTCAAGGAGCCTCAACCTCAGCTATGAATTTTCATTTAGATCATTTTGTTGAGAAAGACGATGATATTGAGAGCTATATAAATAGGTATGAACTATTAGCTACCACGTATGGGTTAGAGAGAGAAAGGTGGAGCTTAAAGTTATCTCAGGGACTTCGTGGGGCAGCTTATGAAGTTTTTGCAAAAATGAGCAGAGGTGATCAGGAAAATTATGACATGCTAAAGCAGGCTCTTTTGTTAAGGTATGAAAAGAATGCAGAGTTTTACAGGAAAAAATTTAGGAATGCTAAACTACTGTCAGGTGAAACCTATCACCAGTTCTCTGCACGCATAGAGACATACTTGGAGAAATGGACTTCTCTGGGGAAAACCCAAGATCTTAAGGAAATGGTCCTTATAGAGCAACTAAGAGAGTCCATGGCTCCAGACCTGAGAAAGTTTCTCATGGAACAAGGTGCAGAGAGGCTGGGTGAGTTGCTAAATGTTGCTGAAAGGTATCAAGCAGCTCAAGCAGAGGTAACAGGTAATAAAAAGAAACAGGTGGATAACTTTAGGGCACCACAGAACTTTAATAAATTTGATCCTAGGGATCAAAATAAAGGTAAGCACCAATTTGATAGGCCACGGTATGACAATAAAAATAAATTCCCACAATTCGATGAAAGGAAATATGATGAAAGAAAATCTTTCAACCAAGGAAAAAGGTGGTGTAAAAATTGTAAGATGAACAATCATGACACTGACCATTGTAGAAGGAAACCTCCTCATTTTGCTGCTATGACATCGGGGAAAAAGGAAAAGAAGGGCAAACCTGAAGAATTACAGGAACCATACCACCCCCCCCAGTGTGTGAAGATGTCATTTGTAATGGTGTCACTATAAGATGTTTATATGATACCGGTTTAGATTACGATTCCGTTGTGAGTTCTCACCTGGTGCAGGCCGATCAATACACCACAGAAACAGTGGAGATTCAAACTGCAACCAAGGATGTAGCTACCATGACACTTCCCGTCGCCCGAATAAAAGTGAAAACGCGATATGTGGAAGGAATCATAAAAGCAGCAGTGATAAATGAGCCAATCTACCCTCTAATATTGGGGTGTAGATATGTCTTCTTGGGGAATCCCAAGAGACCTGTGATATTGGCAACAGTGCAGACCAGATCACAGACAAAGAAGGAGGAGGATAATCCAATAAATACTCACCCAGATGAGATGAGGAAGGCACAGGCTGAGGACAAAACACTCAAGCCATGTTTCAAGAAGTTGCCCAAATCTCATACACCTCCAGGCAAGGGAGAGTTTTATATGAAGAACAAATTGATATATAGGAAGGCTGGATCTGAATCCAATGGTCACGGACAGCTGGTCCTTCCCACTTCATATAGGACTAAAGTGTTGGAACTAGGGCATGCGATTCCCTTCAGTGGTCATATGGGAATCAGCGCAACAGGACAGCGAATAGCTTGTCACTATTTCTGGCCAGGAATAACTGAAGATATCAAACGATATGTAAAATCCTGTCCAGAGTGCCAACGAGTAGCACCTAAACATTGGACTGCACCAGCAACTCTGGGGGAAATGCCCATAGTGGGAACACCCTTTGAGAGAGTTGCCGTGGATCTTGTGGGACCTCTCACCCGAACCAAGAGAAGGAACAGCTACATTCTGACTCTGGTGGACACTTGTTCTATGTGGGGAGAGGCAGTAGCCCTGTCATCGATTGATTCAAAACATGTGGCAGAGGCATTGCTCACAATTTTCACAAGGTTAGGCTTTCCCAATCAAATCTTGACTGATAATGGCTCTCAGTTCAAGGGGAAACTAACTGAAGAAGTTTTCAGGATCTTCCAGGCCAAACACTTCCATTGTAGTGTGTATCATCCCCAAGGGAACGGCCAAGTGGAAAGATTTAACGGCACATTAATGTCGATCCTGAGAAAGTTGGCACACGAAAAACCAGATACATGGGACCAGTACCTGCACGCCGCCCTCTTTGCTTATCGGGAGGTACCCCATAGTTCAACCGGTATGGCCCCGGCAACATTATTGTTTGGAAGGCCAATAAAAGGTCCACTTGAAGCTTTGTTAAGAACGTGGACTGATGAAAAGGCAGAGGAAAACATTACATCTTCATACCAATATGTGAATGAGCTGACCACTCGGTTGAAAAACTGGCTGGAAACTTGCCAATGAAAATTTGAAACAAGCCAGGAAGAAACATGCTGCCTATTATAACAGGAAGGCGAAAGACAGAAATTTGGCTGTGGGAGAGAAGGTACTGCTTCTTTTGCCCGGGAGTCAGAATAAGTTACAAATTGGATGGCAGGGTCCATATACAGTTCTAGAGAAGGTGTCTAGAACAAATTATAAGATAGATAAGAAGGGGAAAGAAAAAATCTATCATGTGAATCTCCTGAAGAAATATTTGGAAAGAGAACATCAGGAAGAGACACACTTGTTGACCTTGTCCATCGCCATGGAGATGAAAAAGGAACCACTTTCATCATTTGAATATCCATTACACCCCTGTGAGACAGCAGCACAGGTGAAAATCAGTACACATTTAACGAAAACTCAGAAAGAGAGAGTGCAACAGGTTCTAAAGAATCATGCAGAGGTGTTAACAGACCGACCAGGGCATACAAACCTATTGGAATATGATATGAAACTCATAGACTCCACACCTGTCTGTATGAAACCATATTCGATTCCGTTTGCTAAGGAAAAAGCTTTGAAGGAAGAGATAGACTATCTATTGAAGGAAGGAATTATTTCGCACAGTGAGTCTTCGTATAGTTCCGGGGTGGTACTCTTAAGGAAGCCCTCTGGAGAACATAGACTCTGTATAGATTACAGGAGACTGAATGCTATTACAGAAGGACAGGTGGATCCATTGCCGGATACAAATCAGCTGTTTGCCAGACTAAATAAAGCTAAATATTTCTCAAAAGTGGATCTGAGTAAAGGATACTATCAGATTCCAGTAAAGCCTGAGGTTAGACCATACCTAGCTTTTAGTACCTCAGAAGGACACTATGAGTTTAATAGATTGCCATTTGGATTGAAGAATGCGCCTAGTGTCTTCTCTAGAATGATGAGAAAATTATTGGATCCTCTGAATAATCCCTGTATAACAAATTTTATGGATGATATCCTTATAGCAACAGAAACATTTGAGGAACACATTGACTCTCTGAACATGCTGTTTGATCGACTTAGGGAGGCAAATTTAACAGCCCGACCAACCAAATGTTGCGTTGGATGTAAAGAATTGGAATTTTTGGGACACACAGTTTATCAGGGAAACATGACCCCTGACCCAAAGAACTTAGAGAAACTACAGAAAGCCCCGAGACCACAAACCAAGAAGGACGTGAGATCCTTTGTCTCATTATGTGGTTTCTACCAGAAGTATATCAAAAACTTTAATTCCATATGTGCACCGTTAACTGAATTGACACGTAAAGGACATCCAGATCGCATTACATGGACTCCACAATGTGAAATGACTTACCAAGAATTGAAGGAAAAGCTCACAAGTAAACCCATTTTGAAATTACCTGACTTAAGTCAAGAATTCATAGTAAGGACGGATGCAAGTAATATTGGGTTAGGTGCAACTTTACTACAGAAATCAGATGCATTGGATGGGGAATTAAGCCCAGTGGCATATGCTAGCAGAAAGTTGAATAAAGCTGAAATCAACTACTCAACTAGCGAAAAAGAATGTCTTGCAGTAATATGGGCAATAAAGAAATTCAATATTTATCTATATGGGAAGGCATTTAAGTTGCAAACTGACCACAAACCTTTATCGTTTTTAGCACAGGCTAAGCATGAGAACTCTAGGTTACTCCGATGGTCTTTGCTTCTGGCTCCATATAATTTTAGCATTGAATATATATCTGGAAAAACCAATCTGGGAGCGGATTTTTTAAGCCGCCATCCGTGTGATGAGAATCACCGTAAACCCCAGAAATAATAATAAATTTCTCTATGTGTATATAGAATAAAGGACTGACATATAATGTCTGTTTTAAGAGGGGAGGTGTCATGAAATATTCTAATCCACATATATAAATTATTAGGTAAATATGAAGCCTAACAAATAAAATTAATAAAGAGAAGAGCAATGGTAAAATGACAGTGCTGTCACAAGGAATGTACTCGAAATCCCCCTTGTTTTCTGCGTCGTCTGCAAATTGTAACGCTTTCACGTTGATATAAAAGCTTACTGTATTATTACCCGCTTTCTTCAATGAAACGTGTGCTGTATTTCTTGGAAAAGCATTGAGAGGCCCTGCGTAATGACCTAAATTAATCCTAACATTAATTATATTACGTTACCAAAACGAACGAACAGATGGACAAAAGGATAGCGAGAAGGGAGAGGCAGAAAGCCGAACACTAAACACGCTTCGCGCGATACGCAAATGCTGCCATCACGCGTGTAAGTCTACATGCACTAATTTTTTTTCAGACGGACAGTGATAAAATACACTACCCTTTCCCAGAGTTAGGTTTATAAATCATAACAGACTCTTATTAGAAAAGATAACAATAGATGGGTTTACGTTTGAACACATAACAGTACCCAGACAGCACATCTTCGAAACAGGAGGTAGAAGAAATTGCATATTTTGAACGCAGCCACGTAGCTCCTTTAAATTAGTATTTTTGGGTTCCTTAGGGCTTGCTGACAAATAATATGTAAAACGTTACGCAAATAGTCCAGGAATTAATAAATTATACCCAAAATAAAATATTGGGGGTGCCTGACAGCATAAAATCATTTCTGCTCATAAGATTTTTTTTTTAACGTGTTTGAAAAAAATTTACGTTACAGAAATAGCCTACCATGTAAACTCCAAATTGATTGGAGCGCAACAAATGAAAGCCTAACCACGATTGGTCGGGCTATAAATACTATCTTGGTTGTTAGGGGAGACGGGAAAAGATAACATTTTTTCAAACACTTATCGAAACGTGGCTCATTGGCCAGTCTCGCTGATATACACACTTGGGAGCGTTAGTTCGAGACCACTTGTTTAAATGATCCTGATAAAGCATCAGTGCGTTGAAGCCAGCTAAAATTTTGCTCAATAAAAGCCTGGAAGATAAGCAGATGGAAATTTGTGCCAGTTTGTGCCAGAATTCATTGCTAATCAACGTATCTGTGTTATTCGTATGAATTGTGGGACAGTGGTCTTGATGGTACTGAGCAGCACCTGGTCAGAGCTTTGCTGAATCCAGTGTCGGACAGCATACTCCTTGGTCCTTTTAGCTATCAGTGAGGTGTCTCCAGAGCCCAGAGGAGAATTCGAGCAGAGGAGTCCTTTCCTGCCGCCATCACGCCAGATAAGCTAACTTGGCCAGCTGAGCTCAACATTATGTCCCCTCATATTGAACTGACTTTATAAAATTAACATTAAGAGGGGAATTTACTTGTCTTAAAATCAGGAACTGTGAACATCTCCAATACTGGTCCCTAAAGACAAACTATTGAAGTCATGATGACAAATACCAACAGAGCTTGAACAAAACAAAACCAGTATTACCTCATTTTACTACTACACAACTGACACACATAGAACATTTGTAATAATATATGTCACTACAATATTCATATTAAATACATTCTGTACATAACTTGTAATTTAAATTGATTGTGATTCCTGATTCCCTTGTAGTTGAATCAGGACACATATTCATTCATGCCAGTAATGAATACATATTGTTATTTGAAAGTTATCAGTGCCTCCTTTAAGATATTCTCATAGAGTGTTATATGTATGTGAGTGTCACAGTGTTGTCAAGAGTAGTGGATTACATTAAATTGTTTATCTGTCTGTTGTTGTGACTTACACGTCTTCATACACATACCCTAGACACATAACGTAGCATCACACTATTCCAGAAAAATTCTGACTGAGATAAAGAGATATGTGGTAGCAAGTAAGGTTATCTATAATACACTACTCTTAATAGATATAGATACCTTCACAGCTGATCTCAGTCAGTACACTAAGTCCCCTATAAATATTTATAACATCCCACTTCACCACAACAATGAAGGCGACAAATTGTTCAAATTAAGACCTTTAGTTGACGCTCTGAAAGTGAAATTCAATTCAATCAAACCAGCAGAAAGGCTGAGCATTGATGAGCAAGTTATCCCATTCAAAGGTCAATCATCTCTGCGTCAGTACAACCCAAAGAAACCCAAAAAGTGGGGCTATAAAGTCTTCGTTTGTTCAAGCATTTCTGGTTTGATTCATGATTTTGAAATTTACACTGGAAAAAAATTGACGTGTGTCCTGGCCAACCTGATTTAGGAGCATCAGCTAATATCGTGCTGAGACTTCTTCAACGTATCCCTAAAAATGTGTGGCATAAAGTATATTTTGACAACTGGTTTAATTCGCCAGCATTGCAGGCATGCCTCTGGAAACAAGGCATTGCATGTCTTGGCACTGTCCGCGCAAACCGGCTGAAAGGGGTGTAATCTGTGTTCCGATAAGGAACTGAAAACGAAAGGAAGAGGGTCATCTGTTGTTTGTACTGCAGCAACAAACGGAGCCACATTGAAAGCTATCAAATGGTATGACAATAAAGCAGTCACACTGCTAAGCACCTATGCAGCAGTTGAACCAGAATGTGTAGTCAGAAGATGGGACAGAAAAGCCAAGAAGGAAATACACATTTCTTGCCCTGCAGCTGTGAAAGAATATATAACATGTTCATGGGAGGGGTAGATTTGCTGGACTCCTTGCTGGCACTCTATCGTATACCTATTAGATCCAAGAAATGGTACCACAGAATATTGTTTCATTTCCTGGATGTTTCTGTGGTGCAAGCTTGGCTAACTTATTGTTCAGATGTGTGTAAGGATGGTATGGAAAAAAAGGACAGACTACCATTAGTTGATTTCAAGTTGCAGATTGCTTTGTGTCTCCTAAAAGCAGGAAAAAGTGAAAATAAAAAGGGGAAGGCCATCAGGAAGCACTGAGACACAGCTGGTGGCTAAAAAGAAGAGAGGGCAAACAGCAAATGTACCCCCTTTTCATGTCAGAACTGACAATGTTGGCCACAGCCCCAGTTCCGTCACCAACAAAGGGAGATGCAAACTTCCTGGATGCAAGGGGTACTCCAGAACTGTCTGTGAGAAGTGTAACCTACACTTGTGCCTCAATAAACATTCAAACTGTTTCAAAGTATTTCATGAAACATGAGTGTGGGGCTGTGATTGAGTCACTATACAGAAGATATTTTTTTTTTTTTCAGTAACTATATGTTTCATTGTATGTGTGGCATTTTCTGTATAAATTACACTTAACTTCATGAAGTTTCACAAATTTTGTTGTCTGCTATTTACTGTTTAAATATTAAATGTAGGTAGGGAGTAAAAAAAGGTGAAATAGATGTTGTTAGACATAAAAACATAGTTAAAAGATATATGTTGCCAAATGGCAACAATAAATGTTCCCAACCTTAATGGTGATTTGTTGCCAATTGGCAACATACCCATAAAACACTAACTAAACATTTTTTTGCCCAAAATTAACCTTCACACCACTTTTCAGACATGGGACAGCCACAAAAACCACTCCAAGAATTTTTTTTCCAACTATTTCATAAATGGCCCAGTAGAGGGTTAAGAACAAAATCAATATTCGACGAACTCTGGCTATTTCAAAAGTTTTTTTTTTTTGTTTTTTCTTTTTTTTTTTTTTTTTATATGTCATTCACCGGAGGAATTCTCCCACATCAGGGGAACACCCGACACTCTTGCTTGCCACGTCTGTCCATTATGTTCAACAGATCAAATGGCAACAGTGTATCAGTGGAATTACCGGTAACTGAAATTATCTTTAATATGGAACAGGCCCTACACGGAGACCAGCACAGTGTTGCGACATTGTACATGTTCACCCAATCCTTTGAACACAGCTGCAGGCGTTACACACTTTCTACGCTCACGCGGCAGGAAATTCAAATGCGGAAAACCCGAACTTATCAATGATCACTGACCACCAAGAGAAACAGAAGTCGAATGATAAGAAACGATAAGAAACATAGGTAAAGCAGATCAACAACGGGGCACAAATTTGCAATGGTATTTTACGACCGAAATGTAACAGAGACTTGGTCTTTCTTTATAAGAACACAAGTCTTCATTTATTTAATTTCATTAATTTATTTATTTGAACCAGCTCCTAATTTTCAACACTTGTACACACTCAAATAAACCACAGCGTTACAAACTAGTGCTAACTGAAGAAAATCTACGGTTGAATGAAAATCCAAATTGCCTAGGCACTGACTTTGTTTACTATTTGACTTGGAAATCCCAGATCTGTTATGTCTTTCTGTTAGTCTTCTGTGTCTCTTCTTTCTTTCTATGCCACTGTAAAAATTCTTTTCAGCCATTTGACTTCTGTCTCACCGCACCTTTAATTTCTATCGCCCAGATCTGGTGATTTATTTCGAGGACTGTTCTGGATAACAAATCAGCTGCTATCTCCATGATGAAGGTCGGCTGCAATGGATCTCCAATGTCTTCTGTCTCTTGTCTTGATGGTAAACTCTGATATAATCTTTCCAGTCCATCTGTTGATGTTATCTTCCCACTTATAGCGCTGTCTTCCCTTGCACGTTTGCCTTCAACGCTTCCTTCTGTTAGGGTCTTCTGTAAGGTGTTATGTCTTTTTACATGACCAACATTCTTCTATATATCTACATCTCAAGGGCCTAAATTCTTTCCTCTAATTGCTAGTTCATTGTCCATGTTTCTACACTATACAGCAATGAAGAAAATATGTATAGCATTTGATTGATTCTAGTTATTTAGATGTTAGTATCTGTCTCATGTTGTTGAATGTAGCTTTGACCATTCCTATTATCATTTGATTTATGTTTCGCATCTGCCATCTTCTGTTATTATATGACCAAGATATGAAAAACTCATTACTATGCGAAGACTCAATTATTTGTTGTGAGGTTTCTATAGTTTATTATATACTTTGAAGGGCCTGATTATAAAGCCGAGTGGCAAAGTGGTTAGAGAGCTTGTTTCTTGAGCAAAACTGATTTGCTTCTAAACTAAGTAGCGCCTTGTTCCAGTCTAACCAGCAGTCAATGGGCACCTGACTATGCTCTTAAGTTAGAGATGGCACAAGCAGCGAGAAAGTAGATCGGACACCCCACCTCATAAAACTGGGGCCTGGTATAGTGAAGTCTGTAGTCTATAACACTTCACTCCCCCTAAGGCAGTCTCTGCTATGAGTGACTTGTCACCTTTACCTTTTCTACTCTACGAATAACGTTAATGATTTATTTTGAAGTTTGTATAGTTGGTCATGAAATCTGTTGATAGCGTTACAAGGCGGTCCTTGTTCTGGAATCACCAGGAGAAGAGAGGCAGAGGGAGACCAATGAACACATGGAGAAGAGAACAGGAGACAGACATGAAAGGCATGAGGAAAACATGGAAAAAGCCTGAGCTGATGGCACGGGACAAGAAGATTTGGCATAAGTTTGCTGAAGGCTTATGCTCCTTAGGGAGCTAAGGGTGATAATGATGAGGGTGAGAATGATGAGGGTGATGATGATGAAGGGGATGATGATGAGGGTGATGTTATGTTAGTTAGCCACATGCATGTACTTAGAATTTAAAAATGGAGGACCTGATATGTTATGTAAAACTGACTCAGAACAAATACATAAATATATCATTCATACCAGTGTTTCCCAATCTTTTTTCGAATCGCGACCCCCTTTTATAATAACCAAGTAACCTGCGACCCCCTGCCACATTTGCATAAAAGGGCATTTTTAATAGGGTAAAGAAAACACATTAAAAATAGATGTTTCAGAATATAATTCTAACCTAATATTTAATTAACCTAATATTTAATGCGATGGTTGTACTTGTATCTGGGCAACCAGCTTCAAAATTCGCGGCTGAGTGTTTGTTAAAGCCAACCTCATGTTATCCTCAACATTCATTCTGTTTCTTGCCTTTTTTTTAATATTAAGAAACGTTGAAAATCCACACTCTCGCGGAGATATGAAGAGGCAAATGGAAGTAAAACTCGAAAGGCAAGCATGGTGACATTTGGATATGACTGATACATAGCACACCAGAACTGAGTCAGCAATTTTTCATAAAACAAATTACGTGCCGAGGAATCGTTCCGCAGATCCAAGAATTCATCCTGTACTTCATCGGGAATGCTGGCTACATTCAGGGAAGCAGAGAATGGGTTTCGTACCAGTGCAGCTTCTTCTTCTGTAAGCTCAGGGAAGTACCGCTGAAATTCCTTTTCAAGGGATTCAAGGTGCCCAGTAATCTCCTCCTTCAGATTCTCATCCAGTTCATCTTCAGATTCCTCTACCACACTGCAGAGTTTTTCAAACATGTCAATGTTTCCAAGATTTACTTTCCGACGCCAGCTTTGCAGCTTGGATACAAATGCCTGAAGATTGTCTTGAAATTGGATAATGTGTGTTTTCTTTCCCCGAAGTTTCAGGTTCAGCTTATTTAACTGGTCTAAAATGTCTGCTAAGTAAGCAATTCTTTTCTTCCAAGCTTCACCATTAAAGTAAGCCACAAGGTCATGTTTCCCTTGCACTTCCAGGAACAACTTGATTTTATTTATCAACTCAAAAACACGATTGGCAACATTTCCTTTCGACAACCAGCGTACAGCAGTGTAGAAAAGAAGAACCTCGTGATCAGAATTCATGTCTCTACAGAGTTCTTTAAACAGACGGGTGTTGAGGGCTCCAGATTTGATGTAATTCACAATTTTGATCAGAGAATCAAGTACCTCTTGCAAAAGAGCTAGAAGAGTCGTACTGACAAGAGCATTTCGTTGAATCTTGCAGTGAATGCCTTTTGCTTGGGGAGCAAGTTCTTTCACTTTTGTCTGAAAGCCCGATTTTGACCCTAGCATAGCTCGTGCTCCATCTATACAAACCCCCCAGACGTTTTTCCACTGTGGTCCTCCATATTCAAAAAAGGTATTTATCTTCTCCATAATATCAGAAGAAATCTTGTCAGAGGAACAGGCTGGCTTTAGACCAAAAAGAAGTACCTCAGAACAAATCTTCAATATTAGATTACTGATCGAAAAACATCTCCAGCATCAACATGATTTATACCATAACTTCATCGATTTCACAAAAGCCTTCGATCGAGTCTGGCATGAAGGTTTATGGCAAATAATGAGAAAATTCAATTTTGATACCAACATCATAGATATCATTGAAGCACTATACAAGGACGCAAGCAGTGCTGTTTTTGCAAGCACTGACATTGGAGAATTTTTCAAAACAACTGTAGGAGTTCGCCAGGGATGTATCCTGTCACCAGTGCTCTTTAACATTTATCTAGAACATATTATGCAGGAGGCTCTCTGCGATTATAAATCAACCATATCGATTGGAGGCCGACCTCTGTGTAATCTACGTTTTGCTGATGATATTGATCTGATAGCTGGAACAGAATCAGAACTTCAAGACCTTACCTCTAGACTGGAGAAAGTAACAAGAACATATGGGATGGAAATTAATATAGAAAAAAGCAAGATATTGGTGAATAGCCATAAGAAACATGTTCCGACCAACATTACGTTAAATGGGCAAACATTAGAAGAAGTTAACACCTTTAAATATCTCGGGTCCACTATATGTAGTGATGGAAGATCAAATAAAGAAATCAAGACAAGACTTGAGATGGCCTCAGCTGCCATGACAAGGTTGAATGTGATCTGGAAAAGTAACATCAGTTTTCTGTGAAGATCAAATTATACAAATCACTTGTATTATCTATTCTCTTGTATGGGTGTGAGGGCTGGACACTCACTGCAGATACGGAGCGAAGGATTCAGGCTTTCGAGCATAAATGTTATAGAAGAATTTTGCGCATTTGCTATAAAGAGCACAAAACAAATGTCTATGTTAGAGAGAAGATAAACACCTATGCAGGCCATCAAGAACCACTTTTGTCAATAGTGAAACGTCGAAAGCTTGCCTGGTTTGGGCATGTAACTCGTCATGACTCCCTTTCGAAAACGATCCTCCAGGGAACAGTCGAAGGTAAACGGAGAAGAGGAAGGCAAAGAAAATCCTGGGCTGATAACATCAAAGAATGGGCAGGACACGGTTTCTCCACACTTGTACGCATTGCTGAGAATAGAGAGCAGTGGAGGACCCTGTCTGCTGATGCTTCCACCATGGCACCCCTACGACCCATGACGGGTTATGGGTTGAGATGAGATGATGAATATCTTCACCTTTTGTAGTAGTTTCAAGTGCACTACAAAACAGGAACTCTTCTTTGATGTCATCTGAATGAATACATTTCACGAAGACAAGCAACTGAGAACATGAACTTACGTCTGTTGATTCATCAACTTGAAAAGAAAACAATGGAGAAACGTTGATTTCATTCAAAACCTGCTCTTTCACGTCTACGGACATATCTGAAATGCGCCTCTGAATAGTGTTATTGAACAGAGATATTTGTCGCATCTTTATCTCGCTGGCTTCCCCAAGAATTAACTTAACCATCTTCAGCATACAGGGTTTGATGTTTAACATGTATGATCACGGCGGGCTTTTAATATTTTTTAAGTACCCGCCGCGGTGGACCTTAAGTCACTTCCTTTCATTTATCAAATCAGTGTTACAACCACTAGTAGAATATTGCAGTGTAGCCATATTGAAATAAATAGGTGTTGAAAACCTTCCTGGTGAAATTTCCTATAAAAATAATTGCAACTAAAAATAACCGCCGCGACCCCCCAGAAAACACTTTGTGACCCCCTTGGGGGTCGCGACCCACAGGTGTGGCCGTATGACCTACCACCACCAGCATTCATTCATGCCAGAGCCCAGTTATAACAAAAGGATACCACCATTTTGTTGAAACAGACAATAAATGTTTAACTAAAATAAAAAAATCAACCCAAGGCATTAGGGGAGGGAAATGAAACGGTACATTTCTCTAAGGTCAGCGTAAGTAAAGATGCACGCTGATCTACCGTCAGTTGTCATAGTAATATTGGAAATGCAGGGACATCACGTTACGTTGTTGTCCAATGAGAAAAGTGATTTTTACCCAAGCTAACCCAAGCTTGCCGGCAGAAATATTTTTAGTCCAGCAGTCCTGGAAAGCAGAGCGATGCAGTAGACGTTACTGCAAGCTGTCTCTTTTAGTTGAAGTTTCAAAAGGATTTTTAGTATACAGTGATTCAACTATGTACGATGATATTCATAGTAATGTGTTTCTAATTTTAATGGCCACATGTAAGTACTAAGCCTCGCTATGCCATGCTCGCTTCGCTATGCATTATGAAACATGGTTTTTGACCCTAATTTGAAGGGACAGTTGAAATGAAATCAAAGAAATAAGCCAATGGATAGAACCAAAACCCATGGGACGAGAATAAACATAAAGTTTTGGATAATCCTGAATATTGGAAAAAAAATGGAGAAAATGGAAACTAATGACACATTGAGACATTTATTTGTGATTTCCTTGAATTTGAAAAGTATGCATATTATGCCAAGAATTGACAAACTTCGATACTTGTACATAAATGTAAATTCATGTTGAGTTTTGGTTATTTAACCACTTGAAACATTTGTTGAAACCAAATAAATAATTATGGAAACTTATAGGCTGTTGAGGACTTTGGGCATGATTGAACTATAAGGATGTATGGTCTTGTTCAAATTTAAATAACAGAAAGTACGCTCTCATATTACACCAGCAGTAGAAGGATAATGGATCGATACCTAACCCACAGATAGGGTGAGATAATTTTAACCTCTGGCGAGCTTCAAGCCAGTACATCAACTCTCACGTTACTAAAATAACAGAGTCATTATAACCTGTATACACACCCCGGCCACATAATGTATAATTGGTGCCGAGTTCCAGTCTCAACAAAGAAGGCACACCGCCACATATAACGGATAATTAGTACCGTGCCCAGTCCCACAAGGAATGCTGTAACACTGGGTGGGACGGCTACACAGGTTGGTAACCCAGGATCTATACAGATAACGCCCATTCGTACTGAATATCGTGAGATAGAACTTCAAGTGACCTAAATACAGTATGTCTTCACAACTTCACAATACATATTTCACCATTAAACACATTGATGTCATTACTTATATAGCGAACCGTTACACGGGCATACTTAATAACGTAATAAACCACATGCATATGGGTAGTGTGTAGATATAGTCATACACCGGGCTTCAGTTTACATACATACACACACACACACACACACACGTGTATATATATATATATATATATATATATATATATATATATATATATATATATATATATATATATATATATATATATATATATACACGCACTAACACACACACCCATGTACAGTTATAATTGAATGTAAGTATGGACACACACGCATACACACGTATATATCATCATTTTTCTTTGCGCTCCTGGTGGCAAGTGGGAGGAAGACTTGGCAGAAGTTAATATAATTTGAAATAATCTTCGCACCTTATTTCAGTGCTGTCGACTCGAGTCAAATCGACTCGCACTAGAGTCGAACTTAAGTCACCACACCGACTCGACTCGAGACGACTTGAGATTTAGGCTTTAGCGAATCGACTCGCGACTTGCAAATTTTGGTGAAAGGACTCGCCGTCCTCATTCACGATGCACTCTTTATGAATTAGAAAGAAAATAAATGCTCTTGTGTTTAGCGATATCACCCAATCATTGCAAGAATTCTATTGTGCAAACGCATTTTAATTGGACACTGTTGCTAGACAAACATCTCGAGACACAAGGACCGTGCGAACAATAATATTCTTTGGCTTTGTAAACATTACCATCCCGCGTTGGGGGGGGGGAGAGAGGCGGAGTACACCGCGCGCTTTTATTGGCGGGGGAAAAAAACGACAGCATGTATCGGGGGCTCCACTACAATGAAAACAGGATTTTACGTACAAAATATCGATTTTTTACTTTTGAGCTTATTTTATTAAATAATCATCGAGGAATCGATTGAGCAAGGTTTTATAACATAAAAAATGCATTTGATGTATCAAAAAGCATATTGTCGGCACTACCTGTGACGTACGTCTAGTTTGACAAGTGAATTTTCCCTGATATGATAGATGATTAAAGGGACTTTTAGCTTTTCATAACATTAGAACCCCTGAACATTTGTTGTAATTTTTCGTTTCGCCAGAGCGAACCGACCGAGAATCAAACAGATAGTGCGACCACGATCAAAGAGACAGACTGAGGGATTTCAGGGGAGACTATCGGCGCTATCAAAGACAGTAGTGGTCCCTGAAACGATTTCGCATCTCGGTGTTAAGCACGGAACCGATCGCAGCCAGAGCGAACGGGGAAAGCTGACGCAAGCAGCGAGCGAAGATACGAAGAGGTCAGGGGCGGCTTCTCTCTTTGGATTTGGCGGTCAGATCCCCCAAAGTCATGAGATCAAAAAAGCTGTCAAAGTTATCATGTCCCACTCATCTTGCATTCCAGTTGTAGATATACAGATCACTTAGAAATACACTTCATCATTCGCTGGCCAGAACTTGATAGAAGCACTAGCGATATTTGAAATCTTGCTAGATCATCCCATGGATTTTATACATATTTGCAGTGAATTCTATTCTGTGCAAAGCGGTAATATATATATTGTGTAAAGTGATCAGTGGTCGAGTTCATTCATTATATTTCATTGGATTTTGTGTTAATTTAAATCTATTAAATTAAACCATCTCAATAGTTCCAGGTGTAAATATAATGATCTATCTATTATATTATTTCAAAAGATAATAGATGCTTAAATTAACTTTTAAAGTCGCGAAGGAATTTATAATTAATAAATTTAGTTAAGTCTTATATTTATAGATGTGTGATTTAACCACTAGAACTCGCGCAGTGTTTATTAAATACATAATTAAATACTCGAGTGTATAATAGGCTTAACGGGAAATTTATCGCGCGCTTAGAAGATTATTTGTTTTAAAGTATGATTATGTTGTTATGGGTTTTCTATCTTTTTCTCTAGATTGATCACCTTTGCAATCCCAGCAATAACGAAATCTTTCAGAGTTTCCATACTCGGTTCTTAAACTTCCAGACAGTTTGATGAGACATTTTTTTAAAGTAAATCTTGTGGTGGTCCGGTGCGGCCTTGCTAACATAATTACATGAAAGAAAGCCTACCCAAGATCATTTGATTATTATCATCAAATTTAACTTACAATCTGTAAGATAAACTGGAAGATGAACAGTGCCAGTAGCGATAGTTTATATACTGCTCTATTGTGAGAGATTACCGATTTACTTGAATGTGACCGAGCCTAGTTTTTCCTCACTGGATTAAAAACTTTCCCGGTCAGTGGCTATCATCACGCAGTGAAGGATTATACCATCACCTCATTTTTCACCCCTATGTCGAACCGCGTCAGTGCCATCCCATAGACTCGTTTCTTTATAATAAAACACAAGAACTCTTAGAACTTCAACTCCGGCGATAAGCGGGAATATTTGCTCTCAGTGAATCCTCGCATTATCTGGGGCGGGACATAGAAGGACTAGACAGTTGTCATACGTCAAGAGTTAATTATTGTGTTTATCATTCTAAGGGATTGTCTGATGCTGCAACTCGGTAAGTGTGTGGTGTATATGAGTGTGGATCCTCACAGTGTGCATGAATGACAGGAGATTTAATTTTTTTTGCAACAAACCATTTGTTAACTTGCCTACCGGGAAATACGTTTTCTGTATACCCGGCATGGTTCCCTTTAGTGGGATAATTTGTTAACTCTGTTTCATCCCCCCCCCCCCTTTTTTTTTCTTTGCTTAGTAAAGGGAAGACACCATTGGGATAACAGTAATTTTTGTCTACCACCATAACTAATATTGTAACACCCCTTTCAGAGTAATTAAATTCACGGTTGGGTTAACATTACCTATGCTCCTGATAACTATCTATCTTGAGTCTGGGTTTATCTTTGTCTAATACAAGCGGGAAGGGCTTAGTCGATACCAATCTTCTTCACCCCCTCCCTACCTTGATATTTGCATTTTTTTCTGTACTTAGGGTAATTTTATGTAACACTTGATATTGTTTTTTTTTTGTGATTTGATCTTTACGGTAAATAAACATCATAAACTTAAATCGGACTGTGTTGGAATACCCAAAAGCCCAAACATTCCCTATTTGTTTAATATAGCTGTATCCACGTCGTCTGAGTGCTTGAAGCAACAAATCGGTGTGAGCGCAGACGTGTGTCTGGAAAACTGGCAAATAATTGTTTGACCAGGAGAGTGGAAGAGAAGATTGAGAGAAACGATTTGTCGTAAATACGTCTGTCTTTACTCTCCTCCAGCACTCTGTGGAGCATCATATTTAATCTATACATTTCTATCACTGAGTTTTCATCATCATTCTACACTCTATACCGGACTACTATTTCTAGACTCTTCCTCTCAAAATAAATTTACGACACTACCCCCATGCTCTGATTTTCAAATTTGTGCCGAAAATGCACGATTTCTCTCTAAAACTATCTAACAGAGGAGTCTCAAATTTGGCATGCATGTAGTACACATCTATATCTTTAAAGTAACACATCTGCATTTTTGATATTTTGGTAATTTTCTTTTATAAATTTTAACAAAATATTTTTAAAAATATTTTTTCACACAAATATATATTTTTTTTAAATCATTAAAAATAGAATTTTAAACTTATCAAAATAATCATAAGTAGTACACATCTATATCTTTAAAGTAACACATCTGCATTTTTGATATTTTGGTATTTTTCTTTTATAATTTTTAAAAAAATATTTAAAAAAATATTTTTTCATACAAATATAGTTTTTTTTTTTTAAATCATTAAAAATAGAATTTTAAACTTATCAAAATAATCATGAGTAAAATTGTTTTAATTGTCAGTCACAACATGTGGGTGCAATTTGATAAAGTTTGGTCAATGGGAAACAAGATTTTTGCTCTTGAAAATTGGTGAAAAACCCAATATAGCGGTTGTTTTTTTTGGTTACCATGGTAGAAGGACAGAAGAAAAATTAGGCAAGACAAAGGCGAGAGGAGGAGCTGCAGGAAGCTGAAGAAGGTGCAGCATATAGTGCTGGACAATTTTAAACACATTCAGCCCCACAGAATGGAGTATATTGGACAAGACAAGTCACTCGGTGACTAAAATGCATTTTTCTCAAAACTAACATTTTATTAACAAAAAATGTTATTTTTTACAAACTATCTAATAGAACAATCTGAAATTTGGCATGCATGTAGGACACATATATACCTTTAAATTGACAAGGGCTTTTTTTGATATTTTGGTAATTTGCTTTGATATATTTTTTTTTAATATTTTTTTTTCATTGTTTTTCATACAAATATAGTGTATTTTTTAAAAAAAATCATTAAAAATAGAATTTTAAACTTATCAAAAAAGGCCTATGACAAATTGTTTTAATTGTCAGTCACAGCATGTGTGTGCAATTTGATAAAGTTTGGTCAATGGTAAACATAAGATTTTTGGTCTTGAAAATTGGTGAAAAACCCAATATGGCGGTTGTTGTTTTTTTGGTTACCATGTAGAAGGAAAGAAGAAAAATTAGGCAAGATAACGGCAAGAGGAGGAGCTGCAGGAAGCTGAAGGAGGTGCAGCATATAGTGCTGGATAATTTTTAACACATTCAGCCCCCCAGAGTGGAGTATATTGGACAAGACAAGTCATTCAGTGACTAAAATGCATTTTTCTCAAAACTAACATTTTATTAACAAAAAATGTTATTTTTTACAAACTATCTAATAGATCAGTCTAACATTTATCATGCATGTAGGATGCATATATACCTTTAAATTGACAGGGGCTTTTTTTGATATTTTTGTAATTTGCTTTGATATAATTTTTTTAATATTTTTTTTTTCATTGTTTTTCATACAAATATAGTGTATTTTTTTTAAAAAAATCATTAAAAATAGAATTTTAAACTTATCATAAAAAGCCCCTGACAAATTGTTTTAATTGCCAGTCACAACATGTGTGTGCAATTTGGTAAAGTTTGGTCAATGGGAAACATAAGTTTTTAGCTCTCGAAAATTTGTGAAAATCCAAAATGGCGGATGTTTTTTGTTTGAGAAAGAGAGGAAGGGCAGAATGTCAGACGGGCCTGCGTGCCCAATTCTTAACCCTTTGAAAATAAAGTTCGTTCGTTCGTTCATTCCACTGGGGGAAATGGGGGGGGGGGGGGGGGGGGGTTTGCTTGAGGAAATAATATTTCTGAAATGTAATACTGAAAAATAACTTTGGTGGAATAAAAATAAAAATCAGTAAATAATACTAAAATATATATTTCATTATTATTTGTAGTGATCGATATGATAGTTCGATAAAGCGCGATTGTGGCTATAAACAGTGTCAGATCTAAAATGAGGCTCGGACTCGGGACACGATTTGCGACTCGACATGAAGCCAGTGTTAGAGACTTGCGACTCGACTTGAGACTTGTCCTTATAGACATGAGACACGTTAGGAAAGACTTGACGACAACTCTGCCTTATTATTATTATTATTATTTTTTGTGTGTGGTCAAAGCTGAAGTTTGGAACACGAGTGCGGGGGCCAAATGTAAGCGCGGGGCCCGACTGGGTCAAATTGATAAAAATCCGGCCCTGTTCATACACACTTTCTAATAAAACCACTTACCAGAATGAACAGAAACGACTCAATCAGTCGTACAAGCATCGATACTGGTGAAAAAACCATCGTCAGACACCGGTTCATGGTCACTGCTGTTGACAAATTTCAAGTCCCAACGTAATATTCTTCCTGAGTTCAGCCAACGTTTGAGGCCTGGCAAATCTCATAAATCTAAACCCCAGCTAGAATTAATTGTTCTGTATCCAGTTTAACCGTTCTAGTTAGCGGTCACGTGTGTATCACGAGTTCCACGGCCTAGAAACACCTACCCCACGTGGTTGTGTGATTTTGTTAAAATTCGTAGGCGTACTGTCCCATTTAAGCATGTGTGTGTAATAAGCTAGTTGTTGGTTTATGATGCCCTTTATGATGTTTTTATAACATAACTGTATTAAAGAAATATTAATGTTTTGTAAGTAAAAGGAAAAGGCAGTGGCGTACTAAGGAGCTGGGGGGGGGGGGGGTGCGAGGGGGAGTCCACCTCGGGTGACAGCCAGGAAAAGGGGGAGGGTGTGCCATCGGACACTATGATGAAAATACTGTACTGTTTAATATTATGTTTGTAAGCATAATGTATTTTTCTGAATGTTTCATGGGGGCAGTTGCCAAAGGAAAGATCTGCCACGGGTACCAAATACTTGAGTTTTTGTTTCCGATTCGAGTCAGTGGACTCTGAACTAGCGTTGGACTTCAGTCATCACAACGACTCGACTCGATTTTTTTTAATTAGCGACTTGTTTCGACTCTGGACTTGCTCAGTTTTGGAAAACCAACTTCGCCGTCCTCATTCGGCGTCTTGTAGGGCAACAACAAATTGATTCCACTTTGCACGGTCGGTGGCCATCCTTCGTACAGTGCCCCAACTCTGGTTCATTCTTTGCATCTCAGCCTCCACAGTCCTCCGCCAAGTTGTTTTTGGTCGGCCTCTCTTTCGCTTTCCTTCAGGGGTCCAAAACATAGCTGTTCTTGTGATGGCATCGGGGTCTCTTCTGAGGACATGACCAACTCAGCTCCAGCGTCTGCCAGCTATGATGGTGTGCATGTCCTCTTGCTTGCTACGAGTAAGCAGATCTTGGTTGGTGATGGTATTCGGCCAAAAGATGCGGTGAATTTTTCTTAGGCATGTTGTGTGAAAAGAGGACAATTTTGACATTTCCTTCTCTGTGACTCTCCAGCATTCCGCACCATAGAGAAGCACAGAAAGCACGCAAATCTGGTATAATCTTAATTTTGTGCTTGTGCTGTATTGGGAGGACTTCCAGATGTTATTTAGGCTAAAGAAGGCTGTTCTTGCCTTATTCATTCTGATGTTGATGTCTTTGCCTGCCCCACCGTCTGGTGTTACTATGCTTCCTAGGTATGTGAAGGTATCTGTCTGTACCAGTTGCTGATTCCTTACTGATATGGGCTCAGGGTTGCTCACATTGAGCGTCATGACCTCAGACTTCTTTAAATTGATGTTCAAGCCCACCTGCTGGCTAAATTTATTAAGTCTATCCGTTTTTTCCTGGATGTGTTGATGTGAATGTGCCAGCAGTGCAATGTCATCTGCATATTCCAGATCTTCCAATGTTGAAAATGTAGTCCATCTTATTCCTCTTGGACTGCCCTCTGTTGTCTGGCGCATCACCCAGTCTATGACTGTTAAAAATAGAGTGGTTGATAAGGGGCATCCCTGTCGTACTCCTGTCTTCACCTCGAAGGTTAGGTTGCTCTGCCCAACACTACACGTAAAGTTGGCATAGAGGCTTTTTATGATTGACACTATGCAGCTTGGAATTCCATAAGCCCTCAGTATTTTCCATAGACTGTCCCTATGTATGCTGTCAAAAGCCTTTTCAAAATCAACAAAATTTATGTAAAGCTGATATATATATATATATATATATATATATATATATATATATATATATATATATATATATATATATATATATATATATATATATATATATATATATATATATATATATATATATATATATATATATATATATATATATATATATATATATATATATGAGCCAACACAGTTTGACCAAAGGAAAGCAGTCAGTAAATAAAATTATTTGTCATTACTATTTGTAGTGATCGGTGTGATTGATCAAATAAAAACGATTGTAGCTATCAACAGTTTTAGATTTTACAAAAATGAGCCTCGATTTGAGACTCGCCTCGAAGGCTTTTGTTAGGGACTTAAGACTCGACGTGAGACTTGTGATAAGAGATTTGAAACTTGTTAGGAAAGACTTGAAGACAACTCTAAAAGGTAGTTCCAAAACAGATACTGCAGTAGGGGAGTGAAGCAATAAAAACGTCACTGTACCAGATCTATACTTCTTTATTTTTTGTCCAGCAATATGGATGCCATTTCTACCCGAATGTGTTCGTATTTATTGTTCATGTTGTGACAAAACGTTTTAACATGCTCTTTTGTGTGATCTCTCACACCTTCAGCCATCCGGCAGTATCCTTTCTTTTTCTTCATTTTTCTCACTCATCGCTTTTATTTGGCATAAATCATGCCTTTTCATTAGTATTTTCACTATTTTTCTCTATGCTGGACATAGCATGGTGAAGTCTCTAACACGCCACTCCCCTATGGCAGTATTTGCTACGGGAGTAATTCTAATCTTATTGTGTCGCATTCACGCTTCACGAAGACGTGTTAAGTTACGCCAGGTTATTAGACAGTCAGCGACAGTATTTTATCACAATATCGGTCTGACCATCTTTCCAAGCGACAAGGACTGTTGAATAGAACCAGATTTGTTTGTCTGGCGAAACACATGATAACCCGTGCAGGAGGCGGAACTTATGACATAAGCGCTTCCAGGTCATCCTTGCTACATCCACATTACCGTCTGTGTGACACCTGTGGGCAGACAAGAGTGATATAATCGCTTCCGGTCACTTGTTAAAAAGTAATCATGGATTTATTACATTTTAGACAATATGAGTCTACAAATGTGTTGGTGAGAGTGTACGCAAGACATCATATTACCATATATGGGAGACGTGACCTTTTGAAACAATTTTCCGTGTAGGAAATATTTGGAAAGTGCCACACCCGATCTGTTTGAAATGATTGGATCTTTCTGAATAGATTCATAATGTCATTGGAAGGAATATAGGATGACAATTTCACAGTTTTATTTCTCTGTGATTTGCATGCTCGCCAAGATAACATCAGACCTTCGCCAGAGTGAAGAACTAGATTCATAATTCCTATTTGTTAACCGGACCTTTTATTGGAGAACCAGATAAGACTTACAAAAGCACAGGAAATCTCTACATTTTAATAAGGAACACGGAGACTAGGAAACTGAAGAAACACGGAGTCAGAAGGGGCAATCTATTGTAAAATTAAAAGAAATCCCAGACACGTGTAAGAGAAGGTTCGTCTCTTTTATTCATCTGTGCGACAAGTCTGTAGCCAGGATTGGCGTAAGTTGGGATTTACATTTCATATTTTATTACTAACATGTGAACTAACATATATATGTATATATTACCATGTGAATTTTATTGTGTGAAACTCGCTAATGGATGTCAAAGTCATTTGAGGAAGGCAACCTCAGCGTATAGAATGATGATTCATGAACCACCACTGCATGGGCTGGTGATTGCTTTATTGATAGTTTCGTAAAGAGAACTAAAAGCATAAAGTAGTTCCAGGTTCCCTATGGAGCGGGGAGGGAAAGATGAAAGAAATGATGTACATTCTAAGCAAAAGACTTACATTTTCAAAGCATTGTAAATGTCCCTATAAACATACTCACTTTAAAATTAATGTGAGTTTTCACGCTTTCTTCTTCGATCCTTAGCCGCCGACCGTCAAAGCAGTCAGTTTCCATCACGCCTAGTGGCGTCTTGTAGGGCAACAACAAATTGATTCCACTTTGCTCGGTAGGTGGCCATCCTTCGTACAGTGCCCCAACTCTGGTTCATTCTTTGCATCTCAGCCTCCACAGTCCTCCGCCAAGTTGTTTTTGGTCGGTCTCTCTTTCGTTTTCCTTCAGGGGTCCATAGCATAGCTGTTCTTGTGATGGCATCGTGGTCTCTTCTGGGGACATGGCCAACCCAGCTCCAGCGTCTGCCAGCTGTGATGGTGTGCATGTCCTCTTGCTTGCTCTGAGCAAGCAGATCTTGGTTGGTGATGGTATTCGGCCAAAAGATTCGGTGAATTTTTCTTAGGCATGTTGTGTGAAAAGATGATAATTTCGACATTTCCTTCTCTGTAACTCTCCAGCATTCCGCACCATAGAGAAGCACAGAAAGCACACAGCTCTGATATAATCTTAATTTTGTCCTTGTGCTGTACTGAGAGGACTTCCAGATGTTGTTTAGACTGAAAAAGGCTGTTCTTGCTTTGTTCATTCTGTTGTTGATGTCTTTGCATGGTCCGCTCTCAGGTGTTACTATGCATCCTAGGTATGCGAAGGTGTCTGTCTGTTCCAGTTGCTGATTCCTTACTGATATGGGCTCAGGGTTGCTCACATTGAGCGTCATGACCTCTGATTTCTTTAGATTGATGTTCAAGCCCACCTGCTGGCTATACTTATTAAGTCTAAACGTTTTTCCTGGATGTGTTGATGTGAATGTGCTAGTAGTGCAATGTCATCTGCATATTCCAGATCTTCTAATGTAGAAAATGTAATCCATCTTATTCCTCTTGGATTGCCCTCTGTTGTCTGGCGCATCACCCAGTCTATGACTGTTAAAAATAGAGTGGTTGATAAGGGGCATCCCTGTCCTACTCCTGTCTTTACCTCAAAGGTTAGGTTGCTCTGCCCAACGCTACACGTAAAGTTGGTATAGAGGCTTTTTATGACTGACGCTTTAAAGCAACGTAAATGTTTATGTGAAAATTTTCATTTAATTAATTGAAGTTTCAAACTTTTCCACAAGTGTAAAGATAAAGGAAACATAAATGAATTTACAAGGTATATTGTGAACACGTTTCAAACAGTGGCGATGTAAATATAAAACCTATTATATCTGTACGATTAGCCTTTTCATTTAATTGTAATGTAAAGCTAAAGATATTCACTTTAAATGTAAAGGAAGTTTTATCCCGAGGGATTAAATTTAATTCCCATCGAGGGTAAATTCTGACATGGTATGGTAGAATAGAAGAGGGGAAAGGGGGGGGGGGCAATAACTGTGTCGGGAGAACGCCATACTCAGAAGAGTGTTTCGTTTCTATTTCTATTACCAGTTATTGGTGGTACCAGCAGGAAGGACCATTTCTGGCACAAGCAGGGACAAGCGGTTTACGCATTAAGACGGCAGACCAGCTTTGAAGACTCTCCTAGACTTTCCTGGGAAACGAGCTTCACCCTACAAACCTCGACCAGAGACGAGTGACAGCAGTGTACAGAAAACCTACCCATCAGGAGTAGGATTAGAATCATCATTGGCAGCAAAGTTAACCTACATGCTGCCACTTGAACTTTTTTATAACCACACTCTACCATCACCAACGTGATGAGTAACTTTTCTTGATTCATAACTATTCAAACTATTTTCCAACTGGTAAAACCTAAAGTGAATAATAAATTTTGTTATTTGTAATGTTACAAATTTAACTTCCATTTAATCTTTTAAATGTACTACATGTTTGTCTCAGTCAAAGTTACTAAACACACACTCTAAACATAGCTATATATTATTATTATAATTCCACTGATTAACTCAGCGGTGGGGTCTTAACGAGCTAGAATAATCTATTGCTAAATTCTTCATAAAAGTGTCGGCAGATTATAGAATTAACGTGCTTAGCGACAGCCAGCTTTATTTTCGCTTATCTGAATATCATATGAAGACTCCCATGTGATAGAAGCTTTACTACTCTTCTATCGACATTTCTGCCAAGAGCAATCTTGTGTAAAGATAGACTCCATTAAAGCCTATAATAGATGCTCTTGAGTTTTGGCCACTGTGGGACCACTACTGCAAAGCAGGGGAGACAATACCGTCACACATGTTTTTATTGATACTTGCTTTCTTTCTGTTGTTTTTGTTCTATTGTCCCTGACGAAGGTCTTGTGGTCATAACGTTGGTTATTTTTGTTTCTTTTGTCCCATTTGTCCCACTAAGATGTACTACATTTTTTTGTCTTAACCCCTACCCTATACTGGGTTTCAGCTTTATGGGGTTCCGGGTGACCGGTTCCGTTCTTTGCTGCTTTTATTTTCTCTAATTCAAGAGCACAGTCAGATACCCATTTACAGCTGGGTAGACGAGCGTGATGCTACCAGGTTTTAAACTGGGTTACTTTGCCTCGTGCACCAAGTCTTGAACGTGCTATATATATATATATATATATATATATATATATATATATATATATATATATATATATATATATATATATATATATATATATATATATATATATATATATATATATATATATAAAGGGTGTCCATAAAGTCTCTTTACAATTTAACAAATTTATTACAAAGGCAATTGATGAGATATCTTGATCAGATTTGTTCTATGTACTCAGTGGTTATCAAAGTTTTTAATCACATACCTTTATCGTATTTCAAGTACCCTGTTGATGAAAGAGGTACTGTTAAATGAACCCCTAAAAAAATGGCTACTCCTCAAGAGAAGGCACAATGTGTATCATGGTTTATTGAAACAAAATCAGATAGGCAGACTCAGCGAAACTACAGAACTAAGTATGGAAGAGATCCACCGTCACGTCCGTCAATTCGTGCATGGCACAAGAAATTTATGGAGACAGGGACAGTGTTGGATAAAGGGAGGAGTGGACGACCAAGAACATCTGAGGAAAACATCGAGCGTGTAAGACAAGCCTTTTATCATTCTCCCACAAAGTCCATCCGTACTGCTGCCAGACAGTTAGAGCTAACAAGTTCAACAGTGCACAAAGTCCTACACAAGAACTTGCGATTGTACGCTTACAAAGTGCAACTCTTACAGGCACTCGAGCCAAATGATAAACCAAGACGAAAAGAGTTTGCAGTTTACATGCTGGAACGAATTTCTGAGGATGAAACGTTCCTCACCCGAGTTTGTTTTAGTGATGAGGCAACCTTTCATGTTTCAGGGAAACTGAACACACATAATGTGAGAATCTGGGGATCAGAACACCCCCATGTGACTAGGGAACTTCACCGAGATAGTCCAAAGGTGAATGATACCATTGCCACCATTGATGAGGCTATGCTACAGCGAACATGGCAAGAAATCGAGTACCGTCTTGATGTGCTTCGTGCAACTAATGGTGCCCATATAGAGGTGTATTAAATGAGGCAAAAAAAACTTCAATATCTACTTCTCATTTTGTAATAATGTCCACATATTTGTCTTTTCATTTGCCTTTGTAATAAATTTGTTAACTTGTAAAGAGACTTTATGGACACCCTGTATATATATATATATATATATATATATATATATATATATATATATATATATATATATATATATATATATATATATATATATATATATATATATATATCTATATATATATATATATATATATATATTTCATATATATATATATATATATATATATATATATATATAGCTGGTCTCTTTTGGAGTAAGTTTGCACTAAGCATTCTCATGATTTTGCAGGGGTGGTTTCTGTAGTAATTCGTTGCACATCATGGGATTGCACAATCTCATATTAGTCGCCTTGCAGCAGTGGACATATTCTTTCTTTATCTCATCAGAGACATCTAAGAACTTGACTCAAAATCCTAAAGCCCAACAAGGCATAGATTAACTGGTACAGCGTTGAAATGATATGAGCAGCCAACATTACAGCATAGATGGTATTATGTTAATTTTACCGTGGAACAATATGGTAATAGATATTCTTTGCGAAAAGTGTAACACTCTCGGTATTGGTAAAACTGGTAGGCGCTTATCTGTAATTAACGACCGTCGTAAGTTTACTATTCAACGGTGTCAGTGACTCTGCACTAGTTTGCCTCGTTCAAAAATAACGAACGGGTATTGCTACAGTTAATTGAAAATTTATTTAAATGTAATCGAAATTGAAAATAAATGGGTTTAATGGAGTTTATTCGTTGCCGTAGGTCAAGACCGCCGTAGTTCAGACCTGCCGTATCCCGAGACCTTATTGTACCTAATGGTGCACTAGGGTTTATGGCAGGATTTCTTAACCTGTGGTCCACGGACCCTTGAGGATATATGAATGGATTCTAGGGGATCTGTGTATGTAACCCAAAATTTGAAATGTAACATTTTTAATTATGCTTTTACGCACATTTTTTCTCAAGACAGGGTCCATAGCCTTTATCGGACATTCTATGGGGTCTGTATCACAAAAAGGTTAACAGACCCTGGTATAAGGAGTTATCTGTTGTTTTCACAGATCGGATATGGACTTCATTCACCATCACACATTCACTACGCTTCCATTCCCCGTGATGCATAGTCCTTCATTCAGTTTGAGCCAAGCTCTCAAGTCTTATTCCATGGAATCAAGTTCTTTTTGTGTGGGACAAAACCTTTTGCGCATGTACTTTTGCGCCCTTCTCTCTCTCTCTCTCTCTCTCTCTCTCTCTCTCTCTCTCTCTCTCTCTCTCTCTCTCTCTCTCTCTCTCCCTCATCGTCCTATTCTTCTACATATTTCCTGCATCTACATTATTTTTGGCTCTTACCACTCCCAGACTTGTTTACGTTTCGCCAGGTGAATCGTAATAATACCAGGCTAATTAGACCGGTCAGCGGATAATACGTTTATCACCTAAGTCGTCTAGCCACATTTGATTGAGACAATCTGCGTTGAAGCAAGATGGTAGCGCACGATCGATGAAAAGAAAGCCATATTGTCTGTCTGAGAAATCCGTCTGGGGGATTTACGCAAACACATGTGATATCCGTAATCGCTTCCGCTGAACCATCTCTGTGTAATTATTACCGATAATCTGTCTGGGGAGACAATATGATGGGAAAAAATCTAGACAGGAAATAAGTTCACAGATTTGTTTGTGAGTTTGCATAAAGATGCAATCTGAAGTATTACTACCTCATTAGAAAGAAGTCACGCGTCGGAATTTTAAAATTTGATATTTTAAATCACGCGGGGGATATTATGATTTAACACCCCCGACCCATTTAGTTCTAAAGAGCTTACCATTGGCTTAATTTGAGAGCCGGATAGACTTTGACTTTCACTGGAATATTCGTCGGAAGTACAATCTGGGATTTGAACTGACAAATAGAAATATAATTCAGCAAAATCGGAGTCACAAATCAGGCTGCATTGCCACGTCAAGCTATAAAACTCCCAGGAGCCAGAGAAGGATCGGACTAATAATTCCAAAATTATAAGTGACAGATCAAAGTATGTGGGCAACTTTGAATCTTAAAAGTAAACCCGCATTTTTAAAGACATAGACTGGAAACTTAACATCTAGACATATATTTACATCTATAGGGCTTCTTCTTCTTTGATCCCTAGCGGCCGACCGTCAAAGCAATCAGTGGCCATCACGCCTGGTGGCGTCTTGTAGGGCAGCACCAAAATGATTCCACTTTGTTCGGTCGGCGGCCATCCTTCGTGCAGTGCCCCAACTCTGGTTCATTCTTTGCATCTCGGCTTCCACAGTTCTGCGCCAGGTTGTTTTTGGTCCGCCTCTCTTTCGTTTTAGTATAGCTGTTCTTGTAACGGTGTCAGGGTCCCTTCTGAGAACATGGCTAACCCAACTCCAGCGTCAGCCAGCTATGATTGTGTGCATGTCCTCCTGGTTACTCCGAATAAGCAGTTCTTGGTTGCTGATGGTATTCGGCCAAAAGATTCGGAGAATTTTCCTTAGGCAGATTGTATGGAAGGAGGATAGTTTCGACATTTCCTTCTCTGTTACTCTCCAACACTCCGCGTCATAGAGAAGCACAGAAAGTACATAGCTCTCATACAGTCTTAATTAGGTGTTTGTGATGTACTGGGAAGACCTCCAAATGTTGTTGAGACCAGCAAAGGCTGTTATCGCTTTATTCATTCTGTTGTTAATGTCCTTGCTTGTTCCGCCGTCTGGTGATACTATGCATCGTAGGTAAGTAAATGTGTCTGTCTGTTCTAACTTCTGGTTCCTTATTGTTATTGGCTCAGGATTGCCCACATTGAGTTTCATGACTGTCGTGGAACGACTTCTCACCGACTTTTTCTTCTGTCTGTTATTTTACTCCTCTTAAAATCTCTCGCTAGATTGTAAACAAATTCCCTTCAGATATCTTTTTCATTCTTATAATGAAAAAGTCTCTCTCTCTTTCACAGTCTTCGCTAGCTGATTCTCACGACCAATGGTAATAAATTATTGCCCCACCAGCGAAAGTCGAAGGTGGAAAACATTGTGCTACGAACAGACCGGAAGTTGACCTGTGTTTGTGTCACGAACTGGACGTAAATCAGCAAAGGGGCAGAAACCCTGCCTGCTGCTGCAAACACGTACACAGTGGATGCTACGGCCAGTTTAAATGAAGTTAACTTGATATCCCTGTGACCAAGATGAATTTGCAAGAATGCCACCCAAGAGGTCGACCAAACATACAGCTGGAATTGGAGGGAAATGTTTAAGCCACCAAACAGAACCGGAATTTAAGTGGGATCCTCGAAGCGCACAATTATCGAAGCGCAGGATTCACAAAGCATCAGCCGAGACTGGCAGACCGGCTGGAATGGTTGCTCCCAAGAAATACAGAGAGGAGCCCGGTCATTCTTAAACACAACAGTAGTGGTTCATTGAGCGCAGTAAGTGATCAAATATTGTTATATGAATAACATGAATAATAATCATACATTTATCAGCAGCATATTGCAGTATATTTTGTTAAGCAAAGTTCTACATGGAATTTCCTTTCAGTGACAAAGTGTTATTTCATTATATACATGCTACTCAACAAATTTAATGCATGAGTTCGCTGAAGTCAGTTACTCACATAAATTGTTGAGAAATCCTTTCCTTATTGTTACACATCCTTATTGTTACTGTGGGATGTGTACTACTGAACTAAGCAGAACAGGAAAATACTAGGAGTCCTTAAACTTACTTCCTATTTCTTATAATGTTCCATTGTTCTTTAGTCACAATCATACAAACTTGATAAGTATGTTCATGTTCACATTTCTTATCCCTTGTTCTTGATTGGGATATTAGTGTTTTCAGCATGGAATATTCTTTCTATACATATACCCTGCTGATGATTTCTGAACTATCCTTTTTAGGTTTTAATGTGTTAATGTGCATGTATTCTGTGTTATGATGGTATTATCAAGATATATGAATGCCTATCACATAAACATAGAACTATGTAATGATGGGCAACAGCACTGTAGCCAATTTTATAAATGAATATGTTGACTGACTTGTAATTCAGTGGTTCTCAAACCTTGGCAGCAATGACACCCCAACATGTTACAGCAGAATAGAAAACTATTACCCAGTGGTTCTCAAACCATTGTTGACAGTGACCCCACATTGAATTTACTGCTCTATGGGACCAAGGTAGACCAGTGGTTCTCAAACTTTTGATGACCACTGCCCCAAACTTCACAGTTGGTGAAGCTAACAGCCCATATGTTGAAAATCACTGTGGTAAACAAGCTGGAAGCCAGATATAGGTTTAGATCCACCTGTTTGCTTATAACATCAGTTATGCTATAGTATTTCATAGATAATAGATAGCACCTTGTTATTGATGTTAACTATGAATGTTCGTTAGATTTCTGATGGACGATTAGCGTCCAGCAGATATGGGAAATGACTTCTCTGGCATGACTGCTAATGAAGCTTCAATTGTTTGTCAATCCAGTCCTACCAGGCTGTCATACCAGGAGACCTAACCATGAGCAGTGTTCTCGAGGGCCGACTTAATCCATCCCAGCAGGTGATGCACTCTGAGTCAAGACAAAGGAAGCAACCTGCCATCCTCTGAAACCCTAAAAAGAACTTGCTGGACCTGGAGTGCTGGGACATATTGAACCCCTGGCAACAAGACTACATAAATTCAGCATCTGAGATGAGTATCTGAACATGCCAGCAGAACCACTACAGAATAGTCCTATTGTTCTATGATGACAAATTCATTCTGACATGGTTCAGACCCATTCATAGATTAGGGAACATATAGTTGTACATTTGAATATAATGTGAGATTCTATCTTCAGTTTTGTAAACTTTACATAACCGAGTCTGTTGTTATTTTTTCTTGTAATATTTAATTGGGTTGTATAGTTTTAGTAACATAAATCTACACCCTGGGGGCAGAGCCATAATTAATAAACACTACTGGGTCAGGATATATTTTAATGGGGCTGGGCACCAAATCTCTTATCCAACTATATGTAGTATACATAGTCCTTTGTAGGATTTCGGATAAAGAATTTATCGCCTAGAGAATATCCTGTTTAGTTTCATCAGAATTCTTCTTTCAAGAAAGGTTTTCTAGTAGGACTAATTCCCGAGGAGAGACAGTGCATTCAACCTGCAGTTTGGAAGATTTTCCTCAAAATATTATTTTTTTCTTAGTCTTCCATCAAGTCTGTCGTACACTTTCTCCCTCGAAACAAACCATTTCGCTACATTGGGAAATCATTTCGCTACAATGACCTCTGTCTTCTTCAGGTTGATGTTCAGACCGACCTGCTGGCTATACACATTCAGTCTATCGGTTTTTTCTTGGGTGTGTTGATGTGAATGTGCGAGTAGTGCAATGTCATCTGCATATTCCAGGTCTTCCAGTGTAGAAAATGTTGTCCATCTAATTCCTCTTGGACTGCCCTCTGTTGTCTGGCGCATCACCCAATCTATGGCTGTCAAAAATAATGTTGTTGATAAGGGGCATCCCTGTCGTTCTCCTGTTTTCACTTCGAAAGTTAGATTGCTCAATCCAATACTGCATGTAAGGTTAGAATATAGGCTTTTTAATAATGGAAACAATGCAGCTTGGAATTCCATAAGCCCTCAGTATTTTCAATAGGCTGTCCCTGTGTGTGCTGCCAAAAGCCTTTTCAAAATCAACAAAGTTAATGTATAGCTGTCTCTGCCATTTTGAGCACTGCTCTGTGATGTTCCTGAGGGTGAATATATGATCTGCACATCTTCTGTTCTTTCTGAAACCCGCTTGTTCTTTCCTCAGTTTATGGTCAATTGCTTTTGAAATTCTATGGATGATTATCCTGCATAGTATCTTACTGGGAACTGAGAGGAGAGTAATTCCTCTCCAGTTGTTGCAGTCTGCAAGGTCGCCCTTCTTGGGCAATTTGACGATTATTCCTTTACTCCACTCTGTTGGTGTTGCCTCAGTTTCCCAGACTTGTGCACATAGTGGTTCTAATAGTTATGCTGCTAGTTCAGGGTCTGCCTTGAATAACTCAGCATTTAAGTTATCGGGGCCAGGAGCTTTTCCATTCTTTAACCCTTTGATTGCCGTGATGATTTCTTCCTTTCGTGGAATGTCTGTATTAACATCTAGATCATTTTCAGCCTCATGAACATTCAGCTGTGTCTCTGATGGCTCCTTGTTCAGAGATTTCTGAAATGCTCTGCCCATCTTGTTTCCTGCCCTTGTGCTGTGGTGATGAGATATCATTGCTTGTCTCTTACTAACGTTATATTGTTTGCACGTCGTTTTCTACTGAGAGTTTTAGTTATTTTGTAAACTGTGTTTTGTTCATTTCTCAGTGCTGCTCTTCTACCTGTCTTGCAAGGTCATCCAGAAATGTCCTTTTGTTGGCACGAGTTTGACGTTTTACTTCATTGTCTAGCTGACTGTACTGTTCGCTATATATTTCCTTTAACCTGGGAGACTTAGCTTCTGTTTTCTTTCTTTTCATTTCCTTTCTCCTCGCTATGGAGTTTGTTATGATTAAAATTCATAACAGGTGAGATTTATATAGCTTTAGCTCAGCGGGGCTTTTTGTTTGTTTATTTTACACGGGTCACTGGAAAAGACGGGTGAGCTACGTTAAGCCGATATGCTTGGCTGGCTCTCGTGAGGCAGGTGAGACTGGTGGGACAGAAATGCGGGGAGAGAGCGGATTTTGTGTAATGGCGAATGGACGTAAGTTTTTGAGCTCCGGGTTTGAAGTGTTAAAAATGGAGTTCAGTGATTATTAATAAAAATATAAAAGGATATTGAGAGCAAATATGACAGCCTTTTGACATGGACGTACTATCGATTATATGCATTATTTTGTTGACCAAAGATGTATTATCTGTAAAGCTACGTGCAGTTCTGAATAAATTATATTGTCCAAGTCGCCAATTGTATTTCAAATAATTCTGAGTGGTGTTGGCTGGTTGCGGTGTCATATTTACTACCCTAGCTGGTAGCTTGGCCACAGGAACTATCCTGGTACTACATAATTAACATTAACATAAAACGACACGTAACAGCTACGTAATTTTGGGGGCCAAGCAGGGATGCAACTACTAGAATCATATCGTAATTTTTGATGAACACTGAACTTGTGTGCTTACAGTTACATTATAATGCGACTTATACGAGAATATAGCAGAGGGTCATTGACATGAACTTGAGAGTTTAGTTAGTATTAGTCTATTAGTGTGTAATTCTATAATATTATTACTATTAATACAGTGCTTTAGTTACCGGTTAATTAGTTTTAATTTATGGAACAGTATTCGGTCTTTCACACATCCTTTACTAGACTTACATTGATTGTTGAGTTAACATTTTATGTGTTTTCAATATTATTAGCAATTTGTACCATACATTATTATTACCTTCTTGGACACACAATTTCGTTAGATGCAAGTATTTATTTTTTTGTTTTGTTTCTAGTGGCACCTCAACACATTTTGTCTAATAATTACTTAAGATGTACACATGACTTTATTTCTTTAGCGTAAGATGTTGCATTCATTTACCTTACTATTATGATTGTCTGCCTCATTTCATCTATTTATGTTGGGGCATATTTGTGTATTATTTGTTGCTTTGCATTTTGCTGTTGTTCATGAGTTAACTAAGTGACAGGGGAGCCGCGCTAGCGTAGTGGTTACCACACCGCTCTGGCGACCGGGTGATCCAGGATCAAACCCGGCCGACGGCATTTGAGGATTTTTCGTCGACCGGGATTTGGACTGCATTAACTCGAGACCTGGCGAGGACATTTGAAGGAGTGTCGTCGACCAGGGACTGGCGGCTCCTGAGCCGACCCAGCTCTAATGGGTACCTCCGAAATCGGCGAGTATTTGCCTGAATGGCGAGGGACTCCTGTCTCTGTACAAGAAAAAAAGGGATACTCACGTAAAATCAATGTCAGGTTAGACATTAATAATAACCTGAGATTTCGCCTCGAGTATTAGCGGGCGTACGAAAAAAAAAAAAAAACTAAGTGACTACTGATACTAGACTTGACATATGCGTTATGTGACGGTGTGAGGTATGTGAGTGCATGTATTGCTACCATCATTTTTTTAATATGTTGAGTACTATTAGTTATGGCGACCTCACATTACGGTTAAATAGGTTTTTGTCTAATAGGAGACAGTGGCTTTGGTATTAACCATCGACCATACTTTTATTGTTTAATTGCCTACCCTATGGCAGAAATCTGGGTGCTATACTAGTACTTATGTAGTTGAAAAAAAAACGAAAAAAAACACACACCCACACAACTAGTAATACGTCTTACAAGGAGAAGGACAAGAAAAACCAACTTATGTATAGTGAAATTTGGTGTTACCATATTTCACTCTGGTGTTCTCACACCACGGAAATAATGAAAATATTGTTTCCATTATTTTGCGGGCGGTGGGGCGGGGGGGGGGGGAGTAATGTTATGATTAAAATTCATAACAAATGTGAATTATATAGCTTTAGCTCAGCGGGGCTTTTTGTTTGTTTATTTTACACGGGTCACTGGAAAAGACGGGTGAGCTACGTTAAGCCGATATGCTTGGCTGGCTCTCGTGAGACAGGTGAAACTGGTGGGACAGAAATGCGGGGAGAGAGTGGACTGTGTGTAATGGCGAATGGACGTACGTTTTTGAGCTCCGGGTGTTGAAGAATTAAAAATGGAGTTATGTGATTATTAATAAAAATGTAAAAGGATATTGAGAGCAAATATGACAGCCTTTTGACATGGATGTACTGTCGATTATATGCCATTATATTGTTGACCAAAGATGTATTATCTGTAGAGCTACGTGAAGTTCTGAATAAATTATATTGTCCACGTCGCCAATTGTATTTCAAATAATTCTGAGTGGTGTGGGCTGGTTGCGGTGTCAAAGATTTACTACCCTAGCTGGTAGCTTAGCCATAGGAACTATCCTGGTACTACATAATTAACATTAACATAAAACGACACGTAACAGTGTTTAACGTTTCTGGTGTTATCCAATCTTCTCTCTTTCTTTCCAGGAATCCTAAGCATGACTCGCTGCTTTCCTTGTATATTGTTGAGATGGTGTTGAATTTCTGGTCGACATCAGTGGTCGCTGTTCTTTCCTGGCTTTTGGCAGTCTGATATCGTCTCTTTACATCAACCACTATGTGGTAAAGTGTGATGATATAAATACTTATAGGGGACTTAGTGTATTGACTGAGATCAGCTGTGAAGGTATCTGTATCTAATAGGTGTAGTGTTTTACAGATAACCTTACTTGCTACCACATTTATACCTCAGTCAGAATTATTCTGGAATATTGTGATGACTACGTTGAATGTCTAGGGTTATGTAAATGATGAAGTGTAAGTCACAACAACAACAGACATAAACCATTTATTTTATTCCACCACACTTGACAACACTGTGACACTCACACACATTTAACACTCTATAAGACTATCTTAAATGAGTCAATGGTAAAGTTTCAAATATATATGTATTAATTACTTTCACTAATAGATGTCCTGATTCAACTACACAGTGAACCAGGAATCACAATCAAATGTAATCACAATTTATATGTACATAATTTATAAATATGAACCTTGTAGTGACATATTGTATTAGTATTATCCTATGTGTGTCAGTTGTGTAGTAGTACTATGAGGTAATACTGGTTTTGTTTTTCAAGCTATGTTGTTATTTGTCATCATGACTTCAAGTGTTTGTTTATCTTGGAAATAGTATGGGGAAACGTTCACAGTTCCTATCAATTTAAACAATGTATTGTCCCTCTGTTTTACTATAATGTCAATTTTAGAGGGGGACACATAATGTTGAGCTCCTCTGGCCACAGAAGCTTATCTTTCGTGATGGCGGCAGGAAAAGACTCCTCTGCTCGATAGCTTCCCTGCGTTCTGGAGACACCTCACTGGTCGCTATCTGGACCCAGGAGTATGCTGTCAGCCTCTAGATTCAGCAAAGCTCAGACCAGGTGCTGCTCAATAACTTTAGGACCACGGTCCCTGAAACAAGAAGGTTGTACCTCCTATTTCAGAACTAATTTATAATCTATTTCCAGACTGAACACAATACATAACAAACACTGAGTTCAGAGCGGTAGGCCAACTGCCAGCTTCATCTGAAACAATTTACACCAGTATACTCCTCCCTAATGGTTACTACGCCTCTGCAATTCCAGCATTAGTTCTTTCTAGTCAATAAGATAGGTGTCAGTGTACTGTTTGGCAATTCCATGCAGTTTTACTTTTCTCCGACACCTTCTGTTCAGGTTGGAGCAATATTTAGGCCTTGCCTCATGTTCGCTACTGAACCACACACATATACAGACATAAATTATCAATTTACATTCAATTTTCATTAAAAAGATATTGAATATATCAAGCTTACCACAATTCATGGAAATAATACACAGTTACGTTGACTGGCAATGAATATAGCACAATTTCGATCTGCCGATGTCCCAGGCTTTTATTTAGAAAAATATGCACTGGCTCTCAACGCACTGTTTCTTTAGTAAGTTTATTTGAAAAATGTCGCACTGAACTAACGTTCCTAATTGCCTATATTGGCGGGTCTAACCAATCGGGCCATGTTTACACAGCTTTTCAAAAAAAGTACTCCTACTCACGTTTCCCTAACAACAAAGAATTAGTATTTGTAGCCCGACTAATCGTGTTTAGCCTTACATTTACTTCTATCCAATCAAATAGGATTTTACATGGTGGCCCATTTCCCGTAAAATAGTGGTTCCAAAACATGCCACTGTGCGATTATTATTTGGTGTTGTCTGACACCCTCACTATTTTCTTTTGGCTATAATTTGTTAATTCCTAGACTATTTGCGTAACACTTAACATATTCTTTGTCAGCAAGTCCTAAGGAACCCAAATATATAAATTTAAGGGAGCCAAGTGGCTGCGTTCAAAATATGCCTTTTCTTCTACCTCCCGTTCACTTCGATCGATGTGGTGTCTGGGTACTGTCATGTTTTCAGACATAAAACAGTATAATGTCAGGTTTCCTAATAAGCGTTTTTCAGGTTTTTCAAACCTTACTCTCGTATGGGTAGTGTTTTTATCACTGTCCATTTGAAAAAAAGTTAGTGCTTGTGGCCTTACATGCGTGATGGCATTAATTTTGTATCGCGAGACGCGGGTTAGTGTTGATCATTTTCTCTACTGTTCGTATAAGCTTGAAGTTAAAGTACGCACTAGTGAAGTAAGCACATTAAAAATTATAACTACTTTTGTACACGATGGTTTTAGCCATGTCTGTAAGAGTTGGAGAAGATCGGCTACCACGACAAGTATGGGAAACTAAGAGCCAGGGATCCAGACCTCCGGGACGACCCAGAGTCCGCTGGGAGGACAACATTAGACAATCTCTGAAGGACCGAGGACTAGATTGGAACCAGACCAGAAGGAAGACAGCCGATAGGATGGTATGTATAACGATTATAAAGAAAAAAAAAATTAAAGATATCGATGCAAAATATATCCATGCTATTATCTCTCCATCTACTCTTTACAGCAATTGTCGACAACCGGTCCAGCTCACCGGGGGGCGATTCTAAGTGAGAGAAGGAAAAAAAATTTAAAATAAAGCGGTAGCATAGTGGTTAGTGCACTGGCTTCCTAGCACAGTGGTCTATGGTTCGATCCCCAGATGAAGTGGGATTTTTTTAGGCCGCAAACTAAATGGGTACCAGAGCAACTCTGGGAAGGTTAAGGCGGTCGGCGTGATGCTGACCACATCACCCTTAGTGTGCCGATGGTCAAGAAAATATGGGCTTAACACCGTATTCCCAATATGCCTCAATGGGCGTGTAACGGGATCCTTTACCTATCCCTTTCCCACCAGCAATTAAAATTGCAGTATTCTCTAGACCAGTAGTTCTCAACATGGGTCATATAGCCTCCGGGGGGGGGCCATGCCATATTTCTAGACAGCCACAGTAAAGATTGTAAAGTAAAATTTTTCCAGCTAGCAGCAACTATGTTTTTTTGGGGGGAAGGGGGGGGAAGGAAAATGAGGCTCAGAATAGAAGGCCAATAGGAATACAAAAAGGTTGAGAACCTCTACCTGAGACCAAAGGTCGGTAACAAGTCGCTCCCGATCTACTGGTAGATCCCAGCGGATGATGTGGTAGATATTTAAGCGAATGGGGGTGGAAGACTTTTTTTATTAGCTAGTTATATTTCGGACCAGACTTCTCTCGCCGGCATTTAAAATTGTGATGTCCCCGGGGTCAAAGGTACTTTTTCCACATTCACAAATAAAAACTCTCGAACTAGCTACATTAGATAGGAATGCAATCTTTTACTTCTCCACTATCTCCCCATCCACTTAAAACTACTCATACACAGTCCATACACTGAAGAGCCACCATGCTAAAGGATTGAAAGATCTGATAAGCTCACATAAAAGCCTCGCCAAATGCTTCAGCAAGGCACAGTCCAGTGGATACCAGCCCATAGCAACATTCCAGGCAACGAAAAGGCAGATAAAGAAGGGGAGGTGGTCCTGCAACAAAACGATATAGAGACAACTTGTGAACTAGCTGAAACAACTGTAACAGCCATATTCAAGTCCAAATGGGACAGAGAACACCCAGGTCACATAAAAGATGATGCCTATCACCAGCTATCTAGGCGAGGCCAGGTCATCATTTTCCGCTTACGTACTGGTCACCACACTATATCACAAGTACAGGATTGGTCCAACAGATCTCTCCTCCTGAGGCACCAGCCCCCATGACAGCCGAACATCTATCCAGTCCTGCCCAACTTACAGCAGTGAACGGAGCGGCATATGGCAACAACCCACTTCTCTCCACGAAAAACTGCTTGGAGATGTCAGGAACCTTGAGCTGGCTACTGCCTTTATTAGAGTCATTAATGTAGAAGTTTGAGGGCGAACGAAGAAGAAGAGGAGAGAGAGAGAGAGAGAGAGAGAGAGAGAGAGAGAGAGAGAGAGAGAGACAGAGAGACACACACACACACAGATAGACATACAGACACACACACACTTTATTTGGTCGATCTTTAGAGGGCTCAGTGTTACTAAAGTAGATCTCAAAAGCTCCTAGGTTGCTGACCTTTGCTCTAAGTGTTAGAGGAGAAAAAAGAATGAATGTTAAAACTAAAGAAATTTCTGTCTAGCCCCTTCCCGCAGGCAATTAAACGTGTGGTATCCAATGGACTAGAAGTATTTTATCCGCGTTATAGTGAAATGTCACGAGCCAGCTTATTAGAATTCACTTTAATTCTGAACTGTATCAGATAGGAGCACGATATTTACTTTGAAGTTAAGTTAACATTCGGTAAACTATTGTTTAGTTTGAATCGTCACTGCTATGTTCATAGGATTACTGGAAGCAATCATCTTTCAGAGATAAACGTTACTTATAGCTGCACAGATTCCTAATTCCCTGAAACCTGAAAACAGACATGTCTTTATAAAAGTCTAAGTGTTTCTTCCCCACCGCCCCCGGGGTGCCTATGCTGCATTAGAGAGAATAAAACAATATACGTGTTTTAATTTCATCACCTCGTGCAGTAACTCTTCCTTCGTTGTCTTTACTGAACAATAAAGAGACGTAACCTCATTCTTACTTTGAAAGAGTAATATTGAAATTGGTTTATTTCCCTTAGTCCACTGATGCCTTTCTTGTGATGTGGATTTTCCATTCCAAAACTGGCTTCTTCTGTACCATGCCTTGGGGATTTATTGATCCTGTCTCTCCACTACTTCCTGTCTCCAGAACTGTTTATCAGTTGTGTTGTTGACTTCTTTCCATTCCATGATGCCAAATTGTCCAGTATCTCCTCTCTTTGTTGTCCTATGTTGTATTTTTTTCCTTCGATTTTTCATGCTGTCACGATATATTCCAGCTTTCTTTTAAAACATAATAAGCCAGAAGGTGGATTATTGTTGCCCTCCGTCAGTTCTCTTGATCGTCTTGTCTATTGACTCCTGTGATCGTCCTTGTAAGAGTTTGCATGGCACGTCCATATGACAGTCCATCATGAACAATCTCATCAGATTTTCAGGAAAATACGGAAACGGCGCGCATTACAGTTCTCTTTGAGTGACAGTTATCTTGAACATCCATTAAATGAACATGCATGCCTTTCTATATTTTCATGGTGCATTGATAAGTGTTAGAATCATTTGTAGCAGCTTTTACGGAAACTACGGAACCGGCGCGCACTGTACTGAGCTTTGAGTTAAAGTTATTTTGAACACCCATTAGACTCAACCCACATACAGGCCAGTAATCTACTTTATTCGGATTTCACAGGTCTCTTCGCAAGTAACCTGTCGAAATTTGATGTTTTGTTGTTCTTGATGTTTTAGAGCCATACAGTAGGACAGACAGGACATTTATTTGTATTGGACCTGCTTTCTTTTGATCTATAAATATATCCGAATGTAATATTCTGCAGTTGTTTTTTATATCCCCCCAACTGTATCTTATAACAAGTCTAAGAAACCTAAAAACCAGTCTAAAAAACAAGTCCATAATAGAACTTTGAAATTATGGTCTTCTTCAGAAATAAAAAGGAACAAATAAATAGAGACTACTACATCAGAATAGGGAAAACAGATTATTGTTTTCCTTTGCCTTTTAAAAACCATGTGGAAGTCCTTGGTGGCTGATAGCTCATTTTTTTTTATGTTTGTGATTTGTTAATATACCCTACCTCTTCATTGATTGTTCCTGTGCTCTACAGAAAGGTGCTCTACAGAAAGGTGCTCTACAGAAAGGTGCTCTACAGAAAGGTGCTCTACAAAAAGGTGCTCTACAGAAAGGTGCTCTACAGAAAGGTGCTCTACAGAAAGTCGTGGCAAAAGCTAAAATCACAGGAAACTAGCGACGGTTCAAGATGACATGAAAGCTGGTATCTCTTGGCTCTAAACGAATACGTGGAATGAGAACTCACTCACCGGTTGTCGACTCCTGCGTTAGACGGTAAACAAGTTGGCACGTACAACCATTCGTCAACACTCTAACAGTATGGTAATCTCAACCAGTTATGGCTTTCCTATAGCAACTTTAATTCATTCATTTCCTTTATTCTGTTCCCTACGAAGCACGGACCCACCAAAGCAGCTGGCATCTACACAGGAAACCTGCACCAAAGCAGTCATGCCGTAGTTTCTTCTGCAGCAATTTGTTTTACATGACCAAGTTGTCAGCTTTGTGTCAATCAATCAATCAATCAATCAATACCCTTTAGCTCCCCGAGGAGCATAGACCTTCAACAAACACATGCCAAGTCTTCCTGTCCTGTGCAATCAGCTCAAGTTCTTTCCACGTTTTCTTCATCATTTTCACCTCTGTATCCAGTTCTCTTCTCCATATGTTTTTTGGTCTACCTCTGCCTCTCTTTCCCTGTGGATTCCAGAACAAGGACTGCCTTGTAATGCTATCAACAGGTTTCCACAATGTATGCTCTATCCATCGCCATCGTCTTTGTCATAAGAGGTTTTGATGTTATTAAAAGATGGGCTATCCTGGACAAATAGGTGTATCAGATGATACCAGGATAGTGCCAGATAAGAGACTGGTCTTATAAGTAATACCCCCTTCTCTGAAAAGAGCAAGGGTGTATAGATATCAAAGTGGGGTCAAGCTATGTAAGTTCTCAGAGAAGATGATGATGATGTACTCTGAGTCCCTGACCGCTTCCTCTTCTGATCCCAAATTGATTTAGCTACGGGTCTAGGGGAATGTATTTAATATAATTAATGATTTATTTCAAACAGAACTTCAACTTTAACAAAATTAGTTAAGCAAGGCTGTATGAAATTTTATGTACAAATTAATCGTCCTGCACAATTGGAAGAGGTCCAGTGCGGATTCCGAGCAAACCGAAGTACTCAAGACCTAATCTTCACACTCAGACAGCTGAGTGAAAAGGCCCTTGAGTATAAAAGTGAGATGCATCTTTGTTTCATAGATCTGGAAAAGGCGTTTGACAGGGTCCCCTGGAGCAAACTTTGGGACTGTTTGGCAAGGAAGAATATTCCAGCACCTCTGATTCATGCTATACAGAGCTTCTACAAGTCTTGCAGAAATTATGTGAGGACAGCAAACCATAAGTCAGAAGAGTCCAGGACCACCACTGGTGTAAGACAAGGTGATATCCTATCACCTTACCTCTTCATACTCCTTATGGACGATGTCATCAAGGCATGTAAGGAGAGAACAAGAAAGTATTCAGTGGGGTACTAGAAGATGAGACAGGTCTATATTTCGGAGCTGGCATTTGCTGATGATGTTGCCCTGATTGCTAAATCAGAGGCACATCTCCAATCCAACCTGCAAGTCTGGAATGAAGAGGTGGAGAAGAGAGGGATGGTCATAAGCAGCTCTAAATCAAAATCCATGGTGATATTACGAGAAGAAAGAAGACATCAGATTAAGCTGAGAGAACAGGTCCTGGAGCAGGTCGACCACTTTAAATACCTCGGAGCTATTATAGACCGAAAGGGAGGCATCAAAGAAGAGTTGGCCACTCGAAAAGCAGCAGCTGGGAGACTTTTTCAGGCCATAAATCGAGGATTCCTCAGCAAGAGAGAGGTTGGTAAGAAAACGAAGATGGCTGTATACCGCTCCACCTATGTCCCAGTCTTGACATATGGATGCGAGTCATGGGCAATGACTACAACCCATAAAAGGCAGATCCAAACCTCAGAAATGAGGTATCTGAGGAAGGTGGTTGAAGTAACAAGAAGAGACATGGTACGCAACCAGACGAAACGTCAAGGCCTTAAATCCTACCCCCTGCAGACCCAAGTAGAACAGTCCCAATTAAGATGGTTTGGCCATGTCTGCAGAATGGGAGAAGATCGGATTCCACGACAAGCATGGGAAACAAAGAGCCAAGGATCCAGACCCCGAGGACGACCCAGAGTCCGCTGGGAGGACAACATTAGACAATCTTCGAAGGACCGAGGACTAGAATGGAACCAGGCCAGGAGGAAGACAGCCGATAGGATAGTCTGGCGCTCTCTCTTCCAAACCTCTACACCTCACGGTAGAAGGGGAACGACTAAGTAAGTAAGTTAATCGTCCTGAAGCTCAATTTTTTTGGTCAGGAATTCTCAAAATCAAGAAAATGCTTATTTACATAATAAAATAAATATTTTGGAAAATCTGTTCCATTTCTGTAAAGGGGTCACTGGAATGACTACACACACAGTTCCTGTTCCTAATATTGATAATGCTACTAGTCCTACACTGTAAGGTCTGATACTCTCATCATACAACGGTGTTTAAGTTTTCTTGGGTGAATGAGTTTGGATGAACTGACATTGCCTTCTTAAAGGACTTAACTTTAGACTGTTGCTGCTGCTGTTCTTTCAATAGTAGTCAGGATCACCAACTTTGTGACTCTTGGCTGAGAAGATGGGGTCTATCTCCAGGCTTTATATGGAGCTCTCAACTCCCACACGCTCCTCTTCTCATTTTAATGCAGCCACGAGGTAACTTCGTGATATAACCCATTCCATGTAGAAGTCTGCCTTAATCTATTCACCCCTAAACAACATTAAAACTTACCATTCTCAGTTAATTGTGCTAACAAATTGCACAAGACCTTGATTTCCGTTGTCTACAATCAGTGTCATGTAATCATTCTTTCTCTGTGTTGATTCAATGCTTGGGTCCCTCGTCCATGTTTGGCTTCCATACAATAATCATGGCAAGTACAATACAGCATGATCCCTATTGATTACTTCATTCTAACTTTCCCTATATGTTTAACACATGATCTTTGAACAGTGTGACACTCCAGAAGAAAATATTAAATTAAACCCCTACTAACACTTACTGACACAAATTTGTTGACAATTTGCAAACACTATACACCAATTTTTCATTTCGAACAAGCCTGCTTACTACACACATACCTACTTAGGTCAGCGTGACACAAAACATCCCGCCGGCAGTATTCGAATTAATATGGAACACATAGCCTGTTTACTTACAGGTCAATTATTTAACAAAGTTTGTAAATAAAATTATCTTTCTTACCCTCAGGTAAATACGTTCACACACACACAAGTTGACTGGCCGTAAAAGGGTTCTTAGCACTGTTCTCTCAGTTCAAACGGCAAAGGTTTGGTCCTACTGTCTTTTAGGATACGTCAGCTCGGCGTGGTTTTTATGATTCAATGGCGGAAAACCACAAAAGCTTGTTACTATTTATAGAACTACACCCGACCAATCAGAGGAAAAGTCAAAAAGTTAATTTTTGAGACTAGTACTTATGCGGTTCTAAGCGTGTCTGTATAATCTGACCATATTTGAAAATTTTATATTATAGTTATTAGTGGACCGATTTTAATTATCAAAAGTGATAATTAAACGGCCAATTTTTCTTTATCGTTCTATCTAGTTTTCCCTTAGTTATTCCTTTGCATTTAATCTGGGTAATTTTTAAGTCCCAACGGGCTGATCACCCGTTTGCCAGTCACTTTGATTACGGAAACAACGACAAACAGATTGATTTGTCGTTGCCCTAAAGACGCCATTAGGTGTGATGGGAACAACGGCAAAGAAAATCTATTCGCTGTTGCCCTCAAGACGCCACTAGGCGTAATGGCCACTGACTGCTTTGCCGGTCATTGGCTAAGGACGGAAGAAGAGAAGAAGAATTTTTAAGTAATTAAATTGGGCATTACCCTGATGTGAAAATATCACTAAATTAAAATTTTCTAAGTTAATATAATTTTATTATGAGGGAATCTTTATGTTTAGGTGTTAAGCAATATCAGCGCTATAATTCGAGATATCCCTTTCTTTTAATTATCTTTAGTTATTAAGAAATAAATTATCTACGTTCGGTCAAAAACTCAAAATAGGCATTATTTCCACGTCAACCAAAATTTTCTTGTCACTACAAGAAAAGGAAACGATTTTATTGGTTGTTAAATTGGCACTATACTCTTAGATAAATTTTGGGTGGGCGGTAACTTTTGACTTGTTTCCTAGACAAATTCAAATATACTAGAAAAATTGTTGGCGGTAAATTTGACTGGGCCCTCAGACAAATTTCAAATACTGTAGTTATTTATAGATTTAAAAATACGTTAACTAGTTTTTGAGCGGGGAATTTTTGAGCGTGTTGTCGTACAGATTCACTTCACTACAGTCTTCCTTCTTCTCAACTCTTGTTCCACTGGCACTTGTCTGGTTTTTGTCATTAATTCCACATTTGTGACTTTGTCATACCGTTTCAGTCTTTCTATTCTACGCAAACAACCGTTTATAAAAGTCTGAAGCTTTTTGGTTGTTGTTTTTGTTGCTCTCCATGTCTCAGAGCCATACAACAGGAATGACTTGACATTTGAGTTGAAGCTTCTTATTGTCGTGTTGGACTTGATTTCTTTTGATCTCTATATGTTTCCCAATGCAATGAAAGCTCCTCTTGCTTTTTGTATTCCTATTTTGATTTCATTGTCTGTCCCAACAGCTTTGTCTGTATTACTGCCAAGATATGTGTACGATTCTACATCTTGTAGTGGTGTTTTTTTAAGTTCAACCCTGTTATCATTACCTGCATTTATTCTGATTATTTTTGTCTTTTCCCTGTGTATTTTCTGACCCAATTTCTGTGACCCCTCATCGAGTGTTTTCAATTTGTGCTGCATCTGATTACGATTATGGGACAGAAGAACCAAGTCATCAGCAAAATCCAGATCATCCAACTGCTTAGTCAGAGTCCACTGGATTGCATTTCTGTTGTGTGTTGTCGATGTTCTCATAACCCAGTCTATTGCTAGTAAGAAAAGAAATGGAGGCAAGAGGCATCCCTGTCTCACTCCCGTTCTAATCATAAACGGTTCTGTAAGTTGTCTTTCATGAAGAATTCTGCATGCCATGTCTTCATACCTTGTATGTCTTCCTTATAAAGTTAATAATCTTCATGGGAACTCCATAATGCCTCACCAATTTCCAATGTGATTCTCTGTCTACACTGTCAAATGCTTTTTCATAGTCTACGAATCCGATGTATAGCGGTGAATTGCATTATAGATTTTGTTCAACTATTATTCTCAATGTGGCCATCTGGTCTGTACGGGATCTGTTTTGTCGAAAACCTGCTTGTTCAGCTCTCTATGGACTCTTTTAATCTCTCAAGGATGATTCTGTTTAATACTTTTCCTGGCACTGATAGTAACATTGTTCCTCTATAATCTTGCACTTTTGTAAATTTCCCTTTTTAGGCAACTTCACCAGATAACCTTCCTTCCATTCTGCTGGTATTTCCTCTCTCCCCCAGACTTTGACATGTAGTTTGTATAATATCTCTGTAGAGGTATCAATATCTGTTTTGATGGCCTCTGCTGGAATGCCATCTGGACCAGTTGCTTTTCCATCTTTCAGAAGCTTTATGGCTTTATGTCTTCTCTTCTTGGTCGTTCACAGCTGATTTGTAGCTCCTCTTCTGCTGGCTGGATGTCTGGGGGATTAGTTGGAGCTGGTCTATTGAGAAGTCTCTCAAAATGTTCTGTCCATCTTTTCATTTGTTCTTGTATATTACTAAGCAATTTTCCCTTCTTATCTTTTATGAGGCCATTTGCTTGCTTATATTTCCAAGTTAGCTTCTGTGTGTTGTTGTACAGGTCCCTCATATTTCCTTTGGCTGCAGCTTCCTCTGCTTCCCTTGCCAACTCTTCAATATACTTCCTCTTGTCTCTTTTGATTTTTCTTCTTACTTCCTTGTTTGCTTCTATGTATACTTCATGCGCCTTGGCTTTGGAGCTTCTGGTTTTGCTTCTGTTAAAATCTGCTTTCTTGTTTTTCATGTCTTCTATCTTACTAATGGTTTCTGTTGTTATACATGCTTTGTGCTGATGTTCTCTTTTTCTCAGTACTTCTTCACATGTCTCGTTCCATATATTTTTTACTTGTTGCCAGTATCTGGTTCATCTTCCAGCTGTTGGAGTATTTGGTATGTGTTGGATACTGTGATTAAAAATTTTTCTCTTATTTCCTGATTTCTTAGATATCCCACATTATACTGTTGTCTATAACTATATACTGTTGTCTATAACTATATACTGTTGTCTATAACTATATACTGTTGTAAATATAATAAAGGGTAGTGTGCAAAAAGGTCGTCTAGAACCAATTGAACCAAGGGCTCAAAGGTGTGAAACATCTAAACAACGCTCATATCAAATTAAGTTGAAGTGTTTAAAAACAAGTCAAGAGTCCAAACTCGAAAGATTTAACACACACTTAACTTAAAATAGATGTGAAGTGAACTTTTCTTGTAATGATATGAAAGATCTGAGCTCGTGAAATGTTGTTAACAACATGGCACAAAGTCAACTACAATTTATGGCCACGGTCATGTACAAGCAGATATCCATTATTCCTTCCTTCCTTCGAAGCCAGATAAATGGAACACCTTACATGGAGCGAAACGAACAACGTGCGAACACTTGCAGATACCACTACATGACACTGGGCCGAAGGGCGAGGGTTCAAACGCGACTGGATCCATAACAACAATAACAACAACAACAGCTGGGTAGACTGGAGCATGATGATACCCGGCTTCGAACAGGTCACTTTGCCTCGAGAAGCAATAGCAAGCGCACAAACCACCCAACCATTCGATGCTCAAGTGACAGTTGATATTAACATCTTCTTTAACACGAGCTAGTCTTCTTCGAACAACCTTCAAAAAACATGCCCACTTCATCGACAACAAAAAGCTGTGCTGTTAAACAGATCGTTTATAGCATTAAGGTCTTTGTCTTGTGTAACCTGACCTATACTGTATAATAGGGGAACAACAGAAGTGATTGCGTCATTAATAGGCTGGATTGCCCGAGGTAAATTTCCGATGTTATGTGTTGCGGGTCGCACTAATAACCCCTTTCATTGAAGCATCATTTTTGTGGTGCCTAGATGGCAGAGAACATAGTGTGATTCGCTTCCGTAGCTAGGCGGGGGTGCCGCACGGAAGGTCCTGGGTTCGATTCCCAGGTAAGCCACTCATGTCTGTTGTTTTCTGTTGTCTAGTTTTCTACTTGATTATTTCTCACGAGTGCCTGAAAACATACCTTTACGTGTGTGTAATATTTATTGGCTTTTAAACAGATCGCCCAACCTAAATCTCTCACACAGACAAACACACTGGAAGACTACAAGATCCAGCCTACACAACCAAGGTACTCAAGGAAACACTATTGTAATCTCATTTCTTTCAAGTTCATCCTGAGAAAGTGCAACACTCAAATCTTTGTACAATGATTCGACACCTGTTGAGTATATGATACTCGTGTTATTATATCGTCGATGTATTTACGGCTAGATACGGGCTATTTGATACTCTTAGGAAAGTATCTCTTTACGGTTTTTTTCCGGCACTAGGTGCTAAAAAAGCGTGGGTTTTCCACCTTCAACCCGGATGAAATTAAAAATAGGTGTGAAGCCAGATCAGAAATTAGAAGGCTGGACTGCGGCTATTAAAGTATCACTCTATCCAGGCCCACACCTTTTTCTTCATGTTTAAAAGAAGATGTTCTATCAGCTCTTTTTTTCTCTAAGAAGGAAAAACGACATTGTATGCGGACTGGGAATGTGGAGAGAGCAAGAAGGGGAGGTGGGGGATTAAATGTGATGGTTAGAAGTGAAGTCTTGGCGCTGATGTAAGATGTGAGGGAAATGTGGAACATATGATGCGGGAGAAGTAGGGAATGTGAAAAATGAAGGATAATAACACATAACATGTATTTAAAAAGCAATCAAAGGGTTAAAGAACGGAAAAGCTACTGGCCATGATAACTTAAATGCAGAGCTATTTAAGACAGACCCTGAGCTAGCAGCAGAACTATTAGAACAACTATTTGCACAAGTCTGGAAAACGGGGACAACACCATCAGAGTGGAACAAAGGAATAATTGTCAAATTGCCCAAGAAGGGAGATCTTGCAGACTTTAGTAATTGGAGAGGAATCACTCTTCTCTCAGTTCCCAGCAAAATACTAGGCAAGATAATTATACAGAGAATTTCAAAAGCAGTAGACCACAAACTGAGGAAAGAACAAGCAGCATTTAGAAAGAAAGGATGTAGATGTGGTGTAATAGATAGGTATATACCCACAGATATTTAACAAGACTAATAATATTAATAAATATTACAACACACTGAACTAACTCAATAGTGTAAAATTTTTTGATAGAATTATATTACATGTGTAGATCATATATTCACTCTCAGGAACATTATAGAGCAGTGCTCAGAATGGCAAAGTCAGCTGTACATTAATTTCGTTGATTTTGAAAAGGCTTTTGATAGCATACATAGGGACAGTTTATGGAAAATACTGAGGGCTTATGGAATTCCAAGCTGCATAGTGTCAATCATAAAAAGCCTCTATGCCAACTTTACGTGAAGTGTTGGGCAGAGCAACCTAACCTTTGAGGTGAAGACAGGAGCACGACAGGGATGCCCCTTATCAACCACTCTATTTTTAACAGTCATAGACTGGGTGATGTATGCCCCTAGACACCACAGAGGGCACTTTCGTCCAAGAGGTCTGTGGCCAATCACTGCCTAGGTTTATAAGATGGACTACATTTTCTACATGTGGAAGATCTGGAAAAGTATGACAGATGACATATGCATACTACTAGCACATTCACATCAACAATACGTCTGTCAGATGTGAAAAACACTGTCTTTTGATAGACTTACTAATTTTAGCCAGCAGGTGGGCTTGAACATCAATTTTAAAGAAGTCAGTGTTATTCATGAGGTCATGACGCTCAATGTGAGCAACCCTGAGCCGTATTATATCTATATTGCAGTAAGGGAAACGTGACTCTCCGTTTCCCCCCCAATTGCGTACAGACAGACACGCTCGTCAGTCATACCTTTTTGATGCATTCCCCTCCTGTAACACCAGGACGATGTGAGGGTCTAGGCAAAGACATCAACATCAGAATGAATTTCAAAGTAACAAGGCAAAGACATCACCATCAGAATGAATAAAGCAAGAACAGCCTTTTTTAGCCTAAACAACATCTGAAAGTCCTCTCAATACAGCACAAGCACAAAATTTAGATTATATCAGAGCTGTGTGCTTTCTGTGCTTCTCTATGGTGCGGAATGCTGGAGAGTTACAGAGAAGGAAATGTCGAAATTGTCCTCTTTTCACACAACATGCCTAAGAAAAATTCATCGAATCTTTTGGCCGAATACCATCACCAACCAAGATCTGCTTACTCGGAGCAAGCAAGAGGACATGCACACCATCATAGCTGGCAGACGCTGGAGCTGGGTTGGCCATGTCCTCAGAAGAGACCCCGACGCCATCACAAGAACAGCTATGCTTTGGACCCCTGAAGGAAAACGAAAGAGAGGCCGACCAAAAACAACCTGGCGGAGGACTGTGGAGGCTGAGATGCAAAGAATGAACCAGAGTTGGGGCACTGTACGAAGGATGGCCGCCGACCGAGCAAAGTGGAATCAATTTGTTGTTGCCCTAAAAGACGCCACTAGGCGTGATGGCCATTGACTGCTTTGACGGTCGGCGGCTAAGGATCAAAGAAGAAGAAGATGTATTTAAAAAAGATAATGCTGTAGTAGAGGGAAGTGTTTGAGACTTCACTATAACAGGTCCAGCCTTGTGAGGTGGGGTGACCATTTAACTTCCTCTCTGCCTTTGCCTACCCGATTTCTAGAGCCGAATCAGCTGGGTTAGACAGGAGTTTGTCGCCTCCAGGTTTTGAGCCCGAACCATATAACTTTGCCGCGAGAAGCAAGCAATAAAAGTGTACAGCACAAAGAAAGTTGTCTAATGTAAGGATGACGTGTGAAAATAACGGGAGGTGTAAAACATGTGTGGAGGATGTCAAATGTCAATTGTCATGAGATTTGGTATGTGAAATGTAGTGAAGTGTGAAATTTCAAATGTCAGTAGTCATGACATTTGGAATATGTAGGCAATGATATTAAGATAAAATGTCAGCTATGGGCGAATATAAACTGTATGAAGTTAATAGACGTGGAATATGTAGGCAATGATATTAATATAAAATGTCAGCTTTGGGCGAATATAAACTGTATGTAGTTAATAGACGTGGAATATGTAGGCAATGATATTAATATAAAATGTCAGCTATGGGCGAATATAAACTGTATGAAGTTAATAGACGTGGAATATGTAGGCAATGATATTAATATAAAATGTCAGCTATGGGCGAATATAAACTGTATGAAGTTAATAGACGTGGAATATGTAGGCAATGCTATTAATATAAAATGTCAGCTATGGGCGAATATAAACTGTATGAAGTTAATAGACGTGGAATATGTAGGCAATGCTATTAATATAAAATGTATGAAGTTAATAGACGTGGAATATGTAGGCAATGCTATTAATATAAAATGTCAGCTATGGGGAATATAAACTGTATGAAGTTAATAGACGTGGAATATGTAGGCTTACTTACTTACTTAGTCGTTCCCCTTCTACCGTGAGGTGTAGAGGTTTGGAAGAGAGAGCGCCAGACTATCCCATCGGCTGTCTTCCTCCTGGCCTGGTTCCATTCCAGTCCTCTGTGATAAACGAGCGCAAAGGCCTTATTGCTCTATCTTTTCCTACATCTTTCGTATTGTATTTTCTCCGACATTTGCTCTTTCATGCAACATTTGCGATCAATATTTGCTATTTCATCGTTGTGATTACTCGCAACCGGTATCTAGAGAACCACATTTGCTCTTTCATCGGGGGAAATAAAATCCTTTGATTGAGTCCACATGCCCGACATTATCGTTTGAAGCCCACATTGCATCGTGATAAATCAGGTAAAAACACATATGGTCATCCGAATCAAACATGGGCATGCGGTAATTTCTGTGACACCACATTGGACGCCCAGATTGGCCAGGGGAAAACGTCTCACCGCGGTTCAGACAAGCGTTGGTTTACCACATTGGATGCCCAGCTTGGCCAGGTGACTTCCAGAAATATATAATACCGCATAATCTACTAGAGTGTAGAAGTCCAGTTTTTTACCTTGTGAGGAAGAGATTAAACCCAAAAACGCATAGCCTAATACACGTGTTTATTCAGAGTGGATGATAATTCAGTTCTGTGATTAATTGTGTTCTTAAAGGATTTTGTGAAGGGAAAAGAAGGTTAGTAGATCTTATACTTATTTATACATTTTCTTATTTTTGTTTATTTTAACCTCACAGCTAAAATGTGCGAAAGATAAAGTTTCAAATAATTCTTGGCATAACTGATTAATAAAATCAGAAGATTTTCCTAGAAGATGATAGGATGATAGGAGGTAATTAATAGTTCATATTTCACCTTTATCATCATCACAGTTTCCCATGCGCACACACTCTCATGCACAAGATATTTAACATCATTAGAATTGAACTCAAGAGAGAGAGAGAGATGAATAATGAGCAATATTTTAAATGCAAGTCAACCAGTGATGTTAAATGTGAAAACTTACGAAGACTTTTGTGTGTCTTCAGTTCATCAGAAGTCTGAGTCTACACGCAACGTGTCTGACGTCTAACCAGAAATAAGTTATTAAAAACGGACATTTGGCTAGCAGAATTCGCCATAGGACATCTTTCATTCCTCAATTAAAAAGGAATATTGTCTCACCCACAAGTCATAAGGTGGACGCAGCATTTTTCGTCACCATATACTGCTTGCTCACAAGTTCAATACATCGTTATCACAAGTTCAATACAGAGTCAGCATAAATTCAACTCACTCGAAAGATCATTATTATCTGAAGTCAAGCAAAAGAGCTCAAAAGAGGAATCGCATATTTATACCACGTGCAACACACTCTTAAGCGCATTTTATGAAGCAGACTCGAAAGTATATGAATCACGACTACATACGCAAGATTATGAGTCTACATATCACTAACATTTCGTGAAGATATCCAGTCTGACCAGTACCCTCGGGAGATTAGACAACAGACCTTTTGTTCATATGACAGCTTGTCACAAAGTTACCCCTGTGAGGGTAACCAAAGAGAGTTATCTGTGAGGTGCCGGCTTTGTCAATGGCTCAGATTCGCCTGGCACCCGGTTGAAGATGAGCAGCAGGAGTGGAGAAGGTGAATATAAGACTTTGGGATGAATTCCCAGCATATAGCCCCAGTGATTCTGGATCTCGTGACATATACCTCCTACCACTCTATCTCCCCCTCTATATACTAACGAGCCCCCACTCCCCTATTACACTGAGTGAACAGAAGAGAAAGAGAAGAAGAACAGTATGTCTCTTTCGCACACTTTCGTTCCTTCTCTATATATGTGATAACGTGTGTTGGTAAACACAACTACAACATTTATTAATGTTCTGAAATATAACAACATTCAATTACACTGATACAAATGCAACTAGAAATAACATTAACTATCCCTGTGAAGAAAGATATTAGTTAATGCAAAATACACAAATGAATCTAAAGTCTACCCTATGTGATGATGATGAATTTAAGTAACTCCTAAATACTAACAAAAAGGATATCTTGTGTTTCTTGGTCTCTTGCTAACTGTCAATAAACTCTGGTTGTTTGAACACAATGGACAAGTCTTTGTCTGCCTACAATAACATTGGACGGTTCACTCGATTTCGCCAGGTGTCCACGGCTTGTATTTTTGTCTTTCACAATGCCTGTGTTGACATTGTCCCGAGCGTCCGAGGTGTCTTATTCATGGGTGAGGTTGAACACAATGTTAGGCGGGTGAGACTTCGTCTGTTATGCAGATGTCCTTTTGTTGTCTTGGTATTTTGCTTATGTGGTGACGATGATGGAAATATGTTGTATATTCGTATTTGTTGGTGCATCAATTGTACAGGGAGAATCTGTCCATTACTGCATGTAATTTAGGATCTCGATAAATTTGGTAGGCACTGGGGTTACAAAATCTCCCGTCTGCTCTTGCAGCTTTTGATCATAGTTTCTCAAAGGCACTTGTTGTAAAAAATCATCCGTTGGCGACTGCCACTTCAGATCATTAAATTTCTCAAAGGCACTTGTTGTAAAAATCATCCGTTGGCGACTGCCACTTCAGATCATTAAATTTCACGTGGACAGCTATTTAGAAATGCAGCAATCCTTCTGGGTATTTTCTGCTTTCTTTTTGGGTGGGTAGTCGATGATAGAAAGACCCTTCACCGCCTGGTAAATTCCTTTCTGACCCCGTGGAGTATTGGTAGGTTGTTGCCGTTAATTACGTGTGAGATGCGTGTCGTCGCAGTATCTCGGTCGGCCCTACTCTAAAGCTTGTCCTGTGATTAACGCCAACCACGTAGTAGACTAAGGATGAGTATCTCAAATGGTCCCTGTCTCTACCACTTGGTGTCCCTATACGAATTTCACTGACACAATGTCTTGATTCTTTCTTGTGAAATCTAGAACCCACGTTTTGGTTGGCGGAATGGTTTCTCTTACCAATGCCAAGCAATGAATCTAGTTGGGTTATATATCGTCTGAATCGCCTAGGGCGATTTTTTTTCGGGTTCGCTTCCTGTGTCATGTGAAATTTCGTTTGTTTTCCTAAAGTCAGACATTCCGTCCTCAAACTGTGTAAAATTTCCTGTATTATTTTGCTATGGTCGCTCTCATATTTTGCTTATCCGAGACAACTTGTCTGCGTTCGTCTTTTGGGGCACGTACAGTGTTGTTCTTCTCGTTATAATTTCGTATTCATACTGCTTTCATGTTGCCCTTGTGCAGACTTTAAGTCTCCCTTAGTCACAACAATACTTGGTTAACACTGGCCCTGTGTAAACATATCCGCAACTTAGTATCAATTATTCCGATAGTCTGTTGGTGCAATGTCCGCGTGTTGTGAAAACATTTCAGGTGAATGTTGTTGCGTGCTGTCTCAGTGTTCTGTAAACATTACATTCTACGGCTAGCCACAATAATATTGCTTGTACCTTCCTGCCTTTGTGAAAACACAACCGAGACGTTGAAGCGATTACCTCAATAATCTGTTGACCCACTGTCTATTGTTATGTAAACAGTCCATGCGAAATTGGTCGGATTACCACGATTGATGAAGACGATGTCTGGTTTTAAGAATTAAAATGCAGACTTACTCGCGTCCCGTGACACAGCTATTAACTGTTGATCAACACTACAGAGATATACTCAAACAGTGAAGGAATATACCTAGATATCTCGTCAGCGTTCTCCGTACGACAACAGTATTCATCAGAACGTCCTCAGCTTAGAGATACCCCACTCGACATAACGTATAACAACTTGGGACATTTTATGCATACATGTGAATCCTCATATCTAGGAGAAGCATTTAGAGACACATGGACTGTGTAGAGTACTCACCATTTTGGTAACACGTATCATATCACATCATCATTTCACTTTACACCAGTTCATTCTTAATTAACTATTACTTAATTAACTGTAATTTTATTATCTCATCTGTGTGTTTTGTGTGAATCGTCTTTCACCATCATCACGTTCTAACCATTACTAACCCTATATGTGTGGATATTTCATTAATAAACCCAACGATCGGTTGATCATTATCAAGAGTTTGTTAATGTATCACTCGTGCTGTCGGTGTTACATATTCACCTATAGGAACCTTTCTCTACTCAGATGAGGTTGGGGGCTTTTTCTTTACGGGATCTAAGGGCAGAAGCTAAGGTCGTGGGGAAACAGAACTCTTTCCATAATTAATTAGAAAACACTGTCTAGTGGAAAGCATTCGCATTCCTGTCTTCTTGTCCCTATCTCGAATAGGTCTTTATTCTTTCTTAACGAGCCAATTTCTAGAGACCTTATATCTATATCTCATAGACTATTCCTGGCAAAAACTACTGTAGTAGTTGCCCCAGTGACTCACCACACGACATCCTCGATCCTTCAAAGATTGTCCAATGGTGTCCCCCCCAGGACGTTAATAGACGTGGAATATGTAGGCAATGATATTAATATAAAATGTCAGCTATGGGCGAATATAAACTGTATGAAGTTAATAGACGTGGAATATGCTGGCAATGATATTAATATAAAATGTCAGCTATGGGCGAATATAAACTGTATGAAGTTAATAGACGTGGAATATGTAGGCAATGCTATTAATATAAAATGTCAGCTATGGGCGAATATAAACTGTATGAAGTTAATAGACGTGGAATATGTAGGCAATGCTATTAATATAAAATGTCAGCTATGGGGAATATAAACTGTATGAAGTTAATAGACGTGGAATATGTAGGCTTACTTACTTACTTAGTCGTTCCCCTTCTACCGTGAGGTGTAGAGGTTTGGAGGAGAGAGCGCCAGACTATCCCATCGGCTGTCTTCCTCCTGGCCTGGTTCCATTTCAGTCCTCGATCCTTGAAAGATTGTCCAATGTTGTCCCACCAGCGGACTCTGGGTCGTCCTCGGGGTCTGGATCATTGGGGGATTGTAGGCAATGCTATTAATATAAAATGTCAGCTATGGGCGAATATAAACTGTATGAAGTTAATAGACGTGGAATATGTAGGCAATGCTATTAATATAAAATGTCAGCTATGTGCGAATATAAACTGTATGAAGTTAATAGACGTGGAATATGTAGGCAATGCTATTAATATAAAATGTCAGCTATGGGCGAATATAAACTGTATGAAGTTAATAGACGTGGAATATGTAGGCAATGCTATTAATATAAAATGTCAGCTATGGGGAATGTTACGTTGGGATAAATTAGAGGATCATGCATGTATACTCGAATGATAGCAGGTGTTCATTCAGGACATTATGGTCAGTACACATAACAAAGCCGGTAGGTGAACAGGTCCACGGGAAAACATGGTTGACATTTAATACATAAAGTCACTTCACAATAGTCCATCAACACATCAAAAGTACATAGCAATGGATAAGCGTAGTAGATTATCCCTCGTCCGTCAATAAGGTTCAAACGTTAGGCATCTTTAAGTGGCAATAATATAATAATAATACAATCCTCTCATCTCCACTCAATTCTGGCCGTTGTACTAAAGGTTCGGTAATCCACGAAAACCAAAGTAATGCGGCAGAAGCAATCAGTGCAAACCAAATATTAGTTGCCTCATATCTCAAAGTTACTTGTAGTAAATTATGGTATGAACTTCTAGATACGTTTATGAACCATCTTGCACATAACGTGGCAGCCTCCGAGAATCAACAATGCCACAATATATATTTATAAATCACGCTCCATTATCCCGGAGCCTCGAAAAATTACATCCCTCTCGGACGCAAACACAAAGACGGAAGCCCCGTTAATTAACACACTGAACTCCACGACATGTGACAGAAAACGTCACTAGTTGACCGTCGCTGAACACGGGTGAACGCTTCGTGCAAACCGTAGTTTGTCTACAGGCGAACACATTTCCTCACATGTAAATGGAAATGTGCTAGCGTGTAGTAACATGCCACACTATTTTATCTGCATCCCAAATCTGTCCTTAACATATCACCCCCTTCGCGGTGTAAAAAAAAAACAAATTTATTGGTTTTTTTTTTTTTCAATTCAAATATTTCCTATGCGGAAATAGCGGCCAAAATTGATTATATCACAAATATTGGGCCACATCGAAAATAATCTAGTCGCAGTCAGTCTGCATAATGTAACTTATCATTAAATAACATGCTAGATGAATTTGTCATCAGTCATAAACAGTCATATGTCCATAAGTAACAAGTCATATACAGTCGATATTCCAATGGTGTAACAAAAAAAATACCTAAATGTATGATCACTGTGAGTTTCCAATAAACCTATTAAAGAAATAGCATGCATATATGAAAATGGTATGAGATATATAAAATAAAACAAAACAAAAAAAAATCCAAATCAAGAATTCAAAATGCATGAATAATAAAGTATAATAAAAATAGAAGGTTATATCTCCAACTAACAATGCTGTCAAAAATCCTAAAATTAAGCTTAAACGCAATTCACACATGACAAATCAAATAAGATATGAAGCAATGCGATATGAAATTAATGTAACTAAAGTACATGAATATCTCACAAAAAGAGAAAGAAGAGAGGAAAAAAAAAATAGTACAAGAACGCAAGTATAACTAATTAACACAATTATTACATTACTTACTTATTCTACTCTAAGTACCTTTTGTACGTTGGCAAGACAAGTAATGTCCAAACAAACTTGCAATAATGTAATCATACTCCAAACTATCCGTGTCAGGACTAGATTTGTAGCATTAATATAGCAAACTTAATTAATGTGAATGTGCATTACAGAATAATAACATGATGTTGTAGTTGGAAATTGTTCGTGTCTGCAAGTAGTATAATACTGTTCATTGTACCACTAGTTAAAGTGAATAATGATTATCTCAAAGTCGTTTAAATCACAAATGTTAATATGAATGATTTGAAAATCTTCTTAGTGTTCATGTATTTATCGTCCTTTGTCATAATGACTAGTAGTGGATAAACACCATGGCTTCACACATGTATGATATAAAGTCAATTAACTAAATCAATATGAATCTTCAAGTTCGAGTTGTGGGCATCTCGATAAAGCATCTGCGACCACATTTGCAGAACCTGGTATTGCCTCGATTTCATACTGAAAAGGTTGAAGTAGGATGGCGAAACGGGCTAGCTTTGGGTTCTTGTGATTCGCCTTCTTCAATGAGGAAAGGGATTTCTGGTCTGATTGTATGATGAAAGGGGCGCCCAACAAATACCGCTCCAGCTTGACTACCGCCCAGATAACAGCCAGCAACTCTCTTTCTATCAACTTGCTTCTTAGTAGTGGGCACAGATAATTTTAGGATTTTGGAAACATTCTGTGGCACGGTCTGAAGAAAACCGTGACCCACCTTATGTCCCAAGAAAGAAATTTCCTCAAAAGCAATAAAGATCTTTGAGGGCTTGGCTGTTAGGTGGTGGAGACGTAAAGTGTCCAAAAGAGAATGTAAACCTAAGAAGTGCTCCTCCCAAGTGGAACTGAATAGACAGATGTCGTCTATATATGTGATTATATCGGACCGATGAGAGATAATTTTTCTCATCATACGGACAAACGTTGCCGGGGCGTTCATAAGTCCGAAAGGCATTACGTTCCACTGATAAAGACCCTGTTGTGTAGCAAAGGCAGTGAGTGGTTTAGCTCTGTCAGTCAAGGGAACTTGCCAGTATCCCTTGGTAAGGTCAATTTTAGTAAAGAAAAGAGACTTGGCGAGACGAGACAAAAGATTTTCAAGTAGGGGTAAGGGTTCAGCATCGAAGACTGTGATGTTATTCAGCTTCCGGTAATCTACACACAATCTGATATTTTTGTCTTTCTTACGAACGATGACCATAGGTGATGAGTAAGGGGCATTGGAAGGTTCTATAATTCCTAAATTAAGCATTTGTTTTAATTCTTCTTCCACCTGGTGCTGGTAGTGAATAGGGATAGGATAGGGGCGTAGACGAATTGGTCGATCATCTGTAAGGGTGATGTCATGCGAAATGACTGATGTACGTCCTGGGATGTCTGTGAGGACGTCTGGAAAGGATTCTAGAAGATTAGAGACTTGGGAATGTTGTTCAGAAGACAAAGCTGGACAAATAGTAATATCCTTCCATGTCTCAGTCGCTTGGAGAGGAAAGACAGGTAAGTTCATGGGAACATCAGGAAAAGCCGATTCTTCCTCTTGAATTACAGATAACGCAGAGTAGTGAGTACCAGGTCTAGGGTGGTCATCAACTGCTTGAAAGATGGCTTGAAGATGTTCCGGTCTAGTGTGGAATTCTTTAAGCATGTTTATGTGAAAGGTCTTCCTTTTCCCTTTTATCTCTAAAATGTAGTCAACATCAGAAATGCGTGACAACACTTTATATGGACCATTCCAAGCAATTAAAAGTCTATTTTCTTTCCTTGGAAGCAATACAAAAGCTTCATCGCCAGGCAATAGTTGACGTAATCGTCTGTTGCGATTTTGGAACTGGCGTGATCTTGCTTTAGCAGCCTCGGAAAAAGCTGTAGCCAGTTGGCATGCATCTATAATGTTACGGCGGAGGTTAACGACGTATTCATACGATGACTGGATGTCCTCAGTCATCTCTAAGTCTATGAGCAGGTCCTTAATAAGTGACATGGGACCTCGAGGTTGAGCTCCAAACACAAGCTCAAAAGGCGAGAAACCGGTCTGTTCATTCGCTACCTCACGGTATGCGAACAGCACGGCGGGTAAAACCCTGTCCCAATCTTGAGGATATTTCACTGTAACTTTGCCCAATAACTGCTTTAACGTCCTGTTAAGACGTTCCACCATGCCATTGCTCATCGCATGGTAAACACTACTGAGAGACCTGTCGATATTGAGGCGTTTCATAACAGCAGTCATAGTGTCAGATACAAATTGGGTACCTCGATCTGAAAGAAGTTTTCGAGGAAAACCAAGTCTAAAAAAAATCAAGAAAAGGGCATCAGCAACGTCATTAGTGGTGATGTTCTTAAGAGGGATGGCCTCGGGCCATCGAGTGCACATGTCGATACATGTGAGCACATACCTGTGTCCTCTAGCGGACATAACAGGTAAAGGACCGATAATATCTACGGCCATTTTCTCAAAGGGGCGTACAGGTATATCACACGCCTGAATCGGGGCCGTATGATAGGCTCCTCTTGATTTTACCTCTTGACAAATAACGCAAGAGCGACAATATATGGAGGTGTCTCTGGAAATTCCCGGCCAAAAGAAAGAGGACAAAACTCTGGATCGCGTCCTAGAGTAGCCCATATGGCCAGCACAGTGTGAATCGTGTGCATGTTGTAGAATGTACAGACGAAGTTTTTGGGGAACCATCACCTGATGTCTGATTAAAGATGAATCTTTAAAATTCCTAACCAATACATCATTTTTAAGTGTGTACCACTGTTTTGGTGACAAACTATCATTAACGTAATTATTATCTTTGACTAATCTAAAGAATTTCTTCAAAGAGTTGTCTTCTCTTTGAAGTTTGATAAAGGATTGTTTGTCTATCTCAGAGTGAACGTGAAAATCGTCCTGAGTTCCAGGACCGGTATCATCATTTTCCTTTTGTGCCTTGGCCTGGGCACGCGTAGTAACTGCAGCAGCAGTTGATAAATTTTGACGTTCCCATTGAACAATTTCTTCGGGTGAGCAATCATTGCTGCCGTGTATCCGGCCAAGTGTGACATCCGCTATTGGATTCCTTAACAAACACACTTTAACCTTGTCTGTAAAAAATGGTGAGTGAATATCCACCACGGCTGTGGGATAAAATTCCACTGTACCGCCGAAAGTTACACATTTAACAAAGTCACCCGTTGCATGAGACGGATGTACTAATGACTGTCTCACTCCGACAGTCGTGCAACCAGAATCACGGAGTACTGTAACTTGAGTGCCATTCAATAAACCTTTATGAAGATGTAGTACTCCTGTGCCATCATGTGCTGATGAAGCAGTAACTGCTGGGAGCGGATGACCACATTTTAACAAGGAAGTCACATTAGACTGGAATAGAGTTTGGCAATCTGGACACTGTGAAGCAGTATCAAAGTGTAAATAGTACACGGTCTGAATCAGATGGACATCATGAACTGTGTAGATCTTGAAACTTTGTGTTGACTTGTTACAAAATAACATTGACATCGCCGTGGTAGGACTTGAAACTTGAAAGAATCGTACAAACGTTGTGGTGTAGACTGGAACACGAAATAAACTTGGAAACTGGTTGGTTTGAAATTGTAATCTTGAACGTTACAGCGAACAATAGGACATTGAAACTGGAACATTGGATATGCACAGTGGCAGAGTTCGTTATCCAACTGGACCCGTTGATAATGACTGAGTTCACGAAGCGGTGTGTTCACAATAACACGCTGAACAGGAGTGACGATCGCATATACAGATTAAATGTCAGCTGTATTTTTGCAAAGTACGAAGCTATACTTGCTTACGTGAATTTAAAAACTATGTCCTGATGAAAGTATCGATCCAAAACCATACTGGCTCACCAAATTATATGGTGTTACGTTGGGATAAATTAGAGGATCATGCATGTATACTCGAATGATAGCAGGTGTTCATTCAGGACATTATGGTCAGTACACATAACAAAGCCGGTAGGTGAACAGGTCCACGGGAAAACATGGTTGACATTTAATACATAAAGTCACTTCACAATAGTCCATCAACACATCAAAAGCACATAGCAATGGATAAGCGTAGTAGATTATCCCTCGTCCGTCAATAAGGTTCAAACGTTAGGCATCTTTAAGTGGCAATAATATAATAATAATACAATCCTCTCATCTCCACTCAATTCTGGCCGTTGTGACCCCAACAAATATATATACTTTATATCTGTGCATCTTGTCCAGTTGCCACAAACGGATGAAATCCTTTGATCTTTGTCGGCATACTAATTATTGTGTATCGAAAAAAGAAATTTTACCACTTCAGTCACAGATTCTGTGAATTGAATAGGCATAGGCGTGTCTACTATTACAATAATGTGGCCATCACGTTTGCATATGAATACCTGTTGAAGATGATTTCTTAAATGATCTGCATGGGAGATACTCGTGACATTGTTTGTCATTGACATTTAATGCGCTACCAAACTGGACCTTCATTGATCTGATTATTTCAATGGGTATCATCTCTTTGCGGTTCATAAATATCATAATGTAACGTTGCTCCTCTAATGTGCTTGTAAATAACGGTAAGGTCATCTTTAAAGAAATTAAACTTCATCCGAATCATGATCAGATGTCTCTGAGAAATTGAAAATCAATCTCGGCGGAATGAAGGACAAACCATCATTCTTCCAAATTCCTCTTCCTCATGTAACACATGGTTCTCACTTTTCTTCCAATAAGCCCTGGCTATATTGGAGATGGCGGCTTTTATAAGTATTTCAACATCTTTTAATTTGAACGTTCTATTTTCTGTTGCTACCTGTTCCTTAATTTTAGCCCATACTAATTCTATTGGGTTTAAGTGAGAATGGTAAGGAGGTAATCTTAAACATCTGTGACCATGTTCATGGATTGCCTTGTCTATGTGAAATATCTTTGTATGCTGTGTCTTTTTTTACAATTCCAAGTAATTCAGGTTCATGGACATTTCGTTGAATGAAATGTTGTTTATGGTCAGCCAAATCTTTATTACATCTTTAATACTTGGTGAATTAGAAACTTTATCTTCTGGTGCCACAACGTTGTGATATGAGGCATTGTCCATTATCAAACACCACGGTCTATCCAAGGAAGGAAGTACATGATTCACAATCCAATCTTGAAATATCTTGCCATTCATCTCTGTATGATAATCCCTATTATCTGTGGATTTTGAAACAAATATGAGTTCAGTATTATTTAGAAGCTCATGATGGCTGCTTCCTGGATGTGCAATTATTAGGCGCTGTCCTTTGCTGCTTGATACTAGTCTCTTAGTTGTTCCATCAGATGATTGCCATTCTCGTTCATTACTGTGGTGCGCATTGATCCAAGTTTCATCTAAATACACAAAATCATAACAATCTCTTCTCATTTCTCTGACCTCGCGTAAATATTTGCTTCTCATTGCAACTATATGACGCTTCTCACAAATAAGGTTTCTACCACCAACATATTTTCTAAAAGTGAATCCCAAACTCCTAATAGTCCTCCATAGCGTAGATTTGGAAATATCAATGTCATTATTCTTTCTTAACCAAATTTTCAATTTCCTTAAAGTCACTGCCTCATTATTGAGAAACATATTGCAAATTTCTCTGCGGATCAATTCTCTGTCAAAATTATCCACCACTCTTGGCCTAATTTTCATGTGTGTAAAAGACTGGAATTAGACATTTCAGATGTCGCTATCCAGCGGTGCAATGATCGTTTGCTTATCCCCAAGTCGTGAATAGTCCTCTTTTGTGGGTTTGAAATAGAATGATATAGTTTTCCTCGAGTAGCTTCATTGCAGAAATACTTTAAAATCCTATTTGTGATTTGCTGTAATGTCATAAAATGTACTCGCAGACTCATTTTTCCTTCTTAACCACACAATAATTTTTGTAGACACACCTCTGATTGACAATGTGTGCGTTGCACCGGATATAAACTGTTTTATGTTCAAGAAGTGCGATTTCACGCAATTTCACTCAAAAATCATGCCAATTGCTTGATAAACCAAAAATGTGCAAATGAGGTCGTATAATTTACTGTAGACATTTCAATATGTGTGCGTGTGATGTGTGTTGGCAAGTAGGATTTTATATTATATCGCAAAGAAACGAAAATTGAAACCAATGGCCGCATTTTAATGAAAAATTTAATTCATTGGGTCTATACCATTTCAAATTCACACACAAAATTTCACTTATATGCGTTATATATTCGCTGAGATATAGCATTTTGAAGTTGGGCAAAGCTAGTGAAACGTGCTATAGTTGACCGTCGCTGAACACGGGTGAACGCTTCGTGCAAACCGTAGTTTGTCTACAGGCGAACACATTTCCTCACATGTAAATGGAAATGTGCTAGCGTGTAGTAACATGCCACACTATTTTATCTGCATCCCAAATCTGTCCTTAACAGGGAATATAAACTGTATGAAGTTAATAGACGTGGAATATGAGCCACCATCAATTCTTTTTCGCCTTATATGGAACATGAGTGCACGATTGTAGGAAAAAATTCAAATTAAAAAAAATCACACAAATAACTCACAGGAAAAAGAAAAGTCACAGTGGAGAAAGTCACAATACAACCACAGCATATATATATGTGTGTGTGTGTGTGCATATTTATATGTGTGTGAGTAAGCGTGTGTGTGTGTGCATATGTGTGTGTGTACACCTCTATACACCTTTACAATCTTAGCCCTCTTCCTGCGTCAGTCTGTAACGGAAAGGCTAAAGCCTTAAGACCTGAAGGTCTTTTATATTTGGACATGCGCCCTAATATAACCGACTACGTTGAACGGAGCGCGCCTCGCCAAAACAAGGCAAAAAAAATTTTTTTTTTTTTAATGATTGTTGAATCCTCTGTTTTTAAAAAAAATCTTACTATGTTAATCAGTCTCAGTAAAGTACTGTACAGAAATGATGATAAGATAATGGAAGTGTTGATTAAAAACTTCAATATAAAACAGAAACATTCCATCTTTGTATAAACAGGTAACATCAACCTGGAATGGATTAAGGTAAGTCTGGTGAAATAACTATCGTGAATACGAATTATGAGGTTACGTTGCACGATATTATGTCAGGTGTTTTCAACATCTACATGTCATGTATTGTCAGTGAAAGACTGACTTGAAGTTTTCTTTTCATTACCTCACTGTTGCGCCTCTTTTTGCGCACCGCAATGCGTTCATGATTTTGAAACATCGCGGTGCTCAAATAGAACGTCGATAGATTAAAATGACGTCAAATAAAATAATTACGTAGACGCGCGTGCAGAGCAACGGCAGTTGACTTTTGGCAGTGTCTCCAGCCGGAATGGCTGCGTTCATGTGTGTTCCTGCTAATGTGTTTCATTGTCCGCTGAGGTGTCTACTTTCATAGAAGATATTTGATGATCTGCGTGCCAGAGACAAATGTGAACTGACAGGAAAGTATGCTGACATGTACAGAATAATATTTGACGATAATGTTCTTAAGAATTGAGTTGCGGACTTAGACTTTACAGACGGCATTGTTGCCCGTTGCTTCATGAACTTTGATGGCCCAGTGTAGTTGGCATGTGTGCAGATAAATCATGAATCGTTATCTATATGTGGAGCTGCGTGTTGTGGGAAATGTGATTAAATTGTCAACAAGAGTGTGCTGCATTTACTTCACAAGTTACTGTTGTCGTTTTCCATTTGACTTTTGAATTGCTATCACCCTAGATGTTACTTGTCCAACGCTATCATCGAGTTCAATCATTAAGAAAACAGAATGGAACGTAACACTCACTTTGCTTAAGAAATTGAAGAAATCTCGTCTTTTTCCCATAAAGTGTTACTTTTTTTTTCCTGTGACTTTCTTTCCTAGCCAAAATTGTGACTTTCTTTCTGTGACTTTATTTCCGTTCACCGAGTGCACAACTTAATGTACCCCTTGCAGGAGGCCTACTTAAAAAAAAAAAAAAAAAAAAAAAAACGGTGTTTCTGTAGCAAATTTTTTACACGATGAGTTTGACCACAACATGACATTAGAAGCCTTGTACTATATGCCTGAGGGTGAATAGTAGTCTTATCCTGTCTTTGTCTGCTAGGGGACTACACGTGATAATGAAAGGTATCGATCAACCAATCAACTAATCAATCGATCAATCAACTGATCAATCGATCAAAACGCTAATACCTTTTAGCTCAATAAGGGGCATAGGCCTTCATCAAAGTCTTCCGTCCTATCATGTTCTTTCCATCTCTCATAAAAATTATATTTATTTTTAAATTTCTTGTTGTCCCTTCCTCCATTCATACATTTTGTTTTCTCCTACCTTCTCTCTAGAGGTAGAGGATCCCGTTACACGCCCATTGAGGCATATAGTGAATAAGGGGGTTAGGCCCATATTTTCTTGACCATCGGCACACTAGGGGTGATGTGGTCAGCGTCATACCGGCCGCCTTAACCTTCCCAGAGTTGCTCTGGTACCCAATTCATGTGGCTGGGTCGACCCCGAAGCCATTTGCAGTCTAAAGAATCTCTTCAACTGGGGATCGAACCATGGACAACCGAGCTAGGAAGCCAGTGCACTGACCACTGTGCTACCGTGGCTCCCTACCTTCTCTCTAACTTGTTATTATTATTATTATGATTATATTTGAGTTGTTTCTCGTTCTCTCTCCCTAGTATTTAGCCTTTACATTCTGAAGCGTCAGACGTTTTTCATGGCACGGTCTCTGGTCGATCTAAAGGTTACACTAGGTCTTAGCGGATTTTACGGATAGTACCCACTTTCATCTCATGTTTCCTACTTAGCGCTCGCTTTATTTCCTGTCCCTGACGAAGGCCTTGTTGCCGAAACGTTGACTATTTTCTTTATCTTTTGTTCTAGTAAGACTAATCATCCATTTTCAATTTGTTTTTGCATATCCATTCATCTCTTCTAAATCATTGTCATTTCCGTCTCCAGATCTCTTCTCCGTGTTTTTGTTTTAGTTTTTTGTCTACCTCTGCCTCTCTTACCCTGGGAATTTCAGAGCAAAGACTGCCTTGTAATGCTACCAACAGGTTTCTTCAATGTGTGTCTTACCCATCTCCAGTGCGTCTTTCTCATCCCTTGTTCCATTGGTTCTTGTCATCATTCCACATTGGTGACTTTGTCGTAACATTTCATTCCTCCTATTCTACGCAAGCACCCACTTGATAGTCTGCTGCTTTTTTTTTTTTTTTTTTTTAACTGTTGTTTGTGTTACTCTCCATGTTTGTGAGCAATACAATGGGACTGGACATTTGCACTAAAGATTCTTATTCTTGTGTTGTATTTGATTTCTCCAAATATTTCCTAATGCAATGAAAGCTCTTCTTGCCTTTTGTATTAATATTTTTACTAGCAATAACCCGTCAAACTTGACGGGTTTTTAATTATAGTGTGCTGTTTCCGTTCCCAGATGAGCAGATAGACGTACATTCTTAGAGTGTTTTTGGTTTCTTTCCATTATACAGTGTAATCAAACTGTTCATGAACACCGTCATTTGAACGCTTTTCTTTGTTGATTGTAACTATTTTCGGGAGAGTATATATAAGGGAACCAGTACAATTTTTCAACACGGTTGCATTCCTCAGCTGTGACCAACGTACACACGGCGAGAATTATGTTATTTTAGATTCAATTTAAAAGTTCTTTGATGACAACATTTCGTGTGAAAGTGCGTGGATTGTTTTCAAAGAGTTCCCTGATAATAAGTGGTTTTAACAAAAACTTTCAAGTTTTCATGATTTGTACATCATGCTCATGCACACCAATTTTTACGCACTATTTCTTTGTCGAGCGCTACTAATTTCGTGAAAGAATTAAAAAAAACAAAAAACAAAAACCAAAGTATTTGTTTTATATAACACCCACGCTTTGCAAGTTGCATACCGTGCGTTGCGCACTTTTTATTCTGGCGCGAGTTACTATTTTGAGTGAGACCCACCGACGTAACATACATCGGTAGTTATGTTAGCTGGGATATCATTATCTGTTCCTCCAACTTTGCCTGTTTTGTTGCCAAGATATGTGCATGTTGGAGTATTTGGTATTTGTTGGATATTGTGATCGTAAATTTGTCTCTTAATCCTTGAATTCTTAGATATCTCACATTAAACCGTTGTCTATTGCCATATACTGATGTATACCTCTTGAGCTTCATCTTTGTTTTTACTATTAGAAGATGATGAATTTATGCCACATCTGCTCCTCTACATACTCCTTAGCGTCATGTAAAGGTGATCTAAACTTCCTGTTAATGCATATATAATCAATCTTATTTTTATGTTCTATGGTCTAGTGATCTCCATGTTGCTTTATGTAGTGTGAAAATGTGCTTTCTCCTATAGCCAGTTCGTGATGCTAACCACTCTCACCCCTAGGGAGCCGATGGTCAGGAAAATGTAGACCTAACATCATATTCCCAATATTCCTCAGTGGGCGTGTAACAGGATCCTATAGCCGGTTGATTTGAAGCACAGAAATTTGTTGATAGTTCCCAATTTTCGTTCGTTGTACCCAATCCGTGTTTTCCCATGATTTCTTCAAAGCCGGTGTTGTCTGCTCCTATCTAGGTCACCTATCAAAATTGTGATGTCTTTTCTTCTCTTATATATATCAACAGCGGCTGAAGTAAACGCCAACCGATCCCACATCGGAAGCTAAGTACCATAACAGAGCAACAAAAGAACATTTCAAAATTTTCCATAATTGCCACCACTGTTTAAATCATCTGATGATGATAAATGTCATAGCTTCTTTTTTATAAACACCTTAATTCATATTTACATTGTTTAAACTACTTAGTGATTATTAAACCTGTTTATATGTAATTGTAAAGCTAAAGTTGGTTCAATCACTCTGAAGTGAACAGTATATCTACTCCCGTATGACTCATAACGTTCTAAATACATAACCAGATAGAGCTATTAGATTAAGATTTTGCTGAATCACCTTCAGCTGGGGAATCAGAAATACGAGAGAGAAAAAATATTATTTCACAGAAGGGGCGGAAGAATAATAAGTTCATGTTAGCTTAGATGATCTCAGTTGTTATGCTTACTTTTCTTTAAAATCCTGTGAGGCTCCTTTAAAATAGAAGCACCATTCTTCTATTTTTATCTCTGCCGAGAGTGATCTTAGCGAAGATTGACACATTTGAAGACCTTCATTTTTATACTCTAAAGTTGGCCATTGTTGGACCACTACTGTGGAGCAGGGGAAGCAATACCGTCACAAAAGCAAAGACAACGATATCTAGCACAGTGGTCTAGAACACTTCACTCCTCCACGGCAGTACCTACTATTGGACTACTTTCACATAGGCTCTACACTTGGATTTATGGACTATGAGAAGACATTCGACAAGTTCAGATAGAGAATCACTTTGGAAACTGAAGAGACATTGTGGAGTCCACGTTAGGATCATTAGCTTAAGAAGGACAACATGAAGACAAGACATGCAGACGTTTTTATGAAGGACAACTTTCATAACATTTTGACAAAGGAACTGGAGTGCGGCAGGGACACTTCTGTAACTAATTCTCATCTTACAGGCGATAGACTGAATTGCAAGCAATGGCATCAACCAAAAGAGATATGAATCAGTGGTTTTTAATGAACAGTTTGATGATCTGATCTAATGAACCCTAATTGTGCCGACCACAAAAACAAATTAATAATACTTGATGTTAGATAACAGAACCTGGGTTTGAAAGTACCATGCCTGGTGGCGTAAGCGATTATGTCTCTCCACAACTTCCCGTCTACAGTACTTTTTATCAATTCTGTTGTTGACTTCCTTCCATAATATGACGTCAAACATTCCAGTATGTGTTCTCTTTGTCTTCCCCTATCTCTTAAAAAGAAATAGAGGAAAACCATAATACAAATTGATAGAGGAATGTGAGATAGACATGAAAGGTATAAAGAAAACGCTGAAAAATATTTTGAACGAATGGTACGGGACAGAGAGACATGACGTAAATTTGTTGAAGTTCTATGCTCCACGGGGAGCGTAAAGTAAAAAAAATGAATGAATAACCGTACATTTACCCAAATGTAAAATCTACGTACTGCTAATCCCGTCGTTTTGTTGTTGTTGTTGTTGTTGTTTGTTTATTGTTTTTGTGTTATTAGTTTCATTATGGTGCAAGAAAATGCTTATTATTATTTTAGATTTCCATTGGTTCGGTCCACTATTGTAGTGAAATTGACAGAGATACAACGGTAAAATACCTCCAAAGATAACATTTAAGGATAAAAACATAATGCGTAGGCTGCGAATAGTACATGATCGCCTAGACCGCGGGTCATCATCCTCCATAATAATTGTAAATCAATATGAAACAAATATAAAGGTATGTTATCAGGCACTCGCAGGAAATAAAGAAGCAGAACACCAGACAACAGAAAAACAACAGACATGAGTGGCTTACCCAGGATTTGAACACTGGACCTTCCGTGCGACAACCCCGCCTAGCCATGCAAGCGAATCACACTATCCGCTCTGCCATCTACGCATCATCAAAAAATGATGTTTCAATGGCAGGTCAATAGTGCGAACCACAATACACGACACCAGAAGTCCTCCATGGGCAGTTTAGCCTATTAATGACGCAATCACTTCTGTTGTATTTCTATCAAGCAGTATAGGCCGAATCCAACAAGACCCTTAGGACCTTAATACTGTGTCCAGTAAATGATAGTAGACTAGAACAGTGAGAACAGGATAGTGGGTAGGTTTGGTATTGTACAAACATTTATTACAAATAAGGGAGGGAAACCTGAGGCCTGTAAACAGTAAATCAATATGAAACAAATATAAAGGTATGTTATCAGGCACTCGCAGGAAATAAAGAAGCAGAACACCAGACAACAGAAAAACAACAGACATGAGTGGCTTACCCAGGATTTGAACACTGGACCTTCCGTGCGACAACCCCGCCTAGCCATGCAAGCGAATCACACTATCCGCTCTGCCATCTACGCATCATCAAAAAATGATGTTTCAATGGCAGGTCAATAGTGCGAACCACAATACACGACACCAGAAGTCCTCCATGGGCAGTTTAGCCTATTAATGACGCAATCACTTCTGTTGTATTTCTATCAAGCAGTATAGGCCGAATCCAACAAGACCCTTAGGACCTTAATACTGTGTCCAGTAAATGATAGTAGACTAGAACAGTGAGAACAGGATAGTGGGTAGGTTTGGTATTGTACAAACATTTATTACAAATAAGGGAGGGAAACCTGAGGCCTGTAAACAGTAAATCAATATGAAACAAATATAAAGGTATGTTATCAGGCACTCGCAGGAAATAAAGAAGCAGAACACCAGACAACAGAAAAACAACAGACATGAGTGGCTTACCCAGGATTTGAACACTGGACCTTCCGTGCGACAACCCGCCTAGCCATGCAAGCGAATCACACTATCCGCTCTGCCATCTACGCATCATCAAAAAATGATGTTTCAATGGCAGGTCAATAGTGCGAACCACAATACACGACACCAGAAGTCCTCCATGGGCAGTTTAGCCTATTAATGACGCAATCACTTCTGTTGTATTTCTATCAAGCAGTATAGGCCGAATCCAACAAGACCCTTAGGACCTTAATACTGTGTCCAGTAAATGATAGTAGACTAGAACAGTGAGAACAGGATAGTGGGTAGGTTTGGTATTGTACAAACATTTATTACAAATAAGGGAGGGAAACCTGAGGCCTGTAAACAGTAAATCAATATGAAACAAATATAAAGGTATGTTATCAGGCACTCGCAGGAAATAAAGAAGCAGAACACCAGACAACAGAAAAACAACAGACATGAGTGGCTTACCCAGGATTTGAACACTGGACCTTCCGTGCGACAACCCCGCCTAGCCATGCAAGCGAATCACACTATCCGCTCTGCCATCTACGCATCATCAAAAAATGATGTTTCAATGGCAGGTCAATAGTGCGAACCACAATACACGACACCAGAAGTCCTCCATGGGCAGTTTAGCCTATTAATGACGCAATCACTTCTGTTGTATTTCTATCAAGCAGTATAGGCCGAATCCAACAAGACCCTTAGGACCTTAATACTGTGTCCAGTAAATGATAGTAGACTAGAACAGTGAGAACAGGATAGTGGGTAGGTTTGGTATTGTACAAACATTTATTACAAATAAGGGAGGGAAACCTGAGGCCTGTAAACAGTAAATCAATATGAAACAAATATAAAGGTATGTTATCAGGCACTCACAGGAAATAAAGAAGTAGAACACCAGACAACAGAAAAACAACAGACATGAGTGGCTTACCCAGGATTTGAACACTGGACCTTCCGTGCGACAACCCCGCCTAGCCATGCAAGCGAATCACACTATCCGCTCTGCCATCTACGCATCATCAAAAAATGATGTTTCAATGGCAGGTCAATAGTGCGAACCACAATACACGACACCAGAAGTCCTCCATGGGCAGTTTAGCCTATTAATGACGCAATCACTTCTGTTGTATTTCTATCAAGCAGTATAGGCCGAATCCAACAAGACCCTTAGGACCTTAATACTGTGTCCAGTAAATGATAGTAGACTAGAACAGTGAGAACAGGATAGTGGGTAGGTTTGGTATTGTACAAACATTTATTACAAATAAGGGAGGGAAACCTGAGGCCTGTAAACAGTAAATCAATATGAAACAAATATAAAGGTATGTTATCAGGCACTCGCAGGAAATAAAGAAGCAGAACACCAGACAACAGAAAAACAACAGACATGAGTGGCTTACCCAGGATTTGAACACTGGACCTTCCGTGCGACAACCCCGCCTAGCCATGCAAGCGAATCACACTATCCGCTCTGCCATCTACGCATCATCAAAAAAATGATGTTTCAATGGCAGGTCAATAGTGCGAACCACAATACACGACACCAGAAGTCCTCCATGGGCAGTTTAGCCTATTAATGACGCAATCACTTCTGTTGTATTTCTATCAAGCAGTATAGGCCGAATCCAACAAGACCCTTAGGACCTTAATACTGTGTCCAGTAAATGATAGTAGACTAGAACAGTGAGAACAGGATAGTGGGTAGGTTTGGTATTGTACAAACATTTATTACAAATAAGGGAGGGAAACCTGAGGCCTGTAAACAGTAAATCAATATGAAACAAATATAAAGGTATGTTATCAGGCACTCGCAGGAAATAAAGAAGCAGAACACCAGACAACAGAAAAACAACAGACATGAGTGGCTTACCCAGGATTTGAACACTGGACCTTCCGTGCGACAACCCCGCCTAGCCATTGAAACATCATTTTTTGATGATGCGTAGATGGCAGAGCGGATAGTGTGATTCGCTTGCATGGCTAGGCGGGGTTGTCGCACGGAAGGTCCAGTGTTCAAATCCTGGGTAAGCCACTCATGTCTGTTGTTTTTCTGTTGTCTGGTGTTCTGCTTCTTTATTTCCTGCGAGTGCCTGATAACATACCTTTATATTTGTTTCATATTGATTTACTGTTTACAGGCCTCAGGTTTCCCTCCCTTATTTGTAATAAATGTTTGTACAATACCAAACCTACCCACTATCCTGTTCTCACTGTTCTAGTCTACTATCATTTACTGGACACAGTATTAAGGTCCTAAGGGTCTTGTTGGATTCGGCCTATACTGCTTGATAGAAATACAACAGAAGTGATTGCGTCATTAATAGGCTAAACTGCCCATGGAGGACTTCTGGTGTCGTGTATTGTGGTTCGCACTATTGACCTGCCATTGAAACATCATTTTTTGATGATGCGTAGATGGCAGAGCGGATAGTGTGATTCGCTTGCATGGCTAGGCGGGGTTGTCGCACGGAAGGTCCAGTGTTCAAATCCTGGGTAAGCCACTCATGTCTGTTGTTTTTTCTGTTGTCTGGTGTTCTGCTTCTTTATTTCCTGCGAGTGCCTGATAACATACCTTTATATTTGTTTCATATTGATTTACTGTTTACAGGCCTCAGGTTTCCCTCCCTTATTTGTAATAAATGTTTGTACAATACCAAACCTACCCACTATCCTGTTCTCACTGTTCTAGTCTACTATCATTTACTGGACACAGTATTAAGGTCCTAAGGGTCTTGTTGGATTCGGCCTATACTGCTTGATAGAAATACAACAGAAGTGATTGCGTCATTAATAGGCTAAACTGCCCATGGAGGACTTCTGGTGTCGTGTATTGTGGTTCGCACTATTGACCTGCCATTGAAACATCATTTTTTGATGATGCGTAGATGGCAGAGCGGATAGTGTGATTCGCTTGCATGGCTAGGCGGGGTTGTCGCACGGAAGGTCCAGTGTTCAAATCCTGGGTAAGCCACTCATGTCTGTTGTTTTTCTGTTGTCTGGTGTTCTGCTTCTTTATTTCCTGCGAGTGCCTGATAACATACCTTTATATTTGTTTCATATTGATTTACTGTTTACAGGCCTCAGGTTTCCCTCCCTTATTTGTAATAAATGTTTGTACAATACCAAACCTACCCACTATCCTGTTCTCACTGTTCTAGTCTACTATCATTTACTGGACACAGTATTAAGGTCCTAAGGGTCTTGTTGGATTCGGCCTATACTGCTTGATAGAAATACAACAGAAGTGATTGCGTCATTAATAGGCTAAACTGCCCATGGAGGACTTCTGGTGTCGTGTATTGTGGTTCGCACTATTGACCTGCCATTGAAACATCATTTTTTGATGATGCGTAGATGGCAGAGCGGATAGTGTGATTCGCTTGCATGGTTAGGCGGGGTTGTCGCACGGAAGGTCCAGTGTTCAAATCCTGGGTAAGCCACTCATGTCTGTTGTTTTTCTGTTGTCTGGTGTTCTGCTTCTTTATTTCCTGCGAGTGCCTGATAACATACCTTTATATTTGTTTCATATTGATTTACTGTTTACAGGCCTCAGGTTTCCCTCCCTTATTTGTAATAAATGTTTGTACAATACCAAACCTACCCACTATCCTGTTCTCACTGTTCTAGTCTACTATCATTTACTGGACACAGTATTAAGGTCCTAAGGGTCTTGTTGGATTCGGCCTATACTGCTTGATAGAAATACAACAGAAGTGATTGCGTCATTAATAGGCTAAACTGCCCATGGAGGACTTCTGGTGTCGTGTATTGTGGTTCGCACTATTGACCTGCCATTGAAACATCATTTTTTGATGATGCGTAGATGGCAGAGCGGATAGTGTGATTCGCTTGCATGGCTAGGCGGGGTTGCCGCACGGAAGGTCCAGTGTTCAAATCCTGGGTAAGCCACTCATGTCTGTTGTTTTTCTGTTGTCTGGTGTTCTGCTTCTTTATTTCCTGCGAGTGCCTGATAACATACCTTTATATTTGTTTCATATTGATTTACTGTTTACAGGCCTCAGGTTTCCCTCCCTTATTTGTAATAAATGTTTGTACAATACCAAACCTACCCACTATCCTGTTCTCACTGTTCTAGTCTACTATCATTTACTGGACACAGTATTAAGGTCCTAAGGGTCTTGTTGGATTCGGCCTATACTGCTTGATAGAAATACAACAGAAGTGATTGCGTCATTAATAGGCTAAACTGCCCATGGAGGACTTCTGGTGTCGTGTATTGTGGTTCGCACTATTGACCTGCCATTGAAACATCATTTTTTGATGATGCGTAGATGGCAGAGCGGATAGTGTGATTCGCTTGCATGGCTAGGCGGGGTTGTCGCACGGAAGGTCCAGTGTTCAAATCCTGGGTAAGCCACTCATGTCTGTTGTTTTTCTGTTGTCTGGTGTTCTGCTTCTTTATTTCCTGCGAGTGCCTGATAACATACCTTTATATTTGTTTCATATTGATTTACTGTTTACAGGCCTCAGGTTTCCCTCCCTTATTTGTAATAAATGTCCATAATAATTGACTTGCTAGACAGGAGGGGAACGGCGGATCAAAAAGGAAAAAAATATGACTGGAAAGATTGCGTGAGACTAGAAAGGCTAAGGAGACGCAATTGGGGGGAAACGGAGAAAAGTCACGTTTCCCAAGTTGACATAAAAAGTAAGCAACTCGACAGAAGGGACCATAGATATGTTACGCCACAGTCATTTATTGGACGCTTTTGCGCGATACCAAGCCCTTGATTTGAATTCAGCGGCTAAAACGCAGATGTTTGGAATATTACAAAATTTAAAAAGTACTTTTTTCTTAATATTAATGTTAGGAATATAAAAATTAGCTGGCCGGATGGCCCATTCTGAGCAGTGAACTAATATGGTCTTAATTTTTGCAGACGGATAGATAGTATTGAAGATAATGACAAAAGACAGTGTTGTTCACATCATCGACAGACTGTATTGAATCTAAAAGTGTCGCTAATTGCACAAAAAAACACGACCTTGGGACGCAGGTGTTCAAATCGACTTAGTATGGAAGAGAAGGGATATTTGTGGTGGCTGTGTCTAAAAATAACTTTTAACGACAAAATTTTGGAGGGGAGAGAAAGGTTGGTTCAAAAATCAAGTACATTTTGTAGAAACACAAGTAGAGACGGACAGACTAACAGATAACCATCCATACTTGACTGAAGCATGACTGAAATGACTTTAGTGTAGGAAATTTGAAATTCAAAAAAACCTAGGCAGTGATTGGCCACAGACAAGCATATTGTCGGCGCTTAGACGCGGATTTGGGGTCATTTCTCAATAGTTGTTCAGTGATAGACACAGATTTTAAAGTGTGGTGATTTCCATATGAAAGAAAGTGAAATAAATTTAGGGACGCCATACTATAGCCAGCAGCTCAGCTGAGTTTTGCTAGCAATTCTGTGTTATTTATTCATAATCTGGTAAGATTGAAATTATTTCCTTATATATTTTGAATATTGTTTCATGTTTGAGTGATTTGATACTGCCATATCGAAATCTAGCCTTACAAACAAGTAGGGATTTGCTCTAGACCCCCCGCCCTAGTCAGGGTCTAGGGACCAACAATGTACATAAACTCCAGCAAGGATTATGCAAGACAGATCAAGTGTTGAGAATAATGAAACATATTACCTATCCTCTTTTAGGGCAGAAAACTAATAAATATTTTTTCAGAATCTATAGTCTGGGAGGATCTATCTGATGTAAAACCACCATGGTAAATGTGCTGTTTGGTCAGAGAGATCTGACCTGTCTGTATGATGTGGTTGTTGTGTCAGTGTTGTGTCCAGACGTGGGTAGAGAATAGATTTTGACACATGGCCCATACTTTGATTGCAGAGCTGTGAGTTTCTGTTGTCAACAAAGCAGTGTCTATTCAGTTGGTGACTTTACTCGAGTGTATCTGTGCAGTACTTGTGACAGAGACCACCATTATTGCCCGCCCGCACGGAGAGGTGGGACCACAAGATTTCAGCACCAGAGCTACAACTACAAGATGAGTGAGCCTCTGGTCTGCTGGACATTCACCAACGCTTGGTAGTTACTAATATCCCCATAAAAATTCCCACCATTTTCTGGACACTGTATAGTCAATATAGACAGGTGTGATGAGGCCACCCCAACAGCACAAACATTAACTATCCTCCCAAGTAGATGACTACTAGAACATTTTAATAAAACTAACTAGTATAGTACATATATATGTACACTATTGCATTTATGATATAATATTCCATGCATTTCTTTCATAATCTCTAAATCCTTTTAAGTTCTGGTCAACCTAAAAAATTGATCCAGAACAAAATAAATGTAAATTCTATCAAAAAAATTTTACACACGTGAGTTAGTTCAGTGTATTTTAACATTTATTAATATTATTAGTCTTGTTAAATATCTGTGGGTATATCTATAACCTATTACACCACACTACCTATCATAACCCTAGACACTTTACGTAGCCACATACATTAAAAAAAAATTAAGTGTGAGGTCGTAGTGGTAGCAAGAAAGGCCTTCTGACAATTCTCAACTACATTTTATCTCAGGAGCCTTCACAGCTGGCCTCATACGATTACATTTAGTAATATCAACATCATACAATACCATCAAACACCACTACATAAATTGGGGTCTTGTCCAGGGATAATTAGCCCAACAGTAATATTAGGATCTCCTGGTGGGAGAAATAAAAGTAGGGAAATAAATTGTAAAATTCCCTTTAAAATTAAAAGTGTCCCTACAGATAAAAGTTGGTGAATCTTCACAGCCAGTAATAATTAATTAGTTAACTGGTTAGTTAGAATTGGTTAGACTATAGTCATAAGAAGTACTTAGTGTATTTACTGGTTAGAGATTTAGCTTGTATATTAGTATATTGTCTAAAAAGTATGGCGGAGCTGGCAAAATTTAGATCAGCTGCTGTGCTCACCGCGAAGGAGATGGGAATGGATGGTCAAATTTTAATTCAATACGTAACGGCTGAATGTGATAAATATATTGAACGGGAAGAAAGGAGATTAGAAAAAGAGGCTGAAAGAAAAATTAGAGGCTGAAAAGGTTAGCTGAAGAAAAGGGGTTACAAATTGAGGCTGAGACAAAGATAGGGGAAGGTTGCAGAAGGGAGCCCACGAAATTTACGGACTAAGGGAGCTGGAATACAAGGCCAGGCCATGAAAAAAAGGTTGGTGCCCGCCTTTTGCTCAGATGCTACGCCCAGTTGGGGCCTCAATACTTCAAAGCTATGGGGTTTCAATTTTAGACATTTTTGTGAAAAAGGGGGGACGATGACATAGGAGGGGTACCAGGAAGTTTTTAGTTTATTAGTTACTACAATATGGGTAGAGAGAGGAGAGGTGGAAGCTTAAAAAGCTATCCACATGGGATGAAGGAGTGCCTCTTCTCTTCATTATGAAGTCTTTTGGCTAACATATGAACAAGGGAAGGGAACCATGGACAATTATGGACATGTTTTAAAAGCGGCTTTGTAAATAAGAAAGATACGAGAAGGAATGGTAATTTTTATTCGTAAGAAATTTAGAAATTGCCAATATACTGTTGTCTGGGGAGATCAATTACCACCAATTCTACTGGCCACAGACTGGGAAGAACCTATTTGGAGATATAAGAATGAAATGGATTGCTTCTGGGGAAGGGAACCCACAAGATCTTAAAAGACGACTGATCATGACTAGGAGCAATTAACGGAAGAGTCCATAGGCTCCTGACTTGTGGGCATAAATTTCTCATGGAATACAAGGTGTGCAGCAGAAGGTGGGGGAAAAATTTTAAAGTTGTGAAGAGGTATCAGGCAGCTC